>OY992533.1:81069995-81669995 GCA_963921185.1 Dasysyrphus tricinctus
AGCTGTCACAAACAAAACTAAATAGCTCACCAAAAAAGGCAATAATTTCAATAAGTTTGCTTTAAAAATTTTATTTTATCTTTCCAAACAAAAACATAATAACGTATAACAAATTTCTTGTTGATTGAGAATCAGAAAAACTAAGCATAGAAGTTTAAGTGATTTAATACTGGAATCCTTGCAACCATTTAAGAACGATTTTTTGGTTGGATGGAATTTGTAAAAATTAAATGTTTTTTTTTTTTTGGGATTGTGTGTGCCATTTGTCACTAGATTTGAGGCAAACAAACCAATGCACATATAAATTCAGAACAAGCATTCAAAAGTGCATTCATTTTTTCGTTAGATTAAAAACAAATATATTTACGAGAAAAATTGCAAAAATAAACAAAAATATTTATGCATTAGTTAAAGTTAAGAAAAAAAAAACAAATTCTATCAAGAAACACATCAATCGAGGAACACATCGGCGAGCGCGCGCTTCATAGTGTTGAACGACTTTGGGCACTTAAAATTCATTGATATTATTAATCTTATTAATTATTCACTTATTTTTGACAATTAGATTTTTTAATAATATATTTGTTTTTAATCTTTTCAAATGAATGACGAACACTTTAGAATATTAGACCAGACACGCTGCAAAATATTTTCAACTCCAGAGAAATGTCAAATCTTGCTGCTGTGTGTTGTATAGCAAGCTTATTTAAGAAGCCATATACGAATTGTTTTGATAACTTAAGGCAAAACAACTTGGGCAGGCCTTAAACAAGGCTTTTATACTTAAGCATACAAGCCCTATGTATAACTTGCCAATTTCATTTTAAAAGGCATTAAACAGGCTATTAACAAAAATAAATATTGGAAAATGGGTGAATTGTATAACAAAGCCTTATATTAGTTCTATGTGAGCTATAGCTTATCAGATTTTAAAAATCGGACCTAATACAAGTTAAATTGTTAGTTGGGTGGTACACCTTGCTGTCTAATGTGGTATACTATACCAAGTGGTCCCCCGAATGTCTTGAAGGCAAATCTCGTCATTCCTCATAGTACAAGTGGGTCTCTGCATATCTTTCGGGTCCCATTTTCTTATTTTACCATTTTTGGACATTTTAACAAAACATGACTGCAAAAGCACAAACGTCAGTTGACGCTGGTATAAACTTTAACGTAGGGTAATGTGGTATACTATACCCCATTAGGAATACTATACCACATTAGCCCACTTCTAGTATATCACATTGGCCGAAACTCTATATTTGTACAAAAGTAAAATAAAATTTAAAATAAATACTTTTAAACAAAACAAACAATTAAGTAACGTGAATGATTAATATATTCTTCCGATGCATTGACAGATTGGTTTGGAACACAATTTTTCAAAGCGCACAAACACTTCTTGTTACACCCAAAAACAACTCAGCTTCACACAATAACAGATTTCAACAATTTGGTCGGATTAATTGACGATTTTTCAGTTGTTTAAATACGCATTACTAATTTTATTATTATCACTATCTGCTTAATCAAGAACCGTTGAAGAAGCATGCTTGATTTTTGAAATAACTGCCTATTACCCGCATATACCACATTACCCCAACTTACTCTACAAAGTTATCAGACATTTTTTAATATTTACGGAATATTTAAAAGTAATATTTTCTGTATTGAATACGGCTGTAATACAAGTTCTGTATTAAAAAATACCCCAGAATTTTTAACCGTTTAGAAACGGCGCATTGTTAATTCAAATTCTACTTTGTTTCATGTGGTTATTAGAAATGGAATTTTTCACAAATTTTTTTTTTTTGTGATGGGTCTGATGGTTTAGGGGAAGAGATTCTGAATTCAGATAAAGGAAAGAATTTTTTTCTGTAAAATTTATCACAAAATAAAATTTTTCCGTTGGTTTTTATTTTACACTCTAGGAAAATAACAACTTTTATAATACGCTTTTTCTTACAAATTAAATATCAGGCGCCAAAACAGTTTTTTGGAGCAGCAGTTTTTTGGGTGGCCCTCTTCGTGGGTTCTCAGGATTTTAACTCCCCCTTTTTTGGGTCCTCTGTCCCATTCATGCATCTCCGTTCCTCTGCTTACGGTATGTAGAGTCGTCTAGCAGGCGCCAATATTAAAAGTATTCTTGAATAAAAGTACCTTGAGTGGCCCGCTTTGCTGGTTCTCAGGATTGTAACTCCCTCTTTTGGGTCTTTCGTTCCGCTCATGCAACCATGTTGCTCCGCTTCGGGTATGCAAGGTCGTTTGGCCGGCGCCAATGTCAACAATTTTCTTGGGAAACGTTAACTTAGGTTACCCGTGTTTCGCGGGTTCTCAGTTATTTAAAAAAAAAAAAATGTGTTCAAATTAAAAAAAAGGAAACAAAATTGAGAAAAGTTAAATTTTTGTATTGAAATTTTCAAAACTAAAATGTTTGCATTCATATTTTGAAGAAAAGCTAAATATCTATGTACCTATACACTTAATTTTTTTTTTAAAGTAGTTTTTTTCTAAATTTTTCAAAAAAAATGTCGAGATAAGTTTATACACTCAAAGAAAAAAGGAGGTATAATTAACCAATTTCTGGTCAGTACCACTTAGTTTTCATGTCGTTATTTTTCAACTCAATAGATCAGGTTAACGTTAACAGTTTAACGAGATACCTGATTTTAATTTCTTGTTTAATCAACTTAGGTCACAGGTAAAATCTGCATGACATCATGTAAATTTAATACTTGGCTTAAAATAGTAATCCGGATAATTTAACATGAAAATCTAGTTTAATTTACCTACATGAAAATCTTGTTAATTTAACATGACTCAATTTTCAAGGTAGTGTAAATATTACGTTAAAATTTAGTAAATTTAACATGATTCAATGTTGTATCAACCCTGTATCATGTATTTATGTCACGAATCCATACGTCTCAGCCTCAGCCATATCTAATGCTGCTTATATCGCTTAACTCGTTTTGCATAGTTCTGAAAGTATAGGAATTCAATGCCTATATACAGTAAACACTCGATTAAGTGAATCTCAAAACATAAAACTATCCACAATAGTGAAATAGAAATAGCTTGACAAAACTGAACAATTGTCTCTGCTTTTTTATTAAACTTGTAAAAAAGTTTTGTTTAGTGCTTAAATAAATGTCAAAACATTCACATCGAATAAAATGTTCAATCTCGAAAGAGTTAATTGGCCTGGTTTTTATTACTTCACCGTATCGAGCGTCTACTGTACACACAAATTTATTTTATTTTAAAAATACTTTGTGATACTTACCTACCTAGTTTTGAACTGAGAACCTTCCACACATAGAGATAGCACTCACTGGTGCCAAACAGCAATAAGTTTACACTCATTGGATGGCCCGTGCGTGTGTTTTAACACTGGTGGTCATGTTGAAATGAACTGACAAGGTACTACTTTAACAGGAGGATAGGTTAAATTCAACATGAAACAATTGTGAAAATAACCATACAAAACGATAATTAAACCTAGTCTGTGGTTAAATAGAAATTGATAATAAACAGTGTTAAAACAAAACCACCTGGTTTAAAATAAACACTGTGCTTTTGTCAAAATTTCTAATTTATGAGAATTTTTGGTTCAAATTACAAGACATCTTCTTAAATCAACTTGAATATGGTTAGAAAGGCCTCCAGGTTGATTTTACACTGAATATAGAGTTATTAAAATCAGTAAGAATTCTGAAATTTCTGTAATTTTATATGAGATAGTGCAGCTTGTTGATTTAACACGGCCCGTGTTAATGATTTACCTGACGTTTTTCTCTGAGTATTTTCTTACCTATAATTTTTTGAAGAAAAAAATCTCCCGTCTCTGTCCAAAATTCAGACCCACTTCTGTCCAGATCCAGACCCACCTCTCTCCAGATCCAGACCCACCTCTGTCCAGATCCAGATACCCATCTCTGTCAGGTATCCAGACCCATGTCTGTCCAGATCTAGACCTACCTCTGCCCAGATCCAGCCCTACCTCTGCCCAGATCAAGACCCATCATTGTCCAGATCCCGACCCACCTCTGTCGGAGATTCATCTGGCCCCAATATTGCAGTATCATCAGCAAAGGTGGCCATGATAGCGTTGATGTCCACTGGAATATGCCTTTTATATAACAGATACAGGATTGCTCCTAGGACACTTCCTTGTGGTACACTGGCTTCAATTTTCTTTAGTTCCGAGTAAATTTGGTCGTACCGCTACTCTTAAGAGTCGGTTCGTAACGTAGAATTTCATTTTTTCGTATGTCTGCCTGCGAAGATCACTATGCAGTTTTTACTCAAGTTTCAAGTGCCGTACCTTGTCAAAGCCTTGAGCAACATCTAAGCGTATAACCGAAGCCGATCATACTTGTGACTTTTCCAAAACATCCGTAATTTGATGCCTTGGTCTATCGTGGAATGTTTATTTCTAAATCCAGACTGATGGCTCGGATTGAGTCTCCTTTCTTCTATTATTTTGCTAAGCCTTTTCAGGAGCAGTTTTTCCAAAACTTTTGCCGTGATTAGTATAAGCGATATAGGTCTGTAAGATGTCACTTCTGTTGGTGACTTACCTTGTTTAGGTATAACAATAGCCGTGTTTTGTTGAAAACTATAAAAAGCTGCGCAAAAGCTTTTTAACAAAACAATGCGGAATAAATTTGATTATAAAACTCTTTTTGTATGAGAATTCCATAGTTCCAGTTTGTTCCAAAGCATTCTTCGGTAGTCACATTTGACTGCAGAAAAAAGGTAAAGTTATTGGCAGCTAGTGATTGTTGTTGTACTGTGTCTAAATTTTCAACTGGCTGGGTTGCAACTTCTAAACAAACATGACTAATGACTTCTGCAATTTTCCAATGATGTGGCACATACCTTAGTTTATTGCGTTTATTATAAAATGGAAATTTTTGAAGGCTATTGAAGGTATTTCTTTCAAAACCTGAGCAGTTTTTGATCGTACCCTGGGATTTTTTGTTAGACAACTAATATTCGTGCTTCGTTTTTATCAAGAAACTATATGGGTGATTGTATTTTCTGGGAAAGGCTTTAAAACATTCGTGAGATATTCAGCAAATAGATCAGCCTTTTGTTTCAGGAAATCTCGTAACTTGAAATTTTCTTCGAGCTGCTATGCGCTTTTGCGGGATGAAATAGATACAGTTTATGCTCGACAACTGTGCTGTTTAGTATTGAGTCAAGTTAAAGAATTTGTGGCTACTCGTTTTATGTGTTTGCAACATTTTCATTGAAGAGCACTTGTTCTATTAAGATCTAACCCTTTCTTTCCTTTTAAGGGTCCACCACTTTCCATTCAATAATTTCTTTAATTTCTTAAAAAAAAAAGAAGTAGGTACAACAATTTATTGAGTTTGATGTTATCTTAAACATTAGACCATTTCTTTATAAGCAATTCTAATCACTTTTATAATTAAGAATTTTTCCATTCGTATACCTTTCCTGATTTTTTTTTTTTAAATATAAATAAATAATTTTATTCTCTTTAATATCTTCCTACTGCAAAATGACTTCCAAAACCTAACCCTCATACATATCTACAAAAGAAAAACCATAAAAGTTTATAGTAATAACTTGCCATTTACACAAAATCCCCTTTCGGGAACAAATCAGATTTAGTCCTTGCATTCATTTGCATAATTTTAATTAGAATCATCATCCTGAGAAAGGTACGTGTGTAACTTACGGTCTCTTAGCTATTATAAGGTGGGTAAACACAGTTTGGGTTTCTTTCTCTATATCGTATCGGTTTATTTTTATGATTTTTATGCTGAATGTAACCTTTGAATTAATTTTAAAAAGAAAAGCTACATTGCTGGGGTGAAAATGGAAAAAAGTATTTTATCATTTTTATTTTTATTAAAGCAGACCCTTAGAACTTATACAAAAAAATGTATTCTGGACATACGACTTCGTTCTTAAATGCACATAATCCAGCTTTAATCTTAAGATTTTGTGAAATTTCTGTTTTACTATAATTACTTGGCTTATTTTGTGCTGGAAATCTTGAAAGGATTCAAAAATTATTCTTATTCGAACTTTGAACCGTTTTGCGTTTCGAAACACCACAATGACCAACTGAACTGCCTTTTGATAATTTCAGCATTCAGAAGAAAATTGGTTAATAGTACTGTGTCATCTTATTAAGAAGCACTTAAGTCAAAAATATCTCAACCTCAAGGACATGATTGGCCATAAGTGATCTCCAGCAAAGAAAGATCTGACTTTTCAAGACATTTAACAAACAAAACAAAAATTCTGGCAACGATCTTTTGAGAATTGGAGGCACAACTTTTGCGCAATTTCTAATGTGAAAACTCAAAGCTGATCACCTTCGATTGTAGAAACCAATTTCAAAGAGTCAAAACAACAAGAACCACATTTGCTATAGGTATAATAGCTGTCTTAACCTAGTTTTAATAATCACGAAATTGAAGTCACTTCACGATGTGTAATTACCTTTAAGATTTCTGTTCTGCAACATGCCATGGCATAGTGCAAGAAACTTCACAACTTGACATACATACATATCAACAATAAATCTCTTACTTAGTTTCGGCTTAGGAATAGAGAGATTTATATAGTTTGGGATGTAGAGTTGAATTTTACTGGGTAAGTGGTTCTATTTTTATTGAAAAATTTGTACTTAAAAAGGAGACCAGGATGATTTGATTTTTTCAAAATAATCAAACTGGAAATAAAAATCTTAATTTTTTTTCAAAAATATTGTCTTTCAATTTTTTTAAAATTTAGACACCCCCCTCCACCCCCTCCTCAAGGGAGAATATAGGACTTTCCTCTAGGGTAAAGAAATACCTGTTTAAAACAGTTCTGTTTATATGGGCCCACGTTACCACGGCCCAGTTGCCATACTGCATGCGCAATGAGTCTTTTTTTTAGGCACTAAGAGTGTAACAACGCTGTCTGAAGTATGCCATTTTTTTATTTTATTGTGTTCAACTGTTATAACTGTTATAAATAGGCATGTCTCTAGTCTCATCCTTAAAATTAATATAAATACTAAAATAAAATCAATAAAAAAAAACGAATAAACTAACTTTACTTATTGTAACTCTACGTCTCATACTATAAACTCATACATTTTATTTCTCTCATGTCAAACTAAAGCTGAGGAATTTTTTCAACAGAATAAGAAAATTCGTTGCCAAATAAATCGCGCGATCTGCTATTAAATAACTTGAAATTGGAAATAATCGTTTTTGTTGTTGTTGTTGGTTATATGTCTATAGGATCTTGTCCCGGTGCAAGTGGGGTGTGTGAGAGTGAGGAGGTTATATCTATTGGGGCAAAGGAAAATTGACATTTAACGAAGTCAACAAAAGCATTGGTTGGAGCGCTAGCTGTCGATAAGAAGAAGCACGTTGTTCTTAAATATGTACATCAATGGCAGATAGGTCACCCGCCATAGAGACAATTCATTGGGCTCAATTGTCGTTTATGTTATTTGTTTTCTGGCACTGACACACTATGTGATTTTAAGCAATATAAATGGCTATAACGTGTATATTTCACCTTACCCGCAAAACTGCAACTTTTTACTTTTTTTTGGTCACGAGGTATTGTTATGGTATTATAAGAGTGTGATGATGATGTATTATTTCGTGGTCTATTTTAGATAGCTAAGGTGTGTTAAAAAATGTCAAAGAATTGTTTCAACTTTTTATTTTATTTATCAATAAGTCCAAAATGGGGATTACCCTGTAGGGTCGGGTTCAGTTTATTAATAGGGTAGGGTAGCGCCATCAAAACAGCTGCTCTCGCGTAGAGGGAGGGAAGTTTAAAATTAAGGTGAGAATACATGCTTTTAACCGATAGGTACATCATAATACAAATTTTGTTCGGGTTGAAATGAAACTGGAACTTCAAAATGGAACAAAAAATTTTTCCATAAATTCACTTAAAACAATAAGGATAGAAGTTTGAAATTAAAGCAAAATCCGTTCGAAATATCATATATGCCTGTTTGTGTACCTACTTCCTTAAACTACAGAACTTTGGGCACTGAGGTTGTAACCACCATGCCTATCATCCATTTCACACATCATTCCTTCCCGAGCAATTCAGGTATTATAAGGGCTTTGGGGTAAAATTTACATACAGATTTAAGGCCAGATTCACATTATATTTCTAATACACTAGTTTACAAAATTTTGGGTCATGGTAGGGTCCTTAGAAAAAATATATTTTCTAGACTAATTTTGGGTCACTGAACACGAAAATCAAAATTATTTTTTTTTCCAAAGAAGCGTTTTCGAGATATGCGAAAAAATTATTTTCTCAGCTTTTTTTCCAGATATTCCCATAAGTCTCGCTAACGACTTAGCTAATTTACATAAAATGTATATTTTCGGACTGATGTGATCTGTCTCCTTCCGACGATGTACTGCTTGTATAAGTCGGACTGAAATCTTATAAGTTACAGGCATTCAAAGTTTCATAAACGAATATTTTTGAAAAACTTCTAGTTTTTGGTTGCTCCATATGGATAGAAAAAAAAATATTTAAAATAATTTTAAGGACTCAAGTGAAAAACAAGCTTTTTAACAAAAACTGGTCCAAATTGTGTTTCAGCGCATTTTGGTGTGAAAAAAACTATCCTTAACTAGCGAATAACTTTTTTCACATAGAGATTTGAAATGAACTTTCTTAGTAACTATTGTACTTCATAAAAATATCTTTCCAACGATATATATCACGTCATTATTGGTCTTGGAGTTTGGTGTGTCCAATTCTCCTTTGTATGGAAAAGAGAATGTCCTAAGAGGCACCGATTTATCACCTTAGACAAACATTTTTTGGTCAAAAACTTTATTTTATGGCATACAATTTTGATTTTAGGGGTTTCTGATTTAAAAAAATGATTTTGGGAAATAACAGACAACCTAATGTACATTTATATGACTTTTATTGAAAAAAATTAATTTGCCTTCTTTCACTAATTATTTAATAACTTCTACATTTATCGTCCGATTTTGAATAACTTTGGCTCAAATTTTTGTTAAAAAGCTTAGTTTTCGCTTGAGTCCTTAAAATTATTTTAAATATTTTTTTTCTATCCATATGGAGCAACCAAAAACTAGAATTTTTTCAAAAATAATCGTTTTTGAAACTTTGAATGCCTGTAACTTATAAGATTTCAGTCCGACTTATACAAGCAGTACATCGTCGGAAGGAGACAGATCACATCAGTCCGAAAATATACATTTTATGTAAATTAGCTAAGTCATTAGCGAGACTTATGGGAATATCTGGAAAAAAAGCTGAGAAAGCTTCTTTGGAAAAAAAAAATAGTTTTGATTTTCGTGTTCAGTGACCCAAAATTAGTCTAGAAAATATATTTTTTCTAAGGACCCTACCATGACCCAAAATTTTGTAAACTAGTGATATCGATAAAGACTCTATACGATAAAATTTTCTTACACAAGTAACAATGAGTATATTCACATCATCGATACCTGATACACTTTCGCTCCTTTCATTGTTAGTAAAAATATTTTAGTGTAGCGAGAGCGTATCGGTATTGGCACAATAGCGTGGAACTGGCTTAAAAGTAGGTATCAGAAAACTTTTTGACACGACAGTTGAAGAATGCTATTCAAAAATAATCGTTTTTTGGAATTTTGAAGGATATGTAAAAATGAGATGTAATTTTTGTCAATAAAATTGGTAATTTGCTATTCTAAAAGCACTTATATTTTTCTTCGAAATTGTTGGTGCCTGAAGTTTCAATATCCTTGTTACTATCTCAGACTTAGTAAGATGTTATTCATCACTGTTTGTCACTTTTTTTTTGAGGTCATGTAAGCACCTTAAATATTTTTTATTCAACAAAATTTGTAAAGGTTTCTCAAAATTCGATATCTCTTCTATATAGCTAGTTCATTTTAGACGTTTCCACTATATTTTGTGTTTTCTGAGAAATACCCTCTTTGAAATGTATATGAATGTGATTGTGTTAAGCATTCTAAATTGCATTAAACCTTTCTAATTAAACTATGCAGGTGAAGGCTTAGAGCCAACTAAGGATTTCTCGAAGACTAAAACAGATATTGGAAAGTGTTGAGCAAATTTAAATAAAACAGAGAAGATCTTTTAAGATTAACGTTTAATGACAGAATGAATGAAGAATGTAGGTACATATCAGAAAATATATCAAAGTTAGTGAAAGCTTTTAATTAAGTTTAACAATAACAATATATGTAGTATGCATTCAAGTGGAGACTGGAAAGCTTATGCATAGGGCATGAATAAATTGTTCCAACAGAAAGATTTTAACTGAATTTTGATAAAAAAAAATTACAACTTTCAGGAGTCGTTGCAATTTTTGTTGAAAATATTTATATGTGTCGAAGAACTGTGCTTCTGAATTTTATAACGGGAATATCTCAGAAACCAGAGCTTATTGCGAAAAATGGATGACAAATTAGGATTCAGCGCTAAAAATTTACCCTTAGGACAAGTCTTATGCGTATTTGTTAAGACCCGAGTGTGTTACCTTTCAGTGAACCCTTAAAATCATGTTTTGGATAGCTCCTCCATCTCATTGATTATTATTTAAAATTTGTCCTTCAATATAATATGTTAGTATGTTATGTAATGTAAAGGAATCTCCCTAAAATATAGTCATTTACTCTTTTTTTTAAACTACAGTGGAGGTTTGCTCTTTTTAATTTTTGAGACCATGAAGAACGACCAAAAAATCATTCAAAAATATTTTGGATAGATTTATTTTCCAGTTTTGACTGAAAAGGTTAAATTTCTATAGAAGGCCGCAGTACAAAAAGTGCTTAAGATCGTAATGATTCCACAAATTTGGAAGGGGTTTTGAAAATGTGAAGCTCCCATATTCATGAAGCAAAGAGAGTTATGGGTTATGGCCTTTCCCAATAAAAAAAAAATATAGAAGCATTGGACTGGCCTTTGCTCCGGTTAGAAATTCCATAGAGAAGTCTTAAGGCTCAACAGTGAGTTGGTGGGAATAGGAAAGCTTAATAGTGAGTGACAGGATAATTTGAATTTCAAACATATACCAATCAATCATTTAGCAACAGTACCTATGTACCGAAGAATAAAGGTTCGTATGCTTACTGCAGCTAAATGGCAACATAGAGAATATAATATGTATTTAAAAAAAAACATTTGTATTTCAAAACTTAAATTACTTATTTTTTCTTAAATTTCATCAATAACTGAACTGCATAGTTAGCATACAAAATAAGACTAAAACATTTATAATCCAGTGCAATTAGACAAAAATTACCCTGTGTAAACTGAATTTTGGTAGATGTTTTTCAGGATAGTCCCCTTTATTACGATAGAAAGCTCCCAAACATCCCGAGGTGTGGCTTGACCAGCTGTGTTCACTTGGCCCGCAAAAATGTCTGTCCAAAACTCGTTTTGGTAGATAAGACTAATTTTAAAGGGTGGTAATTTTTAGATGATTGAGTTTTTCACAACGGTCTTTTTTGAAAATTCGAAAATTAAAAAAGAATCATAAAAAATATTGAACAAATAAATCGAAAAAAAAAAAAAAATACGCTTAGAGGTGCTCAAAACAATTTGAGGGGTATTCATTGATGTTCAAAAAACTATACCTACATATCAAAAAGATTAACCAAATTTGAAAAAATCGATTTTTGAGGCGCAGCGTTCTTTTGTACCACCATTTTCCAAAATCGATTTCCTCGAAAACGATGGGTGGTCAATAAAAAGTTAAAGAGCGGTCAAAAGTGGTCATTTAAATGGTCATCTTAAACGAACAAAAAATAAATACTTTTGCGGGCCAAGTGAACACAGCTGGTTTGACCACAATCTCGAAAAAGATCTTTTAGCATCTGGTTTTTGGCATTTGACTTAAAATTGCTAAGAGCAAATTTTAATCAAAAATAGTGCGAAATTAATAAAATAAAAAAAAGGATCTATTAAAACAACAAAATCATTGCTTTTATCAAAATTTTATGTTTGAAAGCTACAATTTGTTCAAAAACTTTCAACTACAACAACCTATTTTAAAAAGAATATCGCAGAAGGATTTCTGGCCAAAGTGGAGATAAAGAATTTGGAAGCGGATCAATATTCTGGTTTCCAAATTCTGCTTTTCAAAAATCTGTTTATTGCACGAAACTTCTGTTTTTCAAAATTCAGCTTTTTTCAGTTCTGTCTGTTAATATTCTGTTTTTCAGAATTCTGCCTAATAAAATTGTAAGCAATAAATTCAGATTTTTGGACCAGAATTGATGTAAATTTAGTTGATTTCAAATCGTAGAGCAGTGTGTTTTATTCAAAAACAATCTTTCAGGTATAAAATCGACAATTATTATCTACTGAAAAAAGCTTGAAAATTTCGCGGTTTTTCTAAATTTCTACCATGGTGTGTTTGGCCCTGGAGGTTGAAAACTTGGATTAATTATAAGGCCAACATCACTAAGAACTTGGTTAAAAATCAGAACTGCCGGATCTGACACAAGGTCTCCCACCTATGAAACTACAGGGTTACTCAGACTATTTTTCTTCTATAGAGAAATTTTTATTCTCGTTGGTTTTCACCTAACTATATTTTCTACAAAATATCCCACACTTATGAAAAAATCAAAATGTCTGCTTAACTGCATTCATACAATTTGTATGTTCGTTTGGGAAAGCTTCAAACCGAAAATGTTTCTTAATTCACCCTTGCAGTCCTGAGGGAATAATCAGGATCGCTCTGACCACTTTTTAACTGTATGTCTGGCATAACTTTTTTAGTCGAAACCAATTTTGACAATTTTGCTCCTAAAACAATGTGTACAAAACTGAATTTTCTTTCGAAGGGTAGTTCCAAAAATTGTGTACAAAATTCATGCAGAAAAAGTTTACAGACAACCACACAAAAAAAAAAATCAGAAAATCCCAGATATTAAACCATTTGCAGTAGCTGATTAAGGTGTGATAAATCTTATTTTTCAATCGTTTCTGCAACCATTTCTATTTGAAGGTCACGATCTAGATCGCTATTTCTTATGTACCAACGGCCATTATCATTCCACGAAGGACTTTATTTGGAATGGATTCAGCCATACATGTATGAAGGTTAAAAAGGTGTCAGCACTTTACTTGTATTGCGTTATTGTGATCTGGACAGCTAGGTCAGAGAACTTCTCTAGAAAGTAGTAACCCAGTGTTTTCATTTTTCTGTACTTCAGGCTTATGCTGTTCTTCTCTTTTATTTTGAATATGCTCTTTTACTTTAAGCTTTGAGTTCAAAGTCATTATTTTTCAGTATTGGCGTAAGGAACAGCCTTTTGCTGTTGGTAATATAAACTGGAACATTATGTATTGAACTTTTTGTTCGTACTTTTTATAGGCGTCGATTGAGTTAAACTCACTTTATCGTCTGCATTTTAAATTTTTTCTGTAACCAAGATTGGAATATCATCAGCAAAGGTGACCATGAACATGATAGCCTTGTTCATTGAAATATTAAAAGAATTTTTATGTGGAAGGTTGGACCCACTTTGGCTAGAAGCACTGATTAAATCTTGAGCTTTAATCCTCCTTCAAGATAGTAAATGATTTTGTATTTAATATTACCTCAAAATAGAAGAACAAAATTTTTAATGATGAATATCAATGATAGCTATAAGTGGGGCCTAAATGACAACAAACATTTCTCAATCAATACTTCTTGTTTTTCTTCAAGTGACTTTTTATAGTATTTCTTTTTTGTAAAACCTGACCACGTTTGACCACCCTTTAATTTTTGTTGACCAGTCACAGACTTGATTTTGAAAAATGGTGGACCAAAAGAACGCTGCACCTCAGTAATCGATTTTTTTTTTCAAATTTGATTAATGTTCGATTGGTATTTTTAAATTTTTTTTTAAATTATTTATTTCGATGCTTATTTTGTATTATTCAATTTTCATTTTTTTAGTTATCAAATTTGGAAAGATGACCGCACTGCGAAAAACTCAATTATCTAAAATGGAAACTCTTTTGATCGCTGAACCCCAAAGACCGTGTAACTACTTTTTTCTTTACCTAAATCAAAAATGTAATTAAAAAAATTTTTATTGCAGTGAATAGTTTCTAACTAAAATTGCATCCACCATGTTTTTATGTTTACAGTAATTTCATATTTAATTAAAGCCTTCTGTTCTGAAATGTAGCGAATCTCAAATTTGCTTATTCATAGGTGCTGTATATGTTTTTAGGTACCTATACACAAGCAAATCATTAGTGGAAAAAAGGTTGAAACTATTATTTTTGGTTTGGTTAGGTATTCCTACATATAGATTCTAGCAAATTCGGCCCATATTTTTCAGGTCTTTCTCACGACAATCCATATATTGCACGCACTCTATTCAACCTATTGTCTTCCAACAACACCATCAAAGCAAAAGCACATGAGGAAAAACGAAATCCACAACATGCTGCATATTTTCCAACAAAAACACAAAAAGGAGCACTTTGCCTTGCTTAACCAGTAACCACGTCTATTCCCATCAATAACATATTTTGCATTAAAAGGACACAACACATCCTGTCCCGCATATGAATGCATGCACCACATTTTCAACAAAATAATACAATAAAAAAACACACACATAACAACAACAACAACAACAAATCCCATTAAATAAAATCGACATAGTTTACTACCCGACATGTAATGCATGCAAACAATAAATACCCTGCCCTTTGTATCTCCACCCACTTCCACCCGTTGCGTCCCCCTTCCGGACGCATGCAGATTTTCTGCACTGTGTTCTGTGCATAATATGTGCAACAGCAGCATATAGCTCGGCACAACTCTATGGCTTCTCGAATCTAAATTATTCATAACCCATGTCTACGTCGTGTAATCGACCAAACCACTTGTGCTGTGCACCATTTCTACACTAGTGGCAGTAGCAGCTCTAGCTGCATCTACCAACAACGCCGCGCCGCCGTCGACGTGGTATGGCGGTGGCGGTAATAAAAAGCGCAAAAATTCGCGCACTATCCTCCGCCACTATTCAACAACTAAATGCATCCATGTGCCAAAGATAGTTTCCATTTCGATATTTCCCAATGGGATTGAGGTCCAAAAACAACAGACAAACTCTGTCTGACAAAGAAAAAAAAAAGAACTGCCTTGCCGGCACCTCACAAATGCTTTCAGTTTTAAGAGCGCTTCTCTATATATTAACGAGGCTTGAGGGTGACGATGAGAGCGCGTCCTTGCACACAACATGTATTGTCGTTGGTCGTCCGTCGGGATCGGGAATCGACGAATCACGTTTTCGCTGTTCTATGCAAATCCAGGAGCCCAAGCCCAGACACATTCGTTCAAATTTATTTCAAGCCATCTTTCAAAGACCATCATGGCCATGCTTCTGTATGGACAGAAAAAAAAAATGGCCAAAAAGAATCTTATTCAAGAAACATGAGTGAGTTAGTGGCTCGTCACCGCTCATTTGTGAGCAATAATCGTCATTTAGCTGAGATTAGAACCCTAAGACATTGATTTACTTCGTTTACAAGCGAAAGTGACTTGGTAAGGGGGTTGCGGAGCAACTGATGCATTCGAGAAGGAGGTGAAGTCGAAAAGGAACTTCTCCATGGATAAGAGCAATAATTCGTGTTCGACTTGAACCAGTTGATGCATGTTAGCTATTTAAGATTTATGAATCTATTTTTCTTGTATGTGTCGGTTTTTTTTTTCAAATACCTGTATGTGTGTAACATCATAGAAAATAGAAATAGACAAGCCTGACAGTTGCATTAATAGCACAGCTGAGCCTGCGCAGACATTCGCCGCTTGTAGTTGTCTACTTCGAATGTGTCATGTTGGAAAATTAACGCAATTGGCATAAATCAAAACCTGGATCTATAGCATCAGGGTTTTGAGACTGAGAATGGCATTTTCATTGCTCTCTTAAGTAATGTGGCGTATCTGGCTACGATATGCCGATGCCGACGTGGCAGTAGTGGTTGTGGTTGTGACGGTGGCGGCATTTACTTGAAAGGAAGCCGGTGATAAAAAAGTACGCGGCAATAACACGCGGCTTTGTATATATATAGACAGCACAGCATAAGCTATAATAAGCGAAAACAGCTCTTGGAATCTTGATCGATTTAAATGAAACAAAAATATGAACTGAATGAGATTTTATTGATATGTCGTTCGAACTGTTTTGGTCAATGCAGTTTTTGTTTGCTGCAGTTGATGCATGCAAATCGGGTCAGTTAGGTGGGCTTATAAGTACATATAGATATCTACATGTACATAATGAACGGTTAGCTAGATACGTATCTAGAAAAGTCAAAATGCCTAAAGGTGATCAATTTTGCAACAACTTTTAGACAATTAAAAGTTGTTGCAAAATTGATTTTGATTTTACATTTTAATGTTCGTTAAAAAAGTCAGCCAAATTCCAGTACCTTACAACTGCAAACTTAACAAAGCCTTTATAAGCACCAAAATGTAGGGTTAGTACCCCTCTCTTAACTAAAAAATAATGTAACTTATTTTGTTAACTTTTATATAGTAAACACTCAAAGCTATCTTAAACATAAATACAATTATTTAGTGGATGCTTAGATGTTCAACACAGGAGAATTGTTAGGATGGCTATTATTGGTGGAAGATTTTTTAAAGGGAGGTTTAAGCGTTTATCATTAGTTATATGGAACACTTAGTCAAATGATACGAAGATTTGACTAGAAAAAGGAATACCCAATAAATTCTGTGTAAGGAAATTTTTTGAAACAGAGATAGCAGATTTTTTAAAACAACATTTCAACAGTTTTGCACTAATTCACATTAAATTATAGTAACCAAACGTTCCGTATTGTCCCGCTTCATCAATTGTCCCACAAAGTGTCCCGCATTTTCAGAACGGTCACGAAAAAATTTCTTGAAAGAGCTATAATCACATGAACTTTCCGTAATTATACAAAAACAGCTTCTCAAATTAAGTCCATGTATCCATGTTAAAAACTTTTTCACCATTTTGCTTTAACGTTATTCATTCTCGGCAAAACTAAATTTGTAGGGTTTTCCTTAGGTAGATTCAGATATCGAGTTTAGTTTTAATATACGAAACTCGATTTGAGATTGACTTTTCTTTATCATTGTATTGGTGAATAATTTTTGTCTGTGAACTTGTAGCGATCAAAACATGTCAAACTGATTTTATGTCTATTATCCTGTAATGGTGTTAGTAAAAATTCAATTCTGCAAAATTGATTTATAGGCCAAGAGACGGTAACTTTTTTTCTGCAATTTATTACTGAGGGGCGCGAGCGTCAGCTACCATCTTGGAAAATGCGCTTTATTAAATATCTCGTGAACCGTACACCGTAAGAAAAAAATAGTAAGTTATTTTGAAAGCTTCCATATTTTTGTATTTGTTTTTTTTTTTTTTAAATGAAGTTGTTTGCATGTAAGGTTTTTTAGAAATTATAATTTTTGAAAATAATCAATTTAAAAAAAAATTATATTTTTTTTTTTCAAAAATGCGTTGGTGATGGCGTCTAATGCTCTCACCCTCCTAAATATATCCCCCCAAGAAAATCAGTTCAGTAATAAATTGCTGTATGAACCTATGTACTTTTTTTGCTCTGACTCTTGGACAAAAAAAAATTGATTTTTATTGCTCACTTCACTAAAGGATGGGGGATACAAAATATTAAAAAATCTTCCTTCCTTTATTATTTTAAAATAAAATTGGTGTAATCCAAAAATGTACACTAAAATTTAAAAAAAAAAAACAGTTTTTGTTCTTAAAAAATGTCCCGCATAGGCTACCAAAAAATCTGGTCACTGGTACATTAAACTAATTTTTTTTTGCGGTGTGGGTCAGATTAACAGAGAAGATTACTGTGCGCAATGGACGTATATACAATAGGTTAAGTCAAATAGAGCACTTATCGATTTCTAAAAAAATTTTGTTAATAAATAATAAGTACGGTGCACAGTGGACCGTTTCATACATGCTAGACATCAAAAATTCTAATTTTAATCCAAATGAATATTTTTATTTATTTAAACATGAAATACTCAATGCATATATATTCCTTAAAAAATAACTAAATTTTGCAGATTTTTGAAAAATAAAGTTTAATGACAAAAACTTCGTTCAATTTCCCCCTAATTTTATATACAGGATGTATAATTTGAGAATGTGACAAAAAGAATAGAGCCTTTTAGGTTGGATGAAGACAAGAAAAAATCGTACTGGAGAGGGGTCTATTTCCCCCTTTTAAGCAGTAGGGGCAGTTTTCTAAAAAAAATTACTTAAAATAGAAAAAAAATATATTAGAAAACAACGGTAAAATTCAAAATGTCGTGCAATAGTTTTTTTTTATGCCAAAAGTCCATTCTTCAATTTCCTTTTCAAATAAAGTTGGTTTTATAGATAGTCTTTGAAAAATAATTTTCAAACTTAAAATAAAAAAAAATGTTTTTTTTTTATTAACCTAACTACATTTACAGTTTCTCAAAACTATTAATATTTGTGCATATTACACTAGCTTACATAATTTAAGGTCACAGTAGTGGGTTGCTGAATACGGTACGGAACCCAATAGGGCTAATGGAAGACGGTGTGTGTAGAGTTAACGAAGATCTCGAAAGGATTTTGCATTGGTCTCAGCAAAATGGTCTTGTGCTGAATCCCAAGAAATCAACTTCCATTGTGATTTCTAAAAAACAGGTCGATGTTTCCTACTTTCCCCCTGTGATCTTGCTAAACACCCTAGTCCCGTTTGTTGAAACTGCTAGAAATCTTGGAGTGATTTTTAATCGGACTTTAACATGGAGTAATCACATTAACTATGTTGTGGGTAGAACGTATGGTATTCTTCGCACTTTGTGGGCAACGCAGTATCTCACCCCTCTAAGAGTTCGGATGCTACTAGCGAAAACACTGGTCATGCCTACTCTGATTTACGGGTGTGAAATTTATTCACATTGTGACACTGTCAGTAAGCGAAAACTAAAAGTCACTTTCAATAATATAGTTCGTTACATTTATGGACTACGCAAATACGATAGTATTTCAAATTTTTCGAAGTGTGTTTTAAATATGAGTTTCGAGAACTATTTAAAGTATCGCGCCCTAACTATGCTCGCTATCATTTTCTTAAAAAACCAACCCCAGTATCTCAGCGAAATGATAAGTATGGCATCTTCGCAAAGAACAAGAATGTTGGTTCATCCACGCTATGCTTCCCTTACATCCGAGCGTCAATTTTTTATATATTCTACCCGCTTATGGAATTCCCTACCGCGCAATTTTAGAGAAATGAATGACTCTGCGAATTTAAAGGACAAACTAAGAATTCATTTTTCTCAACTATAAATTACAAAGCGACTTATAAACAACTTTACTTGCAATATTTTCTGATCTTCCCCTAACTTACGCTCTTTTTCTTGCTTTAGGTATTTTTCTGTCAAATATTAGCAATAGTTTATAAATTCTTCATTTTTTAAATTATATAATTTTTCTTTTTATTCTCAAGAAAAATGTAAATTTCTAGCTTTCATACAAATCGTTGTAATTAATAATAGCTTATATCTAAGTTATAAGACACTTTGTCTTAATGTATATAACCACTTCATAAATAAATAAATAAAAAATAAAATAAATAAAACTATTTTTTTTTCCAAAGACGCATTTTGGAGATTATGCGCAAAAATAATATTCTTAGCTATTTTTTTAGACTGTCATAAATCTCGGTAACGATTTGGGTAGTAAACATACATGTATATTTTCTAATGTCTCCATCTGACAATATTACATTAGGAGCACATTTAAAATTACTGTGTGAAAAAGTTATTCGCTAGTCAAAATTTATTGTGTTTCAGTACATTTTCGTTTGAAGAAAAGCGATGACTAGCGAATAACTTTTTTCGCATAGTGATTTAAAATGACGTCTTTGAAGTTCACAAAAATACCTATCCAACAATATATGTCTCGTCATGGAGTAAACACAAAAATAGAAATCTTTCAAAAATCCTAGTTTTTTTAACTTTGACCTCCTGTAATTTAGTAATTTTCAATCCGATTAGCACAAGTGGTACATTGTTAGAAAGAGACAGAAACACCATTCTCAAAATATACAGTTTATGTTAATTAGCTAAACAGTAACCGATTTACGCCAGTATACACTTGTTAACGAAATTAAAGGAACATTTTTTTTTTAATTTTTGTTAGTGTTTTTTGAAGAGCTGTAACTTTGTGGCGAGTAGTCGTATTGAGTTGAAACAAAAAGCATTCTACAGCTTTATATTTTTTGTTTCGAGATTAATGTGCAAACAAATTTTTTTGAAGTGCCGTTATTGCATTATTACAAGAAATGACACGAGACAAATAATTTTTTTTTTAAGGTCCTCATTTCTATGGACAACACTTTTTGAGTCAAACAAATGTAATAATCCAGAAACCTTGTTTATTCAGCTTAAATTTATTTTCTTTTTTGCTGTCGTACAATTTTTGTTTGCATGGTTTATCTGACTTTGAATGAAAAAAGATACCTTTAGCTTTTATTACCAATATCTCAGCAATGACGTTATAAAAAAATTAAATAGGTATAGTTTTGGAAATTAGAGTTTTTCAAGATTTTTTAAGGTTTTGTAGAAAATATATTTCTACCGTTCACCATTAGTTTGAAAAAAGTACTAAAATCCGACTATTTTTTGGTTTTTTCGTAAATCTTTTTTTTTCTTTGCAAATATTGATGCATGGCTTGCGTTGGTATGCAAATTTGTAGGTTTTTAAAGAATCAGTATTCCTGTTAATTTGTTTAGTACTTTTTAGATTTAAGACTATTATCGTGGTTCTGAGACATTGTAAATAAAAGATGCTTTTCGGACTTACCACGATTGTTTTTATTTTTATTTTAATCAACCGATTAAAAGATAATTTCCCGACGTTTCGATAGGGTTGCACCTGTCGTGGTCACGGGGTAACTGATGGCTTGTGGGTGGTTGTTGTTTTTTCTCTCTTTTTATTTTCGTGTGCGGAGATTATATTGATGTGTTGTTTGTGCTTGCAACTGAGCTGGTACTTGTTGCGATTGCAGTGCTTGTTGTTGTTGTAATAGGTTAATGTATGCTTCCGAGCAAGCAAAGCTTATCAAGATTAGTGCGCGAGGCAATTGAAATCAAAATTCACAAAAATTTCAATCGCGACCAAAGCTTTAATCTTTCCTCAGCATGGGATCCTCTTATAAA
Organism: Dasysyrphus tricinctus; assembly: GCA_963921185.1. Taxonomy (NCBI): domain Eukaryota; kingdom Metazoa; phylum Arthropoda; class Insecta; order Diptera; family Syrphidae; genus Dasysyrphus; species Dasysyrphus tricinctus. The sequence goes on from OY992533.1 coordinate 81,091,246, forward strand.
CAAGTTAAAGCTTAACAAGAACAAAAACAAAAATCAAAACAATCTGCCAGCTGATGTGATAAGCTTTGCTTGCTCGGAAGCATACATTAACCTATTACAACAACAACAAGCACTGCAATCGCAACAAGTACCAGCTCAGTTGCAAGCACAAACAACACATCAATATAATCTCCGCACACGAAAATAAAAAGAGAGAAAAAACAACAACCACCCACAAGCCATCAGTTACCCCGTGACCACGACAGGTGCAACCCTATCGAAACGTCGGGAAATTATCTTTTAATCGGTTGATTAAAATAAAAATAAAAACAATCGTGGTAAGTCCGAAAAGCATCTTTTATTTACATTGTTTAGTACTTTTTTTAAAACTAACGGTGAACATTAAAAAAATAATTTCTACAAAACCTTAAAAAAATCTTGTAAAACACTTTTTCAAATTTTCTAAATTACATTAATATTTTGTATAGCATCATTATTTGCTGAGATATTGGTAATCAAAACTAAAAGTATCTTTTTCATTCAAAGTTAGATAAACCATGCAAACAAAAATTTGCTCGACAGCAAAAAAAAAAAAAAAACTGAATTGAAGCTGAATAAGGCATCTGATTATTACATTTAACTTAGGTAAAAAGTTATCCATATAGAAATGAGGACCATCAAAAAAATTGTTTTTATGTCTCGTGTTAAAATAACATCACGGGCTTTACAAAAACACATATTTCATAATGACATATTGATATACTCATATTTAGATCATCCCAAATAACTTTAAACAACACTTTGCGTAAGCTCAAAAAGTCATTCTTTTTCATTTGTTTTCTATGTATTATATACTTTCTGCAATAAAAATAAATGCTATTTAGTTTTATTCAAAGTGGTTCACTGTGGCGTATACGTTATATTTTTGTAAACTCGAACCCAGTCAAATGGAAGAAAAATACTAAAATTTTGTATTTTGGGGGGACAGGGTTTGGCACTTGGGACACTTGAGTGCAAACTGCGTAGGGACCTTCCCAGGTAGTTCTACGAAATACTGAAATCCTACGTTCGACGTTGGCGGTTCGACCAAAATTACTAGGAACTAAGGACAATTCAAGCCAGTGTACCACCAGGAATTGTCCTTAGACCAACCCTGTACATATAATACACAAGGGATATTCCTGTGGACATCAACGCTATCATGGCCACCTTTGCTGATGATACTGCAATATTGGTGCCAGATAAATCCGTTACGAAGGCTACACAAAAATTGCGAAATGGAGTCGATAAAGTTAGTGATTAGACGCAGAAATGGCGTATCAAATTAAACGATATAAAATTGACGCATGTAAACTTAACAAACAAACACATAAGCAATGTTCTTTGGAATGACTTTAGATGCAAGGCTTAAATGAAAAGAGCACATCAAAAAGAAAAGAGATGAACTAAGCTCGAAGTCCAGAAAAATGTACTGATTATTAGAAAAGAACTCTGACCTATCTATCCACAACAAACTAATCTTATATGAGCAAGTTTGGAAACCCGTTTGGACGTATGGCATCCAGCTATGGGGCTGTTCAAAGAAAACAAATGCTGGACCCATCCGAAAATTCAAAAGCAAGGTCCTTCGTGGAATAATTAATGCCCTTTGGTATATACGAAATAGCAATTTACATCGTGCCCTTCAATTTGAAATGGTAACAGAAGTGGTTAAAAAACACGCTGCATCACACAATCAGCGACTTCAAAGTCATACCAGCTCCAAAATGGAGACCGTGTTAAATGTAGGTACGAAACACTGTTCGGAAATTAAGAAAAACCAAGCCTCATGAGCTGATGGTCTAAAAGCTATGGGAAAGTGTTATAATTTTAAACTTCCCCCTATGCGATTTGAAAATTAAGAAAGAAAAATCATTTGTCGATCTTTCATATATTGGTCCCACACTACTTGGTACCGATTCTTACCGAGTGTCTTTTGAAGATTTTCATCGGAAAGAAAAAATTTTTGGTACCTAATAGAATATGAAGAAAATTTGAATGATAAAATTTTGGTTTTAAACCGATCAAAAACAAACTAATTTGTTGCCATTTTATACATTAATGGTGGGAATATTAAATATTGCAAGAAACCTGCTACCCACACAAGTAATAGACGAACTGGCTTAACTAAGGAGACAAGCAAGGTTCAGCGCTAATATTTCTATAGTCCAGAGTCTCTATATCCTATTCTATAGTCTAGACTGTCATGATTGAAAACAGTCATGATAGAAAACATTCATGACTGGAAACAGTCATGATAGAAAACAGTCATGATAGAAAATCAGTCATGATTGAAAAAAGTATTGATAGAAAACATTCATAATTGAAAACAGTCATGACAGAAAACAATAGAATGCAGGAATTATTAAAAACAGTCATTATAGAAAATAGTCATAATTATTGAAAACAGTCACGATTGAAAACAGTCATGGTAGAAAACAGTCATGACTGAAAACACTCATAATAGAAAACAGTCATGATATAAAACAGTCATGATTAAAAACAGTCATTCATTGAAAACAGCCATTTTTGAAAACAGTCATAATTGAAAACAGTCGTGATTGAAACCAGTCATGGAGGTTTATTTCTACACAAAGTTAAATATTTTGTTTATATTCTAGAATCTAGAAAATGATACCCAGTCATTAAGAACCAAATTTCAAAGAAATCACCTTGGTAGTTTTCAAAATATACAAAGGTACACAACATATTGAGTTTTCAAAAACCGAATTTCCAAAAAAATATTTTTTTGCAAATTTTGGTATACAATACAACACTTTTTTGGAAGTTTCTGTGTAAACAAATGATTTACATCATCAAATGATTTAGAAGTGGGAGGTGTTGTATTAAGAACCATTTTTTGAAAAATGATCAAAAACCACTATGTATTTCCATAGTTTGAAGAAAATCGATGCTGTAGCCGAACAGACCAGACAGACAGAATTGTTAAACCCAATTTTTTGTCTACCCCATACATCTGATCAAAATCTCAAGCTAAATTTTTTGTACTAGTGTATAACTTGCCATATACAAATATGTAGATTTAGTACATACACCGTATATAACGCAAGTAAAGGTCATGTTAGCAAAAAAAAATAAAATGCACGACTGGGTCGCACGTACTTGCTCTTATGTTCAAGACACTGTGGGTTTAAGAAAATTGTAGATAAAAACATGGAAACTATGAGAGAAAAATGAAGGGAAGCATGAAATACGACATTTAAATTGGCTAAAACAACTCTTTTGACAGTTTGAGATGGAAAAATAGAATGCCATCTTAATTCTTTATTGAATATGATTGTATAGGAAAAAAAAATTTTAAATCGTTGGAGCGGTTTCTTAAAAAAATAATTTTTATATATAAAATTCTTATAACATTTTTAAGAACAAAATTTTGGTATGCAAATTTAAAGAATATATTTATGTGTATATAAAAACAAAATTTGAAAAAAATTTGTCAACCCGTTTTTGAGATATCGAATTTTCAAAAAAAAAATTTTAAAAATCCAAAAACTTTTTTTTTGAAATTCAATATTATTTAATCTTATCTGAAATTCGTATATAAGAAAAATCATCTTTTTACGCTTAGCCAAAAACGAGAAAATTCAAAATAAAATAATACGTTCCATGACAGGTACTATTAATAATTGCTAAGTGTGAAATTTTGTAATTTTTGGTAGTAGATCGTACTATTTTTAGTATATGAAAAAGTTTAATCAAAATCGTAGGAGTCGTTTTTAAGCAAAAAAATATTTTCTTTTGAGATTTTTTAACTTTTGTATGGAAGGTACCGTTATTTTTTCATAAATGTAATTCTTTTTCCAAAAATATTATAGAAAATACTAAAAAATTCTTAAATATTGAGTTTCAAAAAAATCGATCATGTCGTTTTCGAAATATTTGATTTTCAAAAAAAAATTTGAAATATTTTTTAAAAATCCAAAAAGTATTTTTTCAAACATTTTTGGTACGCAAAACTGTTTATATTTTTTGAAAGCTTCTGTATAAAAAAAATTAATTGAAATCGGTCGTATCGTTTTGAAGAAAATCAAAAATTTAAAAAAATGGTTCTTTGGGAGGTACCATTAATAACCATTTTTGCAAAAATAGTTTTCCACTCAAAGGAAGCCTTAACTAAAATAAATGTATTGAATTTTTGTTTAAGAAAAGTTGTCGAGCCGTTTTTGAGAAAAATACGATTATGTAAAATCGTTAAAAAAAATTTTTATGGCAGGTACCGTTATTTTTGGTTCTAAAAAAAAATGAAAAAAACCTGTGGGCATAATCACCAAAAACCACTATGTACCAAGTTTGAACAAAATCGATCAAGCCGTTTAGGCTGTAGACGAACAGACAGACAGACAGACAGACAGAATTGTGCCACCCACTTTTTTGGTGTTCTCTATCATCGTAATATCATGTTTGAATGTTATCTCAATTTTTTTTTTTGCACGAATCCAAAACTTGCCTTATAGTACCTATAATCGCAAGTAAAAATTACTATAATATTAATAAGGTAGTTTTACCGCTTTGGTTCTCATGTCATAAGATTTTCAACGTCAAAAATTGTACTATAATATCATGTGCGTGGATGGGCCTAGACTATCTACATCTTAATAAAAACTTTAGTTTGATAAACTTCCCCAGTTCAACCCCTCTTGAAATGTGTCTGTATAGCCTTCATTCTATTCAAAACATTGAAAAATAATTTCCCTAATTTTTTCCGATTTTTATTCACCCCCCTGGTCTCCCTTTTTTCATTTCAAGGTACAAATAATGGATTTAGGGTGATTCTTATAACACGCGAAAAAAAATCAGAACTTATAGATAAGATTGAGATGACAAAAAAAATTGTATCGGAGGGTGGGTCTATTTCCCCCCGTTCAGGCGGAAGGGGTAATTTTCTAAGAATTTGACCCGAAATAAAAAAAAATATTAAAAAACAACGGGACCACTTACAATGGCATGCTATAGCTTTTTTTAAAGTCATGAATCCAGTCTCTAATATGTTTTTTAAATCCAGATTTTATTGTGAATAATTTTTGAAAAAATAATTTTCAAACTTAAATATAAAAACAAAAATAATAATGTTGTATGTTTGAAAATTATTTTTTTTTTGTTTCAGAAACTATTTACAATATTAACTTGATTTAAGAAACATATAAGAGACTGAATTTATGGCTTTAAAAAAAGCTATAGCATGCCATTGTAAGTGGTCCCGTTGTTTTTTATTTTTTTTTCTATTTTGGGTAAAATTTTTAAAAAATGACCCCTCCCACCTGAACGGGGGGAAATAGATCCCCCCTCCGATACGATTTGTTTTTCGTCTCAATCTAATCTATAAGTTCTGATTTTTTTTCGCGTGTTATAAGAATCACCCTAACTCCATTATTTGTACCTACCTTGAATTGGAAAAAGGGAGACCAGTGGGGTGAAATAAAAATCTGAAAAAATAAGGAATTTTTTTTCTCTATTTAGAGTCATTTGATTGATGGATTTTCAAAAAAACCCAATATAAGGACCATCCTAGTGTCTATACAAGAAGCAGCCAATGTAGGGATGCAGTGGAAGGTGGAACTATCCATCGAAAACAATCTTAATATTTTATGAATTAGTTTTCATCATCAGAAACTATTTTTCTCAATTTTAAGCTACAATTTTTTGGGAGAAACAAAGTAAATTTGAATATCGCCAGTCATTGAATTGATTACGATTCGAATTAAAGAATTGTGTAATAGAAATCACAACAAAAACATAAATGTTAAAAAAGGAGCCAAGTTCTTATGTGTCCAAGAAACCTGTGCGTAAAAAGTCTGCCAAAAAAAGTAATGAGATCTTAAATATATGCCAAGTTTTAAGTTCATGAAGTTTAATACAAATATCTTAAGTAGAGTAATATCTAAACAATTCCAAATCATGACAGAAATTGGTAATTAATGATTACTGATTAAAATTTGATGGGTTCACTGGTCAAGTTTTCATACATTTTAAATTTGTGATTAAGTAAGTATTTAAGAGAAAACTTGCCAAGTAAATCCACCAAACTTTAATCAGTAATCATTAGATAATTACCAAATTTCTGTCATGATTTGGAATTGTTTCGATATTACTCTACTTAAGATATTTGTATTAAACTTCATGAACCTAAAACTTGGCATATATTTTAGATCTCATTACTTTTTTTGGCAGACTTTTTACGCACAGGTTTCTTGTACACATAAGAACTTGGCTCCTTTTTTAACATTTATGTTTTTGTTGTGATTTCACTCCTTTTTGCAAAGATTTATTTTGCCAGGTGAAAGTCAAGCCCTACCGCTCTACAAAGTTTCATAATTCTACGACAACCGAAAGTGCTCCATACAAATAATAGCAATTCTGAAAAAATGAGTGGATGGAACCCCCCCTCCCCCTGAATGGACAATTTCAAATTTTCGATTTTTTTCCTTTCTAAGTACTTCAAGTCCTACCGACCTACCAATTTTCATCGTTCTACAACAATCAGAAGTGCTCCATATAATTGTAAGAACTTTTAAGAATGTGGGTGGATGCCACGCCCCCTGAATGCAAAATTCCAATTTTTCAATTTTTTCTTTCTAAGTACTTTAAGTCCTACCGACCTACCAATTTTCATCGTTCTACAACAATCGGAAGTGCTTCATATAGTTTATAAGAGTTTTTAAGAATGTAGGTCGATGCCACGCCCCCTGAACTGAAACTCCCAATTTTTCGATTTTTTCTTCTAAGTACTTCGAGGCCTCCCGACCTACCAATTTTCATCGTTCTACAACAATCGGAAGTGCTCCATATAATTTATAAGAATTTTTAAGAATGTGGGTGGATACCACGCCCCCTGAACGAAAAATTCCAATTTTTCAATTTTTTTCTTTCTAAGTACCCTTAGCCCTACCGACCTACCAATTTTCATCGTTCTACAACAATCGGAAGTGCTCCATATAATTTTTAAGTATGTGGGTGGATGCCACGCCCCCTGTATGGAAAATTCCTATTTTTCAATTTTTTTCCTTCTAAGTACATCAAACCTTACCAGCTTACCAATTTTCATTGTTCTTCAACAATCGGAAAGGCTCCATATAATTTATAGAATATTTAAGAAAGTGGGTGGATGCCACGCCCCCTGAATAGAAAATTGCAGATTTTCGATTTTTTCCTTTGTATGTACCACAAGGCCTACCGTTGTGCGAAATTTCAAGTTTCTACGATGTCGGGAAGTGCTCCATAATTTTGATGATCTGTCAGTGAGTCAGTCAGTCAGTGAGTCAGTGAGTCAGTGAGTCAGTGAGTCAGTGAGTCAGTGAGTCAGTGAGTCAGTGAGTCAGTGAGTCAGTGAGTCAGTGAGTCAGTGAGTCAGTGAGTCAGTGAGTCAGTCAGTTATGGTTTTTGCGATTTTTGAAGTCCTATATCTTGGGAACTACTAATGCTAAAGAGTTGAAATTTGGTGAGCCACCTGTGTTTGATCAGTTCAGCAAATACTCCGAATTTGAAGTTTCTGACTTTATTCGTACTGAAGTTAGAGGGGGGTTGAAAATCGCCTGAGTTTGTTCCTGTAAAAAGGGTGTAGTGCCGCGAACTTGGCTGGGCACTACCGTGCCCTTTGATTTAGGTTATTTTCGATGCATAAAAGTATTATTCTATCTTTGGTAATACTTCTCTCATCGATAACTTCTTAGGAATTGTAGCTAGAACTTATATTTTATTTTTAATGGATTTTACAAGAACTATATTAAAACTCATATACATATTATAAAAAAGATCTTCATACTTGGGTAATATTTCAATTCATTATTCAAACATAATTATTTCAATTTTGTTCGCTTTATGAAAACTACCAGACGATAACCGAAATGCGTCAAAGCACAAAATATTTCTTAAAAAAAAATAAAACATTATCACAAGCTCCCGCCAGTTAAATGGATGAACAAAAAAAAAAATAATATAATACGAAGTCCTTGAGTTATAGCGGGCAAACAAAAAAAGCGACCCTACTTGCATCCCTGGCATTCATTCGAAGCATATTTCATCAAAAAATTCCCATTCCCATTGCTATGCTTGAGTTATGATTTTTCTAAATCGTCCTCTTTTGTGCAGTCAGGAGAATACTGGGCTATTCCCTTCGCCCTTTCGCTGATGTTGTTCCAGAGTCGGTATCGTTTGTAAAGTTGGTGGTAGCTATATATAATGCGCATTAGCTTCTGCAAGGCCAAGTATAATGCTATGCTACTGCTTGTCTTAGAACTATCGCTCTCTCTCTGCAAGAGTTGCCCGTGTGTTGATGTCCAACAACTGTCGGTTAGTTCTATCTGTCAGAATGACTGTTCCGGCCCTTTTGGAGCCCCCGTTTTTCTGTGTGCGCTTTGAATAAATTATTTACGACTTGCCTTCGTTTTTCTAAGACGAGAACATTGCTTGCGTTTATTATTTATGAGCACCAGCGTTGTTCTTTATAGAAATATATTTTTTGTTTCCTCTTTCTCTTTCGTTTTTTTTTATGATCATTTTGACAGACAAAATATTTGCTCCGATTCGTGCAACAGTAGCATTTTTGCAACAGGTTCAAAAAACATCATTTCTATAGCTCCCGCTTTTTTCATTGCTTTTCAAACTTCATGTTATACTTCTTGGTATACAAAAAAAAAAAAAAAACAAAAGTCAGAAGTATAAAATTCCAAAAATATCCTTTCTGAATGATGAATAATTTTATTTTTCGGTTGATATCAGATGTTTTTTTTTTTTTGTTTTCTTGTGCGAATTTTTAATGCGGAATGCATAACCGGGAATATGTGATGACATCCAACTATGCGCTCAAAGACAAGTCTGGAAACGTAAAGCAACAAAAAACCATTTACAAATCAAGAATTTGTTGAAGGAATTATTTTGATGGTTTATTATGTTGCGGATGGACGAAAGGATGAGTTACTGCCTGCTGTGTGTGGCTTTTGGCTCTGGCAAAGTAGAATGTAATGAATTCTTCTATATACAAACAAAAAAATCATCATCTAATATCGTTTTTGGGAGTTTCTGGAGTTTGAATCTTAGACCTTACATTTTACACGCAGCATACTTGTGCCATATTTACTTCAGGGATGGATCGATCGCTGCAGCGATTTTAAGAACTTACAGTGTGTCATAAAAAAAAAATTACACAAAATATAAGTTTAATAAACTCACATAAGAGTGGGACAAAATCGTATCGTAACCTCCTAGCAGTGCCCGCTTGATAGCCGAAAAGTAAAAGGTGAACCACAAACGTTGGAATCGAATCCAAGGCTGTGATACCTAAGAAATTTTCTTAGAAAGAGGAGTTAAAGAACAGATATCGCTCTGAAAAACCAGTCTTTTGATTAGTTTCAAAATCATGCAGAGGCTCACTAGTCGGCTATGAAAGGAAAATCCGATTGTGAAGATAACAAAAGTAATAGCCTGGGTGGACTTATATATGTTGATGAGTTCCGCCCGTAAACGAAAAACGGACAGTGACATACGGGTATGTCCTTTGAATGTGGGCTCACTAGATCGGACATGCAAAGCAGAACAGCTTGCCGATGCTCTCGCCAGTATAAAAGCTGATGTAACAACGCTCCAGGAGATGCAATCGAATGGACCGGGCAAAAAGAAGATAGAAGACTGTGATTTTTACTATAGTAAGTGCCTTGTCGATAGTAAGACGAGTTTCTCTGGTTGCGAATTTGCCGTCAGAGGAAATCTTAGGCGAAAAGTTCTAAGATTTCGTGATGTCAACGAAAATTCGCATCAATGCCAAATTTCACCACTTGAGTCTCATCACCGAATATGCCCTTATGGATGAGAAGAATGGACTCTACAAGCTCTTCAATGCCCCAAGAATTACATTAAAATACTTCTGGGAGATTTCAGTGCCAAAATAGGTAAAGAAGACATCTATGGTAGGAAAATTGGAAAACAAAGTCCACGCGACATTAGTTCCGGATTCGTATCGTGAAAGAACATGGTATTGAGTAACACTAGATATTTCCGTCTTGATATCCCCAAAGGCACTTGGTGGTCCCCTAAAGATTGAACCTGCCAACAAATAATTAATCATGTTGTTATCAACAGAAGGCACTCCTCTTGTATACTGGGCGTTCGCGCGTACAGGTCAGGGGTTAGCTAATATTGACTCAGATCACTACGTGTTTGGTGCCAAGCTTCACGTGCGAATACCCATTGAAGCTCTTAGGCAAACATCACCCATGAGGAGGAAATTCAACATGGGAAGACTACAATGGGTAGAGCCTGTGCCGACCAAGTATCCCTAGAGCTGGCCAGAATCCCTTCTACTGATAACGACGAGATGGGCCCAGAAGCCGTCTGGCAGCAGTGCCAACATGCCATCAGAAATGAATGTGGTAGAGTTGTTAGGGTTGTAACAGCCACCGACGAGGAACCCCTAGTCTGACTTTGAATGTGCTCAGACAAACAAAGCCAAAACTGAGGCTTTACAAGTTGAGGCATTAAAAGCAAAAGAGGACAAGTGCTACCAGTCAGCTCTACGTTGACAAGAGAATGGATAAAAACCGTATGCGCAGAAAAAAAAAAGATAAGGAGCAGCGTAAAGTCGAGGAAATACAAAGATGCCTGAGCAGAAATCAGGTGCGGAATTTTCACAAAAGAGTCAAAAATAAAACAACAGAATTCACAAGTCGCCCTGGAGCCTGCAAGAATAAGCAAGGAAATATCATAGTGGAAACGCAGTTAATGTTGATCTAGAGAGATCACTTAACTAGCTGCTTAACGGAGATGAATGGCCAAGATTTCACCAATGACCAGCCCCATCAAGGCAATTTGGTTGAGGATCTGGATCTTCATCCATGACCAATAGGCATTGAAATAAATCGATGTACAAAATTTACGTCAATTTTTACACCTGTTCGAAACGTATTTTGGAGGCAGACAAACGGTTATTGGTTCAACTCCTCAAAAGGCTATTATTGATATGACTTACAACTTTACGCAAATGACTTGACTTTTAATGTCGTTGGACTGAGAAGTCTAACAGCGTTGACAGAGATGATCTGTACCGGTTTATATCGAGTTCCGGCAGCGCTGCCGAGCTGATACACCTAATAATGATGACGTTGGAGAATGATCACTGCTCCGTTTAAATTGGAAGAGATTCCACCGAAATCTTCGAAACCACCAAAGTACTTCGAAAAGGCAAAGAGCTTTATTATTGTTCTTGAGAGAGTTGTGCGCAACACCCAGATCAACACAACTGGCACAATTTTTCAAAAATCCACACAATATCTTGGACATGCAGAAAACTTCGACATAACGAAAGAACAAAACCAGACACCGTAGCTGTGACTTTTCTAGAATGGAGTCGGAAGCAAAGAAAATGGAGAAATCGAGGTATTGGCAGATCGTGATTATAGATATAATTATATATAACTTCGAGGTGGTCAGCCAAATTGTCTACCTGGGCACTGCTGTAAATACTGCAAATGACATCAGTGCCGAAATTAAGAATAGAATAACTCTTGCAATTCGCTGTTTTTTGGGCTTAGTGAGCACTTCAAGAATAGATTCCTTTGAGAAGTACCTGACGATGATGTACAATACTCTCATCATCTTGCTCTATGGTGCAGAAAAAAGGACCCTCTTCAAACAGGTGGATGAAAGCTCCCTTGCTGTCTTCTAAAGAAAAGTTCTGCTCACGGTTGGTGTCAATAGGCGAAAAAAATATCTGGCGAAGATGATAAAACCAAGAGCTATTCGAGCTTTACAGCTACTGACGTACTCCTGGTAAAAAAAACTACGTGTTCAACGGTTAATATGGATTAGAGAAAGATTGAACATCAACTCTTAAGCTCGTTAGGTACTCAACGCTAAGCCAGAGGGAGCGAGAAATAGAGGCAGATCGGACAGGCGATGATGATACGACCTAGGACTATTCCAGCCATACAGCGATGTGTCCCTTGTCAGAAAAGTACGTTTTGAACGGTTTAGATGGCTAGGGCATGTAGAGAGAATGAACATCGACGCTCAAGCCCGTAAGGTATTCAATAACACCATCTCCGGTGGCATGAAAAGGTTGAGGGAGATATAAGTGGACTAGGTATACAAGACTGAAGTCAGCAACCAAGTGATCGATATAGCTGATGGAGTCTGTAACTTGAGGCCTAGGAGGACACCACGCTGTAGTATCAAATGAGAAAAGTATAAGTAAGGATGCACTACATAAATAGAAATCGAAATTTGTATTATAATTTCGACTATGTATTTACTTTAGTAAGTACCTAGTAGAGTTGAGTGGTTTTTGAAATGTTTGCCTATCTCTTTCATCTAAGTGACAAACGAAAGATGGTTGTATCTTTGACAATAATTGTTTGAAATTGCAAACTATTAAACTGCGCTATTTATACAATATCAAGTTTATTAAAAAATATTTTTTCTACAAAAATCATTTCAATACAAACGAAGATTTTTTTTCACCCCACTTTACATTTATGAAAATCTGTATGCCTGCAAAAAAAAAAAAAAAAACTAACCTTAAAACGCAATCAAAATGTCAGTTCAAAAATTATGTTGATTCTCTTTAAAAGTGCTCGCCTCTCGTTCTTGCCTGATCCGATCCAACAAAGCAATTCGAATCATTCCACATTCACAAGCAAAACAAAACGAAATGTTCCCCACATTCGATGACGCGGCAGACCGCCTGCAGAGGGATCCACTTTTTTTCGGCAGGAACCTGTAAGCTATATACAAGGATGCTGATTCAGCGGTATTCGGTTCATAATTAATGACCGGACATCATTTTCTCGACGATTCACTTACCAATTTGGAGTAGGTAGATATATATTTATTAATATATTTCCCATCCATAGAAAGGATATCCTTTTTGGTATTTCTTTTCTCCATGTTCATTGTACCAACAATATAACTATACCTAGTAGTTCATGTTGAATCTTTTATATAGTTTGGTGATTTATTTCCATTTCAAGCAATAAATTACAATTTTCTGCTGCCCATGGCTATATAAAATCAAAACCATTTTTATTTTGTTTTTGTAATAATTCGCGTTGAGTTAATAAAAAGAATTAAAATATACTCTCAAGCTAAATAAAGCAAATCATTGGCAGTAAAGGTATAGAGGATAGGATATTGGGCCTTTAGTGGTTTTTCTCTGAAACCATTCACCTGTTCGAATAGGGCTTTTAATTAAACAAATCATATAAATAAACCAACACAAATATATCGCTTTGAACCTTCCCAGACTTTAAAAAAGATTTAAAAAAAGAGAACTTAACAAAAAACAAAAAAAAAATGGCAAAATCTGACAGAGTTTTTATGTCGGCAGTAAATCACAAATTTTATGAGTCGTCTCCGCTGGTGAGGGCATTTGTTTTGCAATGTGTTGACACGGAGAATGAATTCCTGGTACTCTTTCACATTGGCACGCAGATATTAAGTCATAAAAACGAGTTGGTGTTGGGGCCTTCAAAATGGCAGGGAAGTGCGTACTTAAAACGAAACTCATCTTACTATACAGCAATGGTTTCCGGATATCTATATAACGTATCAGTTTTAATCTTTAAAACGAAAAAAAAAAAATAATATCTTTATTTCAGTGGAATACGTTGCAGGTTGCAAAGGTTGATGTGTTTTTTTTTTTTTTTTAATAAAGTTTTGGAGCACGAACGTGCCACAGATGCAAAAAAAAATCTTTAGATTTTACATTATGTACCTAATAATATGCTGAATTCATTTTTTTCATTTTCACAAAATAAAAATTAAACAAGGTGACAAAACAGTAGGGAAGTGAAAAATATCAACAAATTTGCTCAGTTTTGATATTGAAATTTTGTTATTCTTGTTTTAGTCCAAGTGAGACCAACGGGATGAGTTACAATTTTTTTTATCTGGATTAGAGGCAGCATGAACCTATTTTGCATCAATATATGAAAAATCATATTCAAGCCCCACAAAAAATCTGTCGTTAACGGAAATATGCTATGAATTTCGAAAAAAAAACTATCTTATAGAGTATGTAGAGGAAGTTAGGGTATTTATTTTATTTATTTTATTTATTTAAACTTTATTTCAGATGAAGACTAAAAACTAAAAATAGTTACAATTTATGAGCATACTTAATTTGCAATAACCTTAGACTTCATATAAAATAGTTAGGAACATCCTGTTGCCCAAAGGCAAAAGTGGGATGTACCGTTTAGTTACAAAATTAATCTTAGAAACAAATGATGGGGATCATTTATAATGTAAGAAAATTAATATAATATTATAAGAAAATCAAATCAAAAAATACAAAATTCAAACAAAGAAATTAAAGTTATCATTATTTTTTTTAATTTCAAATAATTACGTATAATAATCTATCTATTTCATTAAAGTTCAAAGAAAAAAGCAAAACCTTGATATATTTTAAGAATGTTGGTTCGACTCTCTCGCATCTTATATTTTCTGGCAGGTTATTAAATAAGCGAGGTGCAGTAACCGAATAAAAGTGAGAAAAATGTGCTTTTTTAATGTTAGGTACAGTGACCAAATTCATGCCATTGACACGCAAACTATGAGATCCATACAATCTAGCAGCCGTATATCCAGAATTTTGGAAAAATATTTTTAATACCTTATAGAAATATAGGTGCTTAAGTGGAAGAATATTTAGATTTTTGAATAAAACAAAGCTAGGAGTTCTACGACTAACCCTACAAATAATTCTTATAGCATGTTTTTGCTTAATAAGTAAAGGTTCAGTTTTATTATCATGCGTTCTACCCCAACAAGAAAGTCCGTATTGAAGCTTAGATTTAAATAAGCCATTGTAGACCAATTTTAGAATAGGTAGACTACAATACAGACTGAGATGATAGATTTGCCTGACAACATTGTTTAGGTAGACCTTTAAGTTGGAAGTGTGGTTTTTCCAACTCATCCGCAAATCTATTACTATACCAAGGTATTTAAAACTTTCAACTCTCTCAATTTTAAAACAACTATCAGAGCATAGCAGGTTTTCATTATAGGAAGTAGTGTAATCATGCAGGCAATCATTGTTAATTCGATATCGAAGACAGATAGGTGAATGATAACTTAGTGTAATATCTTCGCAGATATTACCCCTAGGATGTTAAAAATCATAAATTTCGTTTTGTCACTTATAATAAGTCGATGGATATAAAACCATTTTCGCAGTATTTCTAGATCATAATTTACATCAATAAATAGTTGGAAGTAATTTTTCGAAGAATACGACAGAGCAGTATCGTCAGCAAATGCTGTAATACTGCCTTTAAAAGGTTGAATAAAAAGCGAGTTAACGAAGATCAAAAAGAGAATAGGGCCCAAGACGGATCCTTGCGGAACGCCCATATTAATAAATCTCTCTGAGCTAAGATTATCTCGAATTTTGACCCTTTGTTTCCTTTTCATTAAATAAGATTCAAACCAATCATAAACAGTACCTCTAAAGCCAGCTCTAAACAATTTTTCAAGCAACAAAGCATGATCCACCGTATCAAAAGCCTTTGTTATATCAATGAACAGAGATGACGGTACCTCAGAATTGTTCAATAAATTTGCTGTAAATTTCCCCACAAAGTTTTAAAACGGCATCCTCCGTAGACCTACCAGTCATAAAACCATATTGATAGGCACTAAAAAAGTTAGTTTTTTTCAAAAAAGATAGCATTCTGAACTTAATACCTTTCTCAAAAATTTTGGAAAAAACTGAAAGGAGGGATATGGGACGGTAGTTATTTAGGCTTGATGTGGCACCTTTTTTATGAAGAGGTATAACCAAGGCTTTTTTTAGTGCATCAGGAAAAATTCCTCTTTGTAAGCTGAAATTAAAAATGTAGCTCAAAACATCAGAAACGTAAAATGAAATGTTTTTGAGAGTTATACTTGAAATCGAATCATCAGAAGAAGAGTTTGAATTTTTTAATGACATTATGATTTTATGAACTTCTTCCGAACTAAAATTAACGAAAAAAAAACTTGTTGATTGAAAACTATCATCAATTATAGTGTTGTTACAACACAAACTATTATTTTCAGCAGATGAAAAATTTGATAGATTATAACTAATGTTGGTGAAAAAATCATTAAACAGGTTTGCAACTTTTTCGGGATTAGATTCAGTTGAATTTACAGTTTCTATTATGATGTTCACCTCAGTTTTGTTTCTGTTCAAAATGCCATTAACTATGCCCCATTCCTTTTTCGGGTTACCTAAGTTTTCAGCAAGTTTGTTACCATAATAAGTGTCCCTACAAAGGGGAATTTCAGTTTTAAGCTCAAGACAAAGTTTTTCATAGAGAATCTTTAGCCTCGTGTTATTAGGATGTTTTTAAAGACAACCACAAAGTTTTTTCTTTTTATTTATTTTTTTTAGCAGTGAGAAATTCATCCAAGGTTTACGACATGTTAGTTTCAAATCTTTTCTTTCTCGAGGAAGACAATTATTCGAAATATGAAATTGAAGTTTTTCTAGAAACATGTCAAAGGCAACTGATGGATTCTCTGCTTCATAAACTTCATCCCAAAACTCGAATGTTAAAGAAGATTTTAGAGAAACAAAATTAATTTTTTGGAATTTTTTCGAGTAAGATTGATTGGCCCTGGAAATAAGATTATTAAACTGAACACTAGCTAAACTATGGTCAGTTATTTTAAGGTCAAAAACATCTGCTTTATAGTTCATATTAGTATTTCTATGTAACCTTAAAAAAATATGGTCCAAACATGAAGGTCCTCTCGTAGGTTTATTTATCAAGGACACTAAACCAAAAGAAGACAAAACAGCTAGGAAATTATCAGCATCAAACGATTCAGACAAAATATCAATATTAAAGTCTCCTAAGAGGACTAGATTCTTAAAACTTTGATTTTCCAAAAATGCAGAAAACTCCTCCACAAAAGCCTTTATAGTGAAAAAATGAAATCTGTAGACACAAACAAAGCAAAATCGGATACCAGAAATCTCACAACTTACAACAATCAAATCGGCAGATTTTAGTCTCGGATAGATAATATCACACACAATGTCACTTCTGTAGAATACTGCTACACCTCCAGCAGCGTAGGAATTATTACAAAAAGCAGAAAACGTAAAATTTGGAATAATATAATTAGCTACCTCGTGATCAAAAATCCATATTTCAGAAAGAAATATGAGATCAGGTAAATGTTTTAGAGATGCGAGATGAGCCAAAAAAACATCAAAATTCTTTCTAATACTGCGAATATTTTGATGAACTACAGAGAACCCAGAATAAGAATCTACGTTAGGATGATCAATACATAAACAATCATTTTCATCATAATTCATACAGGAAAAAAATCTATTACTATGCATATCATGAGAAGGATCTTCTAAAAAACTAATGCTATTATTATTATTAAATATCATTTTTAAATAAAATTAACAAAATTCAAAATTATTTTTAGAAAAATCCTCCACATTTTTAATTTTAATGACTTTTTCGCCTTCCTTTCTCCTGATAAATACTGATGAACTTCGCACCCAGACAAAATCACATTTACCCTGGAGCTTCAGCTGTTTGGCCCTCTGCAGCAGCGAACGTGTGTATGCAGTAAGACTATCATTAATGAATATTTTATTTTTTGCTTTTCCTTTTTTTATGTACTGGTCACCAAAGATATTAGATGACAATTTGACTTTGTCTGTCCGCAACTTGTTCATTATTTTTAATTTTTGTGAGAGTTTTAAAAACTTGACACAAACAATATTATACCCAGCATTATTTGAGTCCTCACTCCTTCTCTTCAAAGTCTTAACGTAGCATGATTCGATGTCATCTCTATCAATTTGCTCACCTACACCGGTATTAATAAGTTGAAGAACCTTTTGGTGGCGTTGGTTGAATCCACGTCTGGTATACCGACAATGTCAACATCACACTGCTTATCTCTTTGTTCCAACGAGTTTATTTTTGACTCCAGAATACTAACAGTGTCAGAGAGAGTAACATTGCGCTCCTCAAGAAACCGAATTTTTTCTAGTGCATCGCTGCTTAGAGTTTGAAGCTTAAGAATTTCGGTGTGTAGTTTAACACTTTCAGCATAGAGCATTGACAGAGTTATTGTCTGCTCTCCATTCATCGATGAGGAAGCGGCAAAGGATGAATCAAATGTTATAGCTGGAGCAGAGGAAAGAGGTGGAGTACCCTGTACAGATGACACGAGGGCGAGGTTATTTGACACAGGCAAGGAAAGAGACTGGGAACCAGATGCAGTAAGAGCATTTTTATTTAAAGAGACACTTAGCTGGCTAATTAGGCAAGTCTCACATTTGAAGCCCAGTGGGCTCTTTGCGAGATTTTTAATGTCACGTTTTTCAAGTTTTACGCACTTTGCATGAAAAAACATTTTGCAAGAAGAACAATTAACTTTGAGATCATTGTTTTCAAAGATTATAGTATTACACATTGTACAATTCATATTTGATTATTTTTTATAACTTTGTTTTCTTTTGAGATTTGAAACTGATTTTTTATTTTTATTTATGACAAACTCAAAGAAAAGACAAGAATTAATTCTCAAACGATGTGACCCCATCAACACTCTCGAGAGAACTGAGAACTGTATACTGTGGTATACATGTTTGTATTTTTGACTTAACAGAAAAAGTAGTAACACGAATGCTCCAATATTTGGTAGATTTTAACACGAACATATAAACTACTACGTTTACAATTTTTGTCGGATTCTAACAGTAACTTACAAAGATTTTGACAAAATAATGATATGACCTCGAAATCGTCACTTTTGAAAAGTAGTGTGTAATGTGGTACACCTTGCTGTCTAATGTGGTATACTATACCAAGTGGTCCTCCGAATGCCCTGAAGGCGAATTCAATAATTCATCATTGTACAAGTGGGTCTCTGCATATCTTTCGGGTCCCATTTTCTTATTTCACCTTTTTAGGACATTTTTACAAAACATGACTGCAAAAGCACAAAAGTAAGTTGATGCAGGTATAAACTTTAACGTAGGGTAATGTGGTATACTATACCACTATACCCCATTAGGAATAATATACCACATTAGCCCACTTCTAGTATACCACATTAGCCGAAACTCTATATTTGTACAAAAATAAAATAAAATTTAAAATAAATACTTTTAAACAAAACGAACAATTAAGCAACGTGAATAATTTATATATTTTTCCGATGCATTGACAATTTGGTTTGGGACACAATTTTTCAAAGCGCACAATCACTTCTTGTTCCACTCAAAAAAAAACTTAGCTCAACACAATAACAGATTTCAACAATTTGGTCGGATTAATGGATGGTTTTTGAGTTGTTTAAACACGCATTACTACTTTTATTATAATCACTGTCTACTGAATCAAGAAACGTTGTAGAAGCATGCTTGGTTTTTGCAATAACTGCCTATACCACATTACCCTCATATACCACATTACCCCAACTTACTCTAATAATAATTATTCGTTGTGGAATTTTTTTATTTGCAGGATTCTTAGGTATACCTACTTATGTGGAATTTGATGTAATTGGAAGTAAGCCTGGCCGCGATGTTGTAAGCCAAACGATACTCTTGTAGGTATCGTCATGGTATCGTTAAAATCGAAAATTTCAGTATCGTCTCGGTATCGGTCTCGGTCTCGTATAAGTCTGTATCGTCTCGGTCTCTTATAACAAGGTCTCGTCCCAGTATGGCGTATTGGTAAGGGTATTTGTCTAGTATGGCACGACTTGGTTTCATGGTAGCTAAAAATGCTTGGTATTTTGAAGATTTAATAAAAAAAAATCATTTAAAAAAATACCTAATATTCATTAGGTATGAAAAATAGAAATTTATTTTTTTTTTACTTTTTTTTGATGACTTATCTAATTATTTTTGAGGGCTTTGTGAAACACGATGTCTAAGTAAAGCTCCGATTAGGATCTGACACAATTATTAATATTGATGCATGGTTATAACTGCACGGGAAACAATTCAAAAACTTTTGTGTGGCCCATTGAATGGGTTGTAAATGCAAAAATTATTTTTTGACTTGTGGAATATGACCCTGCCTTAGCCAGAACAAATAAAAAAAAAAACGGTTCTATCGATGGTACTGGTTATTAAAAAATGGGTTTGGTAAAATTTTTACAAAAATCGTTGCAGCCTACAAACGTGGCCGTGAGTGAATTTTGCTACTTCATTCAGGAATAGTCTAAAAATGTAATCCAAATCCTTGGTTTCCGAGAAATGAAGCACGAGAAAAATGGGCGTTCATTTAGGGGATTTTCACTAAAATCACTTTCTAAGCCTTTTCTTTTCTAAAAGAACAAACTGTGGAAGTCAGAAGTGAAGTGGTTATTTGCATAAATAAGAAAGTATTTCTCAAATATCTTAAAAAATTATAATGACAAATATTTATTATTGAAAACTTGATGTTTTTCTATTCGTCCAGTCGTATTGCGTTTTTGTTTCTTAATTTGTTGTTAGCCTTTATCTTACACAACCTTATGTATTTGATTAGAATATATTTCTAACGTTCCTACATACAACGGAGTATGCAAGGGGGGGGTCACGGGGTCATGACGTCCTAAGCATTTCCTAAAAATCTCCTTAAATTTGGGACGGGTCTAAATTTTGTAGGGTGTAAAAGGGGGTAAAATTCAGTTTTTTTTTTTAATTTCTCGAAAACTATCAATTTTTGGAAAAAAGGTGAAGGTTCAAATTGTGGCTTAGGTATAATTCTACACAAAAAAGATAAGATTAACATACTTTTTTCAAACAATCAATAGATTCAGAGAAAATCATGCAAGAACTTCAAGGTGGTGCTAATTTTATCAAAAAATTCATCAAAATTTCATTAATCGATGGGCAAAATTTTGTGTACGGTTGTTTGGCTACATCTCCTCATTACAAAATAAATCTTGAAAAGGAAAGTGATTTGGTTTTTATTCAACAACTTGATAGAATTAAATTTTACAGCAAAATTATGAGAGAATAACATTTAGTCAATAAAATTAAAAATGAGCTATTAACCATCTCTGTAGGTTAATATATGTCTTGAAGTTATAGCGTTTCAAAGTAACACTTGTGATTTTGTACTGTTTAAAGGAATAAATTACAGTTTTGTTGTGTAGGTACATCTCAACAAATATAATTTTTGGGTAATTTTCAAAAAAAAATAAACTATCTGGTAGGTTGATAGATCGTCATAAACGGTCAGTTATATTCAGTAATTGTGGTCAGCCATAGACTTTTTATTTTTTTAAATCTTCTTCAACACTCAATGTTAGACTAAAATTCAATTAAACTGTTGAAGAAACTTAAAATTTTTTTTTAAAGTATGTGTCTGACCCAATTACTGGAACTAGTTGTTCTTTAATCTTGATCTAGTGGGCATTTCAGATGGTAGGTATACGTTTTTTGCTAATTTCTCCCAAATGAGGTGCCAAAAATCAGTATTATCTTGAAAATTTTTAAAAATCCACTTAAATATAAAAAGCACGACTGGGTCACACGTACTTGTTCTTATGTTCAAGAGAGGGGGTTATTCTTAGAAAAAAAATTGTATGGGGGAAAAGTTGTATCTCTCCTCCCTGAGGCAGGGGGGGCAGTTTTGTGAAAAATTGACTTTAAATGCAAAAAAAAAAAACATTAAAAATCAACGAAAAAACACATCTAATAATGTGCTATAGTTTTTTTTGAAAGCTAATACCCCAATCTTGCATTTGATTTTCAAATCAAGTTTGTAAAGCAAATAGCTTTTTAAAAATTAAATTTCAAAGTTAAAATTAAAATGAAAAATTGTCAATTCTTAAAACATTTTTAAGGAAAAATTTTTGTATGAAAGGTGGTCTAGGAACCAATAACAACGAGACGTACATAATATGTCGTTGGAAAGGTATTTTTATTCGCTACAATAGCTAGTCACTACAGCAGCTTACTTCAAATCACTGTGTGAAAAAAGTAATGCGCTAACAAAGGTATTGTTTTGGTGCTTTTTAGTGAGGAATAAATTTTTACAAACTGGTCTGACCAATACCAAAAATATGTATGTCGTTGAAAAGGTATTTTTATGAAAAATAATAGTTACTATAAGAAGTTATTTAAAATCACTGTTTTAGTAAGTTTTGGTACATTTAAAGTTATTGGAGCATGGGAAATAATTAGCGAATAACTTTTTTCACACAGTGATTTGAAATAAGCTGCCTTGCTGACTATTGTAGTACATAAAATTATCTTTCCAACGACATACGTCTCGTTGTTATTGGTTGAACTTGCGTTAACACTTTTTTGTCCATACAAAAAATAAAATTTTTCACGGAATGATTTGAATTTGCTATGAAAGATATTTAATACAAATACTTTTCAATGACATATGAGGCCGTGAGTGCAAAAGTGGTGTAACTCATTTTTCGGAACTACTGATATTTTGGTATCGTATTTTTACATTTATGCATCAAAAGTCATCAAAGCCAAAATTTTTAATTCTAAAATTATAAGCTTTCATAACATGTGACTTATTCTCCTTAAATATTATATAAATAGTATTTAAGATCGATTAAAGACGAAACTTATGATCAAAAGAAAAGTGTGTTGCACCACTTTTGAACTCACAGCCTCATATATACTGTCGTTATTGGTTATACCAGTTCTCATAATTTTGCCCATGCCAAGTATATTATATTTTATATTTTTTTTCATGTTAAAATGCACCAGAATACGATCCTATTTATTGAATAACTTTTTCACACAGCGATTTGAAGTAGGCCCCCATAGTAACACTATTGTAGTACATAAAAATACCTTTCCAACGACATGTCTCGTCTTTATTGGTCTTGTATACCGTTTTGTCCTATTCTACTGTAAGTATTTTTTGTGTGCATATAAAAATTAAGTTTTAAAAAAACATCAACCCGTTTTTGAGATATCGAATTTAAAAAAAAAATAATTTAAGACTTTTTTTAAAAATTTAAAAATTTCTTTTTTGAAAATTTTTATATACTATATTGTTTTTGTTTGACCTTATTTGAAATTTGTATACAAGGGCAATACCTTGACGATTTCAATCGCTTGACTTGACTACCTCAATGTGAAGGAAATTTATCTAAATAAAAAAAAACACATTTCATTATTGGTACTGCTAATAGTTGCTAAGTGTCAAATTTTATATTTTTTGTAGTAGATCGCACTAATAAAAAAAACTAATTGTAGTAGATCGCACCGTTAGTTTAAAAAAAAGTACTAAAAACCGACGTTTTGTGGTCTTTTCGTAAATCTTTTTTTTTCGTTGCAAATATTGATTGCATGGCTTGCGTTGGTATGCAAATTTATAGACTTTTAAATCATCAATATTCTTGTAAATTTTCAAATTGATTCATCGAACCGTTTTTCCTCACCAAAACTTCAAAGTCTTACAAACCAGGTAAAGGAACAAATTGTGGTGTTCCTAAACAATGCGAAGTTGTCATCAAAATGACAAGAAAACCGCAATTCCAGTGAATTTTTTTTCACAGTTTTGCATTAGTTAGATACTTTTTTGAATTGAAATGAAAAAAAAATTACATTTTTCAAAAAAAAAAAAATTAAAAAAATCAAGGTTTTTTGTTTGAAAATTTAATTTTTAATTAATTTTTTTAACTTTTTTGTTTAATGTACTTTTTATTTCATTTCAATTCAAAAAAGTATCTAACTAATGCAAAGCTGTGAAAAAAATCCACTGGAATTGCGGTTTTCTTGTCATTTTGATGACAACTTCGCATTGTTTAGGAACACCACAATTTGTTCCTTTACCTGGTTTGTAAGACTTTGAAGTTTTGGTGAGGAAAAACGGTTCGATGAATCAATTTGAAAATTTACAAGAATATTGATGATTTAAAAGTCTATAAATTTGCATACCAACGCAAGCCATGCAATCAATATTTGCAACGAAAAAAAAAGATTTACGAAAAGACCACAAAACGTCGGTTTTTAGTACTTTTTTTAAACTAACGGTGAACGGTAAAAAAAAATAATTTCTACAAAATCATAAAAAAATCTTATAAAACGCTTTTTTAAATTTCCAAAACTGTCTTTGAAATTTTTATAACGTCATTATTTGCGGAGATATTGGTAATCAAGGCTTAAAGTATCTTTTTTCATTCAAGGTCAGATAAACCATGTCAAAAAAAATCGTACGACAACAACAAAAAAACTGAACTGAAGCTGAATAAACAAGGTATCTGATCATGACATTTAATTGACTCAAAAAAAATTATCCATAGAAATGAGGACCTTAAAAAAAAATTAAAAAAAAATAATTTAGTTGTCTCGTCTCATTTTTTGCAATAACGCAATAACGGTACTTCAAAAAAATTTGTTTGCAAACAAATCTCGAAACAAAAAACATAAAGCTGTAAAATGCTTTTTATTTCAACTCAATACGACCACTCGTCACAAAGATACAAGAATATTGAAAAAAACGCTAACAAAAATTGAAAAAAAAATTTGTTCTTTTAATATTGTTGACTAGTGTATTTAAATTTCAAAAAAATATATCATAGCGTTTTGGAAATACATATTTCATTTTTGTTTATAATTCCAAATTTTTTTTTTGAAAATATTGTTTGCAAAAACTGTACCGTTTTGACGATAATCCATAGTACAATAAAAAATGGTTGTTTAGGAGGTACCAGTAATAACCATTTTTTGAAAAATTGTTTTCCATTTAAAGGCAACCTTTACTAAAAGAAATTTATAGATTTTTTTAAGAAATGTTGTTCTGCTGTTTTTGGGAAATATGAGATTTTGTAAAATTGCAAGGAAAAATTGAATGGCAAGTACCGTTATTTTTTGTGCTAAGAAAAAATAAAAAAAACATGTGGGCAAAATCACCAAATACCAAATACCACTTTGTACCTATTTGTGAGAAAATCGATCCAGCCGTTAAGGCTGTAGCTGAACAGACAGACAGACAAACAAACAGGCAGACAGACAGGCAGACATACAGACAGACAGACAGCCAGGCAGATAGACTGAATTGTACCACCCACTTTTTTCGTATTCTCTATCATAGTAATACCATGTTTGATTGTAATCTCGATTTTTTTTTTGCACGAATCCAAAACTTGCCTTATTGTACCTATGTATGTCGCAAGGAGGAATCTGAAGGTGACCAGTTACTGAAGGTAGCTAACTATTACCTTGCAGGTGGTTTACTTTTTTTGCGAACATCCTATATATTGTGGTGCCACGGGTCCAGAGCCAGTAAAGTCTCTTAAATTGATGAAATATTTTAACGCTTTTGTTGATAATTCTTGAAATTTCAACCTGATGTGTGTAATGATGCAAGCAAGACCCTCGCTTAGTATTTATAGCCTTCTATAATACCTTCATTCTCAAGTCATTTAATAACTTTTTATGGATTCCTTTGAAAAGCAAGGATTAAGTGTATAACACCTTTCTCTCCCAAACACTCACTTTAAGGCTACTTCTAGCTGTTGCTAAATATTCCGACAAGTTCATTTATAGCACTAATTAAAACTAACGGTTATATCTTTCGTTGGTGTTGGTATATTATATCCATCGCCATCGCTATCGCCATCACCATTGTCGTTTCCCTTATATTCATCCTGTGTGAAATAAAATCAGAATAAGGACTTTATGCGACAAAATTTCAGTTTTGCAAACTACTCTAGTACCTACTACTACTCCATCGTCTGGATGGAAATTAGAAAAAATGATACTCTGCAGATATAGCTATGGAAGTGTCTATATATAATGTACTTGACATCATTCTTCTTCTTTCACAGAAGGAATAACAAAAACAAAAAAAAAAAGGAAGAAATTCCTTTGGTTCATTAAAATCCCTTTTGGAGAAGTTCATACTCTCTTCCTTTCGTCATCCTCGTCCTCGGGTTGGCCTTAGTGCGAATTAAGAACACAAAGGGTGTGTTTATATTCTTCTACTATATAAGAAGGCGTTAAAATCAACACTCAAGCTTAATTGAATAATTAAGAGTTGAGAGCGAGTTTCTATTTCGTTTTCGTTTTCATGGCATTTGGGGCATCACTCCTATAAGAGGATTCTCTCTTCTTCGTGATGCTCCAGTTTGTCACACAACTCAGGAGGTCTGCTGTCACTTCTTGCTGCTTTTGCTGATTGCTTGGATGCTTGGATTTCACCCCCACTTTACCTCATCGTCATCAGTGGAGCTGTTCACAAGCTCGTTAAATATCGTTAAATTCCGATACGAATACGTCTGTCCGTCCAATCGATTAGACTCGGTGCGAAGTGAATCTCTGCGAATTAATTGAAGAGTGGTTGTAAATATTTATCAGAAGGCCAATGGTGGGCAATATCCTTTAATTACAGATTCTCTTTGATTTCTTCAGCTATTTGTTGTGCTTCCTTTTTTTTTTGGCGGGAAAAGTCGTTTTGTTTACTCTAAGCTCGCTCCAGCGACAGGTAGGGACGCTATGTATAAGTAGGCACTATATGTATGTATATTGGGAGTGCGCCTCTGGGTTGCCTGACATAATTAATTCAGGTGTTTTGATCAGATTGTGGGCGGGCGACGACGACGACGGTGTGGCAGCGGTGGTATAGAGTGGCGGAGTTGTGGAGTAGCGGGAGCAGCAGCAATAAGGACGAATGTAAGATCTTCGTGTGCTTAAAAGGTGCACATGCCTTGAGGCTGTCTTCTAGTAAATTGCTGCAATCAATTAACAAAGTCAAAGCAAATGAATCCTATTGTCGGCATGGCAGAGAGGCAGCAACAGGGCACACTGTATATAGGTATAGTCTTTTTGCAGAAGGAGACGATATACATCCCTATCCTACTATATTGCTACTATATCCCATCATCCAGGTGAAATATAAAGAGAATGAAGCTAAAGGATTTGCATATTCATGTGAATTGAAGATGCTGTTGTATATTTTGTGCCGATGATGGCCGTAGGGATTTTTATTATTGGATGCTTGGAAAATGGTATGTTGATCCTCTCTCTGTGTTTCAAGTGATGATGAGGATAGCGTGTAAGGTTGGAATAAAATTGGAATTCCTTCAAGTTGTACCTACCACAGGTGGATAGTTAAATTTTGTTATAGTTTTAGTAGAGTGGATTGTCTATACATATGGGTACGGTACGGGTAGTAAAGTTAAGAGGGGTTCGGGATCCTATAGAGATTATAACAAACTACAGGAATATTTAGGAAACAGGAATGTGTTTTAAAGTTTTTGTTGATTATTATTTGTTAGAAATGGCAAAACTACTCATAGGCATTCGAGGAACAATAAATTACAGTTAGTTAAGGAATTTTTGGGAAATTTTTATGTTGTGGTAGAGTTCCCTTTGGAAATGTTTGTGGTTTTGGGGAAACTTATTGAGCTGTAATATGATAAGCAAGTGGAATAATTGGGGATGGCTATCGGATGTATTTATTTGTTTTAAGGATTTTGTCGATTTAATTGAAGATTAAGACTGTTAGTTACGACATAAGAAAAGATTATCTAAAGTTAGAACATAATTAAAAAAAAAATGTTTCCCAGTGTGAGGGTGTAGGGTAAAAGCTACAGTGCAAGACATTTTTTGGTGCTAAACAAAAACAAATATAGAAAAAAAAAGAAACTTGGACATAGTAGTAGTAGTAGTATAGCTTTTATTTATTCTTGATTATAACAATAATAATAATAACAAATACAAATAAAATAATATAAATAAAATAGTAATCATTCTAACTTGAAGCTAGTGGCGAATGATACAATAATTTTACAATTTACATATCAAGTATCTGATGTGGGGTGACAATCAGTAGCAAAATAGTTTAAATTAAATATAATACAAGTAATAAAGTATAAAGATATAATTTATATCATACAATAACATTACATACAACATTTGTTTTTGTTTTTATTTTTTGAGATTTGAGATACAAATATTATAGTTTATAAGTTTAATACATACATTCCATCAATTAAAGAAAATGAAGAGAAAGATAATTTTTGAAAAAAAGGTAGTTTTTTAAAACAAAAAAATTATGGATTAATAGATACTTAACAATACAAATTTTCAACAGAGTTCAAATCAACCGTGAAAAGCCAGTCTTTTACTTTACTTAAAAATGAGTTATAATTGCGAGTCATTCTAATAGACATTGGAAGTTTATTAAAGCATCTAGGTGCAACCGCAGTATAAAAGTGGGAGAAATGGGTTTTGTGAGCAATGGGTTCATACACAAAGTGCAAGTCGTTTATACGCAGATTGTATAATAATGAGTTTCTACTGGGTAGATTTCCACTTTGCTTATAAAATTCTTTCAGTACTTTAAAAATGTAGAGATGTCTCATGGGCTATCTATAGATCTATCTATATATATAGAAAACAGGACCTAGCTATAGGTATCAACAAATTTGAAACTCATTTAATCTTAAATAAAAACTTTTAAGATTTTGAATAGATGGCGCTGAACACAAATTTTTAAATATTTGTTGCGTTTAAAAAAACTTAAATACCGTCCCATCTATTAGGCTCATATTAAAATGGTACACTGTGGCGTATGCGTAATATTTTTCAATAAAATAGACAAATCACTGTATAACTATAAGGACAATATCATAATTTTGTAATGAAAAATAAATTTTTAGATTGATTAAAAACATATAATGTATACACACACGCCGTAAAAATGGTAATTATTTAAATTACCGAAAAATACTAAAAATTGCTTTGCATCTCTTACAGCAAAAAAAATATTTTCCCCTTGCGTGAAGTTAGAGCCATTATTTTTTTGATTTTCAAAAAAACTTGTGCTGCCTTGTACCGTTAATATTAAAAAAAATAATTGCAAATTTGCAAATTTTACCGATGCGGGTGGCAGTGGTGCAGTGGATGTAGTGCTTCACTCGTAAATTAGAAGTGTGGGTTCGAGCCCCACTCTAGGCAGCAGTCTTTTCTATAGTCTCCCAGCTTTAACTGAACGCCACTCGTGGAATTAAATGAAAAAAATAAACAACTTGATCTCAATCCACAGTGCCAAATCTTTCATATCCTCCTACTCTTTCTAACTAGTGTTGTGCAATTCAGACTTAAACGGTTATAGCTAGCTTTTTTGGAACCTCTTCTAAGGGACATTTGCAAAAAATTAATACCACATTTGATCTTTATAAAAGTTCACTTAGTTCAGTAATTGGTCAGCTATGGATCCTTTTTTTTTAATTTTTTTTTTAAGGTCACGAACGACTATTGGCGCCTTGTTTATGTAATTTTACAAACAAAAATAAATAATTTGATAGCGTTTCCCAAAGTGTGTTCCGCGGAACCCTGGGGTTTCGCGGGAGAGTTTTCAGGGTTCCACAAAATTTCTTGAAGAATAAACAGTAAAATACAAACAATAAAAGACAAAAAATTAAAAATTTCCACAAAAAATAAATTTAACATTTTTTTTTAAGTATCTATTTTTTAATCGAAGTGTGAACTTTAAGGTCATAAACTGTTTCATGATTCAACACATCATTAATTGGGGAAAATGTATTCATGTGGGAAAGATTAAAGGGGTTGTTTCAAATATACTTTGCTCCTAGAAGTACCAGCAGTCATTGTATTTTCCATCGTTATGCACTTGTTATGAAAAGAATGCCAACTGATTTAAACAAAGTTCTCGGTGAAGCTGAGAAAATAGTAAATTTTGTAAAGAGCCGTCCTCTCCAATCGAGATTGTTTAAATTAGTGTGTAAAGATATGGGCAGTCTGTACGAATCGCTTCTTCTTCATCCTGGAATCCGATGGCTTTCCAGAGGAAAAGCTTTATCCAGGTTATTTCAACTTCATGATGAGTTAAATGAGTTCAAACTGAAAAAAAATATGTCTTCAACTGCAAACCTCTTTGATGTATTGCATGATGAGCAATGGATTACAAAATTAGCTTACCTTGCAGACATTTTCGAGAAGATCAACAAAAATGCTACAGCTCTGCAGGGAAAATCAAGAACAGTATTTTTTGCGAGAGACAAACTGGCAGCTTTGAAATGAAAAATTAATTTCTGGTCCAGTTAATTTGTGCTCAAAAAGGCTCTTTGCGAGCAAATTTTGGGGAAGTTTTGATTTTTTCCTTCCTATATGTTTTCGGGGGTGTTAATCCGAATCTGAGGTTCGCCAACAAAATTTCGTGACGCAACATGGAAAAAAACGCAAAAAATGATGCAAAAATGCATTTCTTGGGAGTTTTTCACGAATGGCTCGAAAAATACCAACTATTCGAAAATTACATCAAAGGGCCATTGAAAGTATACACAATTTCCAATAAATTTCTATTTAAGGTTTTTTCCGCGACAACCCATTTGGACTCAAGTGCTAGTCGAAAATTGACGTATTTTTACTGTTTTTATAAATCCACTCGAAATCGCTAAGAAACTACTTCGTGTGACAAGATTTGAATTTTTGTCTGTAACATGAACCAAGATATACTTTTTTGATGGTCTTTTGCTCTAGCACGTTACGTTTTTGAGATATTCGAATTTAAAGATAAAAAAAAAATGCATTTTTTATGCAAATTTGAAGTTATATTTTTGAGGTAATTTTTTTCGAAAAAAATGTTTATGGTCATTCTGAAGTGTGAACATTTTACTTCAAAATTCTATTTGAATCTTTCAAATACCTCCGTTCGTTCGGATGACCAAAAACATTTTTTCGAAAATATTACCTCAAGAAAAAAAAATCCCCAAATTCGTATAAGAAATGCATTTATTTTTTATTTTTATATACGTTTTTTAATAGCTATCTCAAAAACGTGACGTGATAGAGCAATTTCAAGGCCAGATTCGAACTCAGCGCATCAAAAAAGTATATCTTGGTTCATGTTACAGACAAAAACTCAAATTTTGTCACACAAAGTAATTTCTTAGAGCTTTCGAGTGGATTTTTGAAAACAGTAAAAATACATGAATTTTTGGCTAGCGCTTGAGTCCAAATGGGTTGTCGCAGAAGAAAACCTTAAATAGGGATTTTTTGGAAATTGTGTATGCTTTCAATGTTAGCTTGATGTAATTTTCGAATACTTGGAAGTTTTCGAGCCATTAGAGAAAACTCCCAAAAAATGCATTTTTGCATCATTTTTGGCATTTTTTTCCATGTTGCGTCATGAAATTTTGTTGGCAAACCTCAGATTCGGATTCAGCACCCCGAAAACATTAAGGAGCCAGCAAATCAAAACTACCCCACAATTTGCATGGTAAAAATACAATATGACTGGACCTCATGTGTACAAAAGAACAATTTTGAGTGTTTTCCAGTTTTAAATGAATTCTTGCAAGAAAACATGCTTGAACTCAGAGCAGATATTAGCAATGTTATTGCTTTCCATTTGGTTAGTCTCGAAAGATTCATGCTAGATTACTTTCCAGATACAAATACTGACATCGAGTGGGTACAAAATCCATTTCTAATGAAAACCATCAAGCCTATGACCCTGAGTATACAGGAATACGAATCCCTGATAGATTTGCAGAGCTCCTCTTCATCAAAATTTGTATTTGGTTCTGTATCATTAAAAGAATTTTGGATTGGTATTAAGAATGAATTCCCTGAGCTTGCCAAGAAAGCTATATTAAATTTTCTACCTTTTGTTACAACGTACCACTGTGAAGTAGGCTTTTCAGCGTATACTTATACGAAAACTAAATACAGATCGAGACTGAACGCTGCCCCAGATATGCGAATACAACTTTCGGACATAGAAGTTAATTTAAAAACAATTGTAAATCAAACAATGAAACAGATTCATTCTTCACACTAAATAAAAAATTCATTTTGAAATGTGTTGTTTTCAGTTTTTGCTATTGTCAGGATGGGGTTCCGAAATATATTTGGTAATTTTTTAGGGTTCCACAGCTTAAAAAGTTTGGGAACCGCTGGGTTAGTAGATCATCACACAAGGTCAGTAAGTTTCAGTAAATGGTCAGCCATAGAATTTTTTTAATGAATTTGTATCCTTATGCCAAAAATCGAGACAAAAACTATAAAAAAATCTATGGCTGACCAATTACTAAGACCAGCTGACCTTTTATAAAGGTAGTACATTTTTTTTTTTTTTTTTTTACACTATCAGATCTTTGCCGAAGAGAGCTTAGTACAAGCGACATCTTGCGACCAAAAAATTGCCAAACACAAATTAAGTGCTTATCAGGCTCATCACTTAGTGTAGTGTTAAAAGTTAGTAAGCAACAAACTACTTAAAACATACACTTTACAAAATAAAAATTAAAAACAATAATTATAAAATAGCAAATAAAATGACATTGAAAAAATTAACATTTACAAACATTTAAGAGCGTGGTACACTGGTCTTCAATGAAGCTTTGAGTCTATTCTTACTTATATTAAAATCAAAAAAATTAGAGTTCAAATTCAGAATGTTGCACATGCGGGTAAAAGGCTCATGCATTCCATAATTGGTACGGTGTTGAGATATATGCATTAGTTCTAGACTACGAGTGTTGTGACCTCCACCACGGTAGTTAAGGCTAGTACAAGATAATAAATCAGGTGCATCAATAACGCCCGTTAAAAGTTGATGAATAAATACAATATCATTATTAATTCTCCTTTGTGCTAAAGTTTGAATCTGAAGAAGCTTAATCCGGTGTTCGTAAGGAGGAAGATTATAAGGATCGGACCACGGTAGTCCTTTCAAGGCGAAACGTATAAAATTACGCTGCACTGCTTCTAGTCTATTCTTATGGACATCGTAAAAAGGAGTCCATACCTGTGATGCGTATTCAAGATGAGGGCGAACAAGACTGTTGTAGAGAGCGAGGGTAACATAAGGATCCTGAAATTCCTTAGACCAACGTTTAACAAACCCTAACATAGAGTTTGCCTTGTTGACTATTAAATTGATATGCTTCGTAAAATCAAGATTAAAAGTAAAATGAACCCCTAGGTCTTTGAAACTATCAACACGACGCAATGTGTATGCTGCGATATTTCATAATCAAATGTACTAGGAACTTGTTTTTTAGAAGACATTATCGCCTGACATTTAATAGGGTTGAGATTTAAACAGTTTTTACTACAACAAATAACAAAACTGTTAATATCTTCTTGCAAAAGTAAACGATCACTCACAGATTTGACGCTTTTGAAAATTTTCATATCATCCGCAAAAATTAGAATTTCACTATAACGTATATAGAGGGATACATCGTTGATAGCTAAGATAAAAAGAAGTGGGCCCAAATGACTACCCTGGGGAACTCCAGATTTGGCAAAGAAAGGGTTGGAGACAGAGCTCTTAAATCTAACTTGATAGGATCTGTTATGGAGATAAGAAGAAACCCAATTGATGAGTTTAGGATGGCCAAACACCTTTAACTTAAACGTGATGATATCGTGTGAAAGTTGATCGAAAGCCTTAGAAAAATCTGTATAGATGCAGTCGAGTTCTTGACCATGTTCCAACGCAGTTGAGCACTTGTGCAAGAATGCAAGTAAATTGGTTATCGTCGATCGCTTTTGCATGAATCCATGTTGTTGATTGCAAATTATATTCTTACAGTTGAATGTCAAACTATCGCACATTACTTGCTCAAAAAGCTTAGGAATGCAAAATAGCTTGGAGATCGGCCTGTAATTGCATATATCAGATCTGTTACCCTTTTTAAAAACTGGTGTAATATATGCTTTTTTCTAAATACTTGGAAATTTACCGGAGCTAAGTGATAGGTTAAACAAATGAAAAAGAGGGGGTGCTAATATTGATTTACATTTCTTCAAGATTATTGGTGGGATGCCAGCAGGTCCAGATGAGTAATCATCATGAAGTAAGGACCTATAATGTAAAATTTTTTCGATTATAATTGGGATATTATTGAAGGTAGTTTATTAAGTTCTTGCAAATCATAATAGAATATGACGAAAATTTGAAAAGAAATTCTTCTGTTTAAGTGGAGTGACTGAATATTTATATTCAAGGTAAAAATTCAAGTGAGCTCAACTCCATAATTGCGTTTCGCAAATCTTTCACAAATGAGGAGCCAAATCGCTATAATTAATAAAAATTCAAATAAAAACTGACTAACTGCAGAAAAAAGCTTATCTTTTAAGACGCGTGAAGTGGCCTCTCAAATAGTATACTTTTTTTTTGAATGACCAAAATTAGGTGCTAAATGATTTTTTGTAACCTTGAAATTAACTTTTTTTTGGTTGAGACTTTGTTCAAACCTGACATAACGATGATAGGCAAGACAAAAAAGTGGGTTTCGCGACTCTGTCTGTATACGACAGCCTAAACGGCTAAATTGATATTCTTCCCATTTGAACGTAATGATTTTATGGCCACCCAACAATTTTTTTCAGTTTTCGTATAACCTAAATTTCAGTAAACTACAATAAGTAAATCCTTGGATGGAATGGAAAACCATTTTTCAAAAATGGTGTTTAATGGTAGGTATTTCCCAAAGAACGATTTTTTTTTATTTTTCGATTTTCCTAAAAACACTGTGACTAGTTTCAATCAATTTTTAGGTGCAGAAGCTCCCAAAAATCGTAAATAGTATTGCATTTAAAAAATTTGCAATAAGTATATTTGGATTTAAAAGAAAACTTTAAATTTTATTTTTGAAGTTCAATATGTATTTCGAAAACGACCGAGTCGATCTTTTTCCAAATTTTTTCTTAAATTTTTTGAGCACTGTTATGGCAATTTCAAATAAATATATTGCATACTTTTATAAAACTCATTTTTCTCAAAAACGAATTCAACTTTTTTTAATATTTTTCTGTGTGCTAATATAAGAACGATCTTCCACTAAATATAAAATTTGTGTACACTTAGCAACTACAGTAGACGCTCGATATAGCGATGTAATAAAAACCGGGCCTGTTCACTGTTTTGGAATTGTTTACTTTTTCGGAGTTTTCTAAGGCTTTCTAAAGATGAATTTGATCCAAAAATGTACATTTCATTCGATGTGAATGTTTTTAATTTTAATAAAGCATACAACAAATCTTTCACTCAGGTTTAAACAAAAACAGAAACAGCTTCTCAGAGCTCTCAAGCTATGTAAAATGCTTGCGAGAAATTTTTATGCAAAATACGTTTTTATATTAAATTTTGTGTGTTCACTATTGTGAATAGCTCACTATTTCGAGATTCACTAAATTGTGCGCCTACTGTATTAAAAGTAGGTACCTTCCTGAGAATGCTATGTTTGATTTTGAAATTTTTAATTATTGGTAGATGGGATTTAAATAATGATTTTTTGTTTCAAAAACTTCCAAAAAGTTTAAAAAATGTTGCATTATTTTCAATTTACAAACAAAAATTCAAAACATTTAATTGATAAGTCTATTGTCTATATGTATTTCAAAATTGATTTGTTAATTTTTTTTTTAAATTAAATTCTAATATTTATGTATTTTAATAAAAACTTGAAATTTGAATACTGAAATTTTTTCTTGAACATTTTATGTATAAAGAACTATTTAAAAAAAAAGCTCCAACGATTTTTTTTTTACATAAATAAATATTTGCTCCAGAGCTCAGAGGGATTTTCTTTTCTTCAGCTCAAACTCTTAAATCAATATTGATTCTGCAATTATTTAAAAAACGGCTATATCTCTTTAAATTTAAAATGAAAACTCCTTTTTTAACACATCATATTAAAGTTTTCAGCCTTTAATTTTTTTGGAAAAATATGCCTCGAGCCTATCTTTGCTCCGAAAAAAGTTAGGTATGCGCAATTAAAAAAAAGTTAAATCTTTAATTTTCGATTTTTTATGTTGGGTTTTGTAAAATTTTCCTGCTTAAATTTTTTTGTACAATTTTTTTGGCTATTCCTTTCGATAGAAAATGTAACGTTTAACAAAAACTTTTCAGTGTAAAACTGTAAAATTCAGCTTAGCTTCCGAGTTATACCAATAATATTGAAAAGTGACTAGTGTAATTTAGTAGCATTTTTAGGTTTAAGCATGCTTATGTGTCAAACAAACATATTCAATAATAAAAACCCTTGTACGTAATTGTTCCTGTTTAAACGGTCTATTCAATAGTCTATCAGGTGAGTTATTTATTTAGCTTTTTTTTTATTGTTGTTGTTGAACAAATTTTTTTGCCATGCTTTACCTGCCTTTAAATGAAAAAATATATTTTTATTTTTGCTTACCAATATCTCAGCAAATAATGACGTCAAGGACAGTTTTGGAAATTCGAATAAGTCTTACACAAGATTCTCTTAAGATTTTACGATTAGATATTTCTTGAATTATTCATCATAAATTTGAAAAAAAAAAAACTAATATAATTTTTTTTTTTTTTTTTGTTTAGCATTCTTAGCATTAAGGATTGGACTTGTTGAATTATTGATTCAAAATAGCTTTTTATGGCCTTTAGTCCTACAAATTGGCGTTTCGTTCGGCTTACTCACTTGAACTCATCAGTGACATAGCGAGGGCTTTGTCATACGCAATTTGTATTAAGTTCAGTTCAACTTACATGAATTTGAATATATTTTTTGTTTGGTCTTTCAGTTAAGCTTTTGTTGTGTTGCATCAGATATGACTTGCATGACTTGTGTTAGTATATGTAGATTTTTAGACTTATATAGTATAAATATTCTTGTAAATTTTCAAATTGATTCACTGCTTTCTCCCACCAAATGATCAAGTTCCCAAATATTGCTTAGTCGTTATCAAAATGAAAATCAAAACAACTGTTCCCGTCGACTTTTCTCACAGTTTTGCATTGGTTTCATAATTTCTTGTACCGTTTATTACCTGATGCTTCTAATCAAAATTATAATAGGGGATAGAGTGCAGCAAACTGAATGAGAATATTCCAGAGATTTGTATCGCGGCAGGATGTTATATAAATGTGGGTGAGGTGGCATACATATATTTTGTTCAGTCTTCCAAAATTTAGATTGATGGTATACAGGTATACTTATAAAATTTTCTAAAATCAAATTCCGGATTAATTTTGTTTATTTGCAAAAAGTAACAGAAATTCAATACATAATTAATATTTCCACCCAATTTAATCCAATATTAGAAAGTCTTCTCAACAAAATACCAACAAACATCAAACAAACAAAAAAAGGGAAAGTATTTTTTTTAGTTGAAACGACAACCAAAAACAAAGATAAAAAAAAACAACAGTAGCATAAGTACAGGATCTGCCACTAACAATCGCCAAAGGCCAACCAACCATCAGCAAGCATCAACCCATCGACTTCTCATCGACGAACAGCACAATCTGTTTGTATTTAAGAAAAATATCAAATAAAATGCATGTTAAGGTCGGATGAACTTGCTTTTGTAGATAATGATAGCAAAAAAAATAATATTATATTTAAGAATATTTATTTTGCAATAATTTACACAAAGAGGATTTTGGGACTTAAACTACGAAACATGATAAGAAACGGTAAAGTTTTATTGAGTACATCTCTATGACTTTTCGAACATGTTGATATTCAAGCCTTATTATTATTATTTATTTCATCAAGCAGATATACATTGAAAATATATAATCTTAAAGACTACTGAATAAATTATAAGCAACATGCGATACCTTACAAGTTTATATAAATACCTAAAAATACTTAAAAATAATATAACACCTCACCACCAGAGTTTAAAACCGTTAAAAAATTAATAATATGACTTTTAAAGGTATCACGACTAATATTGCTATGGAAATCAATATAACTAGCAACTGAGTTGGCCTGTCTAAGGCACCTAGTTATTGGCTCATTTAGACCATAATTAACCCTATGAAAAGGTTCAAAAAATATACTATGTACTCGAAGATCTCTCGTTGGAGCATATATTCTTATATAGGACAGAAGAAAAGGGCATTTTATTTGATTTTTGAGAATGTCTCTAATAAAAATTATTTCAAAATACTTCCTCCGTGTTTCTAAAAGCTGGAGATTAATTAGATTACATCTAGTAAGATAAGGAGGCATTCGTATATTCCAATGAAGTCTGTAAATTACTAGTCTGGAGAAACGTTTTTGGATACTTTCGATTCGATTTGAGTGGATAGCATAGTAGGGGTTCCATATTACACAACAATATTCAAGGACCGGCCTCACATAGGAATAAAATAATGCTCTGAGTGTATAAGGATCGGAAAATTCCTTAGAGTTACGTGATATGAACCCAAGTAAAGAATTTGCTTTCGCAACAATAAAATCTATATGAAGGCAAAACGATAGCTTAGGATCGAAGATGACACCTAGGTCTTTTTTTTGGTAACTTCTTGCAATTTAATACCATCAATGTTATAAACATAATTTATCTGCGAAAAATTACGGCGAAAAGATAGAAAATCGCATTCGGAAACATTTAAAAATAACTGATTAGAGTTACACCAGTCGGCTAGATTATTTATATCATTTTGAAGGAGAAAGCAGTCATCGATGGATTTTATGCATCGAAATATTTTTATATCATCGGCGAACATAAGGCAATGAGAAGATTTAATACAATCTGGAATATCGTTAATAAGGAGCAAAAAAAGAAGTGGACCTAAATGACTTCCTTGAGGTACTCCAGAAGTCACAACTATGGGATCAGATATTAAGTTATTAATACGCACATATTGAATGCGCCCCTTTAAATAAGATTCAAACCATCTCAATAAGTTTGAGTGAAAACCTAGAGCAAAAAGCTTCTCTATTAAGACTGTGTGATTTACCCTATCAAACGCCTTTGAAAAATCAGTATAAATCACATCACTTTGATAACCCTTTTCAAGATTTTTTATTATATCATTGGCTAAAATTGTTAAATTCGTTGTAGTTGACCTACCAGAAACAAAACCATGCTGAGCTGGGGAAATAAGTTCCCGAACAATGAAGGATAACTTTAGGCTTGAGGCTCTACCTCTACTTTATTTCGTTTGGTTATATCTTGACTCATGACTCTTAGTCCAATCTTCCCTCCAAAAAACGTTATGAACAATTTTGTAACAAATTGTTATTACTTTATTGGTTGGTTATTGTCAACTTTTCCTGTACAAAATTTGTTTATATCTACAATTTCTTAAACCATCCAATTCAACAGGATCTAATCTGAGCTAAATATTTTATGTGTAAGACTGTCAAATTCGGCTTAGTTTCTGATTTATACCTACCATACATATATTGAAAATTGTACAGTGTGACCATGTTCTCAAAAACGCAAGGGTAAATTTAGTAACATTTTTAGTTTTAAGTATGCTTATGTTCCAAAAAAAAAAAAAACATTAATTAAACCATTGAAGGTAATTGTTTCTTTATACCCCTCATTTTCAGGAATATTCAGTACATCCTATTGTGCAAGTGGTCAGGTGAAACAGCCTGCCCTAAGCTGGGGAAAAACTGCTAATAAAGGACACATTGTTTTCGAAAAAATTAATAGGTTTCAAAACTGTGTACGAGATACCTATACACAACACATAGACCAGAACACAGAATCTCAAGACTTCCCTATTTTTGAGCTTCTATATGCATCACTGTCTTCTTCTCAATTGTATGGGTGATTCTACAAACGATGGAATTTTCGACTGCTCGGCTGATATTTGAAAAAGCATTCAAGTATTCAATCTGATTATTTTTATATGAAAATACTCATACTCCTGGTCTCAGTCTCCTTGCACATTAATGGCTTATTTTCTATCTAGAGACCTCATAAGTGTTCAGTTAATGCTACTTTTCCTTGTAATTTCTTGTTAATAAAAATTAAGTCGCACGAACTTGCTTTTATTTTCAAGGTGGCCTAAATTTTGAACAAATATTTATACAGGGTGCTTTGAATTAGATACATGAAAATGCTTGAGCATACAGGTTGGATCAAAACAAGAAAAAATGTTGTGAGATAGGTGACTACATCTCTCCCATTAGACAAGGGGTACGATTTTCTAAAAAAAAAAATGAATTAAAACGAAAAAAAAATTAAAAAATCTTAATCCTCTAAGCAACTTTTTTCGGAAAATGTTGATAAAATTGCTATTTAAATTTTGTCTGACTGGCCACTTTTAATTATGCGAAAGGAAGCTCTAAATCAACAAGAGATAGTTCTTACGTCCATTTGCTTCCAAGTGTTATGTCAAAAATATCTTCATTTTGTTCCACTTTTTGTAGAATCACCCGTAGATTGCCTTAAAATCTCAAACATATTTCTAACACGAAACCAATACTTGTCTCGAAAAGCAAGTTAAAAGCAACAAAAAAATCCACTGAAAATCACTCAGTGATGTACGATTTCCTATAGGAGAGACAACGCACATTATAGGAACAAACTGAAGCCATCTCTGTCAAAATTCTTTCCAGAAAAATATGCAAATTAATATTAATGTCTTCGCCAGCTCAATTTCCGGAAAGGAACCACCCGATGAATGAAACAAAAAAAAAAACATCGTAAAGTGGATCCTTACACTTCTTCTTCTCGTTTTACCACCATCATCACCACCACTACACAGAAGATTGTGTGTCGAGAAGCTTTTCCATCATTTGAATAATTGTTATTCATTTTCGTTGCGTATTTTTTTGTTTTCTATCAAAATCAAAAGCAAACTGTGAAGGTAAGGTGCCTAACCTACTACACAAACAAAAAGTACAAAAAAAAAATATCCTTCAACTGATTTTTAATGTCTTGTCATTGGAATTTTATTTAAATGCTTGAGACATAAGGACGTACTCGAGGTCGGTTTAAAGAACGTCTTTGAGAATACTGGAAAATTTACCTGTGTTTCCTTCCGTAAGAGGTTTCCACTTTTATAGTTCACATTTTTGTTGTGTTGTGTGGCAGGAGCACAATCCTTACTCCTTAGACACGATGACGATGATAAAAACTTTTTTCGTTTTTTTTTCTTTTTGTATTTCGTTTCGAAAATTGGTTTATTCAATTGAAGCGTAAATCTGTAGTTATGTTTTTGAAGAACAAAGATGTTTTTTGTTTGGATCTTGTTTATTTTTTGGTGGGGATTATAGGTATGAAAAAGGTGAATAAAAATTGTATGACTCTTCTTATGGCATTTATATGGCTTAATTAATATTCAGTCACAATTAAGGGAAAAATATATACAAACATTAAATTTTATGAGCATTTTTTTTAAATCAAGATTGAAATAAATTCATTATGCATATATAGAGAAATTTTGTTGCTGAAAGTGACAAATTTTGTAAGAGTCTATGCTGAAAAGCTTCCTTATCGGAGACAGGCGCGGATACAGGGGGGGTGGCAATGGGTGCAATTGCCCCCCCCCCCTGGGCAAGATTCTTTCTAGCATAAATATGAATTTAATAAAATTTTATCAAAAAAAGGACATTTAGTTACATGTTTATAAAATTTTTTCTTGGCAGCGCAGCGTTTCAGCAATGAGTATTTGTGCGTTGGCCGATGGCTGGCCAAGTTCAGTTAAGAAAAGTTCCACTATGCACAAATAGCCTTCAAATCGACTGAGTGGAAAGCTTATAACTTCAGTTTTAGATGTCCGATCTTCATAGATAAGGCCTTTAATTAAAAGATAAATGTTCGGCTACATTGCTGTATAACATTTTATGATAAAAGTCAATTTATTTCATACTAGGAAGCAGATTGAATCCCAAATCGATTTGATTTTCACTTTTCAAAATGCTGTGAATGAAAAATTTCACAATTTGACAAATAATGATTTAAAAAGTTATTGCTCCACCTTATATTTAAATGTAACGAGAGAGGCGTAAGGGGCACTTAATTTTAATTTAAAAATAAAAATTAAATCTTTAAATTACGTCGATTTAAATAGCTTCAAAAATTTCTAACTTTGCTTCAAATGCTCGGATCTACTGGATAAAGACATCTAATTAAATTTAAAATAATAAACTACATTTGTTTATAAAAGTTACTGAAAAATACCAAAAAACTGCATACTAAAAGGGTGATAAAATTCTGTTTATGATAAATATTTAAATGTGGGTTTCCATTGAGGGAGTATTTTCACTAGAAAACTCTAGAGAGTGACTCTCAGATATCTGTCTTCCCCTCTCCTCTGGTGAGCTTATTTCATGACTGTATCTGTGTGCACTTTCGAGTTTAACGCTCTAGAACTTCTTCAGAGCTGCTCATCGTTCATTTACTCTGAAATGAATACGCACCTTAAGAGTATGCTCTTGCTCATGTGGTTCGAGTTTGGCGCCGTACACATTGATGCGTGCAGACGTGCTGCACAATGCACATCTGTTTTAGCCATAAGATACGTTTTTGAAGTATGTAAGTTTTCGTGATGAGGATTCTGTCACTTTCGTGGATACGTTTTAGGAACTTCCGTGTTTCATATTATTAAACTAGCGAAGAGTACGAATCCAACGAAGAAGATTGGAGAGAAACCATCAGGAAACGACCACAGCAGTCACTGCCCAAGAGAAGTTGGATGGAACTTTTACACCTAAGGATTGTTGTTTTTGGCCGTTTTTGAAAACATCAACGCCAATTCGATTGTCAAATGATCGTCATTTTTCAATGCGAATATTGATAGGTATTGAATCGATCTGCATGAGTCTGGCAACTCTGCAAACGATATTTTGACTTTTGAGCTTATATGAAACATTTTTAATAAAACTTAACGAAGGCTAATACTTAATAGCTTGTTATTGTTCATGAAATGTATAACGAAAGTTAGTCACAATCGAAGGCTGAACCGAGAAGGTCGGACGGAAAAGTTTAATAAAGAGTGGTTTTTTCTTTCTAGTGTTTTTTTAGTGATAGTGTTTTTTATTATTCTGTAAGTAGTTTAACAAATTTCTTAACAATCGTAATATAAGCATGGCTTTGCCGTCTGCCTGATTGACAATTATATAAAAAAAAAACTTGATTGATTATAAATAAATAAAGTACAGTTTGATTTAAAAGTTTTCATTTAAAATTCTGCTTCTATAAGCTAGTGCAATTTTACAAAACTTGAACATTTTGTGAACATCTAATTCATTAAGGTGTTTTAGTATAAGTTCATCAGATAGTATATCTACACCAAACACATGTCTTCTCGTTTCTTTGAGGACCGGGCATCTACCAACAAAATGAAAAATGTCTTCACGTTCCGCCATATTACACATTTCACAGAGCACAGGTAAATTTTCGCGATGTGGTATGAAGTTAAGGTTCAACAGTTCACCCCTTAATCTAAACATGCAGGATATTTCCTCTATAGTGCAGTCATCTCTAAAATAATTTAAACTGTTTAAGTTGTGGTTAAGCTTGCTATATACCAGCCTGTAAATTGATTCTCCTGCCTCTTCTGCGTATCGAGCTCTGGAGCTATTATCTAGACTTGCAATCATTTGATAGAGTGAGGGCTTCCAATTACTGTAATCGTTAATGTTAAATTCTATACCCGCTTCCTGTCCTAACTCCATCCAGTCTTTGAACCATCCAGATCGGTTACGGATCGCTTGGAGAGCTGCTTTTTTTGGAAGGCGATTATCGGGCATATTTAGCACATTGATGATATAATCTACTTGTAGTTTTAGGGTTTTTATAAACAATGGAGAAATACCAGTTTCGAGCATAACCATGTAATTAGGAGCGTTTGGAGGAAGTCGAAATATGCGTTTGATGTAAAAACGGAGAAGTTTCTCCACGGTCTCATATTTTTTCCCGCCCCATACTTGCGCTGCATATAGCAAAGTTGTTTCTGACACCGATTCGAACACCCTATATTTTACGCTATGTGCAATATGTCTGTTGGTGAAGATTTCCTTCCATGCTACGTTTATTGCTGTTTTTGCTCTTACTAATTTTTCGGTGAGATGTTTTTCCATCTTGAGATTCTTGGTGAAGTACACTCCTAAGTATTT
The DNA here is from genome assembly GCA_963921185.1 of Dasysyrphus tricinctus. Classification (NCBI taxonomy): domain Eukaryota; kingdom Metazoa; phylum Arthropoda; class Insecta; order Diptera; family Syrphidae; genus Dasysyrphus; species Dasysyrphus tricinctus. The sequence continues at coordinate 81,135,052 of OY992533.1, forward strand.
ATAGTGATTCACAACTTCGATTATTTCATTGTTATAAGTCCACTGCTCTCTTCGATTTAATCTGCCTCCACCTCTCTTGAATATCATAACTTTTGATTTTTCTAGGTTGACCACTAATTTCCATAAATTGCAATATTCGTTAAGTTTATTTATCATTAACTGGAGTGCTTCGGGTGAGTATGCGAGTAAAACAATATCGTCCGCAAACAATAGGGCTTTGATAAGGGTTCCTGCGTACTCAACTCCACCGGGTAACAAACTAGTTATGTCTTCAATAAAAAGCGCGAATAAACTTGGGCTTAGCGTGCATCCTTGCCTTACACCTCCTTTCGTCTGAAACCATTCTGATAAATGATCACCATCCCATACTGCTGCTTTAGTATCCATGTATAGGTTCTGTATAACGCGTCCAAACCTTTGTGACATTCCCAGTCTAAACAATTTGTACATCAATGCATTTCGGTCTATCGTATCGAATGCCGCCTTGAAGTCCACAAAAAGTACATACAATTTTTTGTTTTGGGACAAGAACCTATCAGCTATACTTCTTAGGACAAAAATGTGGTCTATAGTAGAATAACCTGGTCTAAATCCAGCTTGGAACTCATTCATAAGATTGTTAACATCTATCCATCTTCTCAGTCGACTTTGTAGTATCGATGTAAATATTTTATATGATGAATTTAAAAAGGAGATACCTCTATAATTTTCTGGATCCATCGTGTTTCCCTTTTTATGAATCGGGAAGATAAGAGATTCCTTAAATTGTTGCGGTATGTTTCCGGTATTCAAAATAATGTTAAATACTCCTGTTAAATTATCAACAAGTTTTTCCGTACCATATCGGTAGAACTCCGATGGTATCCTGTCCGATCCAGCCGCTTTACCATCCTTGAGTCCATTCAGCGCTAAGGACACCTCCTGCTGTACAATTGGTTGGTCCAATGTTTCATTGTAAAAGCTTGGTTGTGCATACTGAATCATATGATGACCCATAGTATCTTGGTTCAAAAGTTGCCTGAAGTGTATCTGTAAGGTATTACAATTTAAGTTACGATTTATCACATAGACTTTGCCATTTAGTTTTTGTAACTGCTTCCAGAAGTCACTAGTGTTGCTACATGTAGTTAAACTTTGGGCTTTCTTTTCATAAAACGCTTTCTTCTTCTCTCTACAAAGTTCTTTAAACCTACGATTGTGTTCGATGTATGAGTGTTTCGCTGAGTCTTCATTGTTTCGCCTAAATCGGTTTAGCCATGAATATGATACATTCCTCGCTGCCATGCAGGATTTATCGAACCATGGTTTTTTAAACACTTCACCTTTTGTGCAATTGTTGGATCCTGGGTACGCTGTTTTGATGCAATTCTCAATATTTTCCAGATTATCAGTTCCATTCACCACCAGAAGTGTATCCAGTTGTCTTTTGTATATTGCAGCCAAAGATTCTCTCCATTGCAATTTCGGTAACAGTTTTAAATCCGCTCTTTCTTCACTCACATTAATACCACATTTGCAAGAAACAACAATCGGCATATGGTCTGAATAAGGTACTTGTTTTACTTCAAAATCAGAGATTATAGATTTCCATTTACCCCCAGCCAGACTGTAATCAATGACAGAGCTACCTTGATTTCCCACAAATGTGTATTCTCCAAATTTATCACTTTCGCTGGTACCATTAAGTATTTGGAGTCCGATCGAGTTACACAATTCCAATAACTTATTACCTCTTGTGTTTTTTATCAGATCCTTAGATTTTCGCTCATGACCTTCACGTTCGTTTTCAACTCCTCCTTCAACACCTAGTCTTGCATTTATATCACCAATCAACAGTAAATTTGTGTTTGATTTCTTTCTATTGTCCACTATAATCATTGTGTTTTATTTCAATGTCGGAATGTTTGGTTATGTATCTATGAAAGAAGGCACCTGAGGAAACGATACGGTTCATCTCGGTTTTGATCTGTAAATTTAGTTTTGCTAAAATACAGCTTTTGCCAAATTAATGCAATGGTTTTGTTTGCACATGTTTGTTGGTACTGCAGAATTGCACCACACTGATGTTTTCGAAAATGTGACTTTAGCAAACTGTATCATCGAACACAATGCTTTTGCAGTAAAACTTTTATTTGCCATTTTGAACAGAAAACTTTTGCAGTTTGCGTTTGAGAACATTCCGCAAAATGTTTTTTTGATGCTGATAACATTCTCGAAAAATGCCTTTTACTGGCAAAGTTAGGTTAGATTGTCCCAGCTAAAAAAGAGGCTGGAAATTTCACTCGAACTCGAACGTCATGTCTCATTTATCTGAATAGGAACATACCACTCTGCTATTATATTTTCCGAGCATAATTGTGGAGTTACGAAGACCCAGAGGGAACTCAAAAACGCTGTAAAAACACCATGCTACAGCAGCAAACTGCAAAACTTCATTTCAGAAAGTTGAAAGTACCCGCTGTTCGAGACATTGTGGCAGTTATGAAAGACTTAATTGCTTTCTTCAAATTTCAAACTCATCAATTCACATTGCTTTGTGTGACCAGGCGTGAAGAGCGGTATAAAGTGTACTCAAATTTTCTGTAGACCTCATCAAGATTTTGGAATCTCACAAAAATTGCCCCCACCCCTGAACGAAATCCTGGATCCGCGCCTGATCGGAGAAGACCTGAGACTGAAAAAATAAGAGCGTAATCAAAATCGTATCTGTATTATATACAGTGGGGAGCAAAAATGAGTACATGTTTGTAACTCACGCACTTATTGATGCATAACAACAGAAATAGTAAAGCAAATTGAAAATTTTTTTTTGCCCTGTATTTTATGTTCAATTCTCAACAAAACGGTATATAATACATAACGGAAGGGAGCAAGTTCTAAGAAAAAAACAAATAAAACAGAAATAAGTCGCATGTACTCAATTTTGCACCAAGCGTTAATCAGCAAAAATATCGAAATTTGCTGTTAGATTTGCAAGTTTTTGGTTTGTTTATGACTTCCTTTATCTTTTGTAGTTTGAGATATGTTTAATTGCGTATGGTTAGAACTTTCACAAGCGTATTTTAATAAATGAAATAAATAATTATAAAAATTTCATTGCTCTTTAAGATTATGAGGAAATTATCATGACAGATTGAGGACAGTATTGTAGTCATGACAAAGAGTGGCTTCTCGACACAAATGATAGCTAAGAAGCTTAAAACAAGCCAATCGGTTGTCATAAAAATCCAGAAAATGCGAGTTGTTGTTCCTAAGGCACAAGTCAAAGGCCGCAAAAAATTTTTGACGGATGCGGACGGCCCTCGCAGGATATTAGAAATGAAAAGGAACAAGTGTTTAACACCGAATCATGCTTCTTATGCAATAAATAAGCCCGTTAGCCGAGAAACTGCAAGAAGAACCCTCAACGACATTTGTTATATCTCAGCGGTTAAAAGAACAAAAGTCTGCATTGTCGGAAAAAATGCTAAGGTGTGATTAAAGCTCGACTGAGAACACAGAAATTGGACATCTGACCACACTACACGTTTCCAATTACCTACTGTCCAATTTCTGTGTTTTCTGACGAGCTTTAACCGCACCTTACCATTTTTACAGACTATGCAGGCTTTTGTTTTTTTAACCGCTGAGATATAACCAATGTCGTTGAGGGTTCTTCTTGCAGTTTCTCGGCTAACGGGCTTATTTATTGCATAAGAAGCATGATTCGGTGTTAAACACTTGTTCCTTTTCATTTCTAATATCCTGCGAGGGCCGTCCGCATCCGTCAAAAATTTTTTGCGGCCTTTGACTTGTGCCTTAGGAACAACAACTCGCATTTTCTGGATTTTTATGACAACCGATTGGCTTGTTTTAAGCTTCTTAGCTATCATTTGTGTCGAGAAGCCACTCTTTGTCATGACTACAATACTGTCCTCAATCTGTCATGATAATTTCCTCATAATCTTAAAGAGCAATGAAATTTTTATAATTATTTATTTCATTTATTAAAATACGCTTGTGAAAGTTCTAACCATACGCAATTAAACATATCTCAAACTACAAAAGATAAAGGAAGTCATAAACAAACCAAAAACTTGCAAATCTAACAGCAAATTTCGATATTTTTGCTGATTAACGCTTGGTGCAAAATTGAGTACATGCGACTTATTTCTGTTTTATTTGTTTTTTTCTTAGAACTTGCTCCCTTCCGTTATGTATTATATACCGTTTTGTTGAGAATTGAACATAAAATACAGGGCAAAAAAAAATTTTCAATTTGCTTTACTATTTCTGTTGTTATGCATCAATAAGTGCGTGAGTTACAAACATGTACTCATTTTTGCACCCTACTGTAGATGCTACTTTTCATTTGAACCTTTGGACAACGTGTTTGCACATTATAAAATTGTATTTTTAAAATTATTGCTCCATTCGAGAAACTTTCATTGGAAGTTGACCCAAATTTTACCAAAAAAATCATGTTAAGCGACGAAGTCTATTTTTATTTTTTTTTTGTGACCACACCTCCTAAATTTGAGAGCAACCCAAACCACGGATTTTGATCTGATATAGAAACATCACAAATCTTCTAAAACTGGCATTGCCAAAACCATCAATGGATAGTATATAGGATATAGACCAAACTGGATTACGAGAATATATTAGAATTCCGACGACATAAATATGTAAATGCACGTTTTTCTCAAGATATATTGTTCCTACGAAAAAAAGCTCATTATATTTTGTGTAGAATTTCATAAGAAGCACAAAATATAAATATTAATAATTCTCTATAATTTTTTTTTTTTTTTAAATTAAACCTAATAAAAAAACTGTTTTTGAAGTATGTATTTACAGAAAACTGAACTTTGTCCCTTTAACTACAAAATTATAAGGCCAGTTTTGACAAGTTCTTATTTCAAATGAAATTCGATTGAGTTTGTAAATAAAAACCAAATCCACATATTTTTCAAAATGGTATGGCATTTACCTTACCCTGGGGACCCCAAAAACTTTATATATAATCTATAATGAAAAGATGTAGCCAAAATAGAAATCATTAAAAAAATTGCAATTTTAATAAAACTGTTGACTTTTGCTAGGTATACAATGAAGTTTTTAACGATTTTCTATTAATTAGAATAATTACATAAACTACACAGTTAAGTTGGACCTTCTCATTAAAAAAAAACATACTTTTTAAGAAAACAGGAAAAAAGAATCCCAAACTTAGATAAGTTTTTAGGAAATGCATAAGACATCAAAACAAATGGGACAAAATCAAAAAATTAAACCTCTTGACCAAGAAGAAGAAATTTAATTTAAAAACGTTCAGTCGATGGTGAAAAAACTCAAATTAAAAAATACCGTTCTTCTATTCGATATATTGGATAATATTTTCCCAGTGTAAAGCTGTTATATATTTACAATCGTAGGAGCTATTTTTTTTACAAAAACGATATTTTGCTTAACCGGTCTTTTAACATAGCCTTGATGGCTGAATATGTATTTGGGCTTTTGTGGTTATTGTGATATCCCCCACAATAATTTTTTTTTTTTATTTTTAGAATTTAAACTAACGGTACCTTGCCTTATAATTTTTTTAAGCAATTTAACAAAAGTGTTTTTTTCTTGAAAAAGGGCTCCACAACTTTACTTACAAAACAATGATACTTCATATTTAGTGAAGGCTATTTTAGGTTGGTTATTAATGGTACCTACCTCGGAAAGAACCATTTTCTTTTATTTTTTTCTTGAAAACGGTGTGACTGATTGACTTACGGGTGTTTCCATCGTTACGGGTGCGACGGCGAGACTCCATATTGTATTAGTTATTCATATACTATTCCCAATTTATAAATAAAAACTTTACTTTTCTATAGGACATCTGCAGCCCTTTTAAAAAGTTAGTTTATTAAAGTAAAAAATTAGTGGTTCAGTTATAGGATGCATTTTTGTTGCGTTACGGGTGTGACCTTAGAAAATTGGTGATTTGCGATAAAGATTTCTAATTTTCATGTGGTGTAAAATATTGCATGAAAAGTATGTATCATTCTTTTGCAAATATTAACCCAGTTCAGTTTCAGTTAAGAAATGAGAACCAAAACTACGAAAAACTATACAAAATTTTTATTTGAAAACGTTATGGGTGTGACAGGTCATCGCTACGGGTGTGACCGAGAATGAATTTTATGCATGAAAAACAATATATTATATTATATTTTCAGTATTAATTTTAATTTCTTAAAATGTTGTCTGACAGCAATATTTCCTTTTTTCCCCAAATTATCACATTGATACAAACTATTTTCTTCTAGTAATGAAACATATTTTTTTTTGTTACGGTTATGAATCAACTGCCTTAAAACTAAAATTGTATTTACTATTGAATGATTAAATGACACGAAAACGTGCTTAGAGCTCTGATTAGGACAAATAACCGCCGTTTCTCAAATTGTGAAACAATTAGTTATTGAAAACAGGGTTTTGAGCTTCTGATAACAAAAAGTGACTTTTGGAGACCTATTCTGCTAAGTGGTTCGAGCTGCGAAATAAGCGGCGAATGAAACAAGCAATCTTTTAAAACCCTCTAACGGTACTTTTTTCAATTCGAAGTCATATTTTGTGATTTTTCATAAAGGGTCGTTTTCTAGAAGTTTGAATGGTATTATGTAGTAATATGTTTAAAAAAATGATGAGCCCAACTGTTATATCTGGGCGAAACGCAATATATGGAGTAGACCTCACTTAAACTTCTTTATTTGAACTTAATTCATTCGCTTCACTAAAACAGAAGAATATTTTTTTTTAAATTTTCTTCAAAATCATAAGTTTAAAAAAAAATTTTAGATTTTCAAACAAAATACATTTTTTTTTTTTTTTGGAAAACTCACTATTTCGAAAATGAATTGTGATAAATTCTATTATTATTAAAAAAAAATTAATTTCATCCTAAAATAACGGTACCTTCCATACAAATAATAAAAACCCGTTGAAGACAATCTCATTTTTCTCGAAAACGACTCCTGCTTGGTTTAATTTTGTTTGTATGCTAAAATAACAACGGTTCACTGTAAAATATAAAAAATATTACCCTTAGCAACTTTATTTAGGCTGACTGGATTTTAATAAATTTTTGTATACAAAAAACATCCAACAAGTGTCAATATCAATGCGTAAAAAAAATTTCAGAAAATATTTAATGAATAAAAAAATTAAATACTTTATTTTTCAAAATAGGATTGATATTTTTTTTTTTAATTAATTTGTATAGACATTAATAAAAACCTTAAGTTTGCATACCAAAATTAGTAGGTATTCAAAAATGTTTTAAAATTTTTTTTTCAAGTTTTTTTTGTCCATTAATTCATATTTATTTATGAATTCTGATGGCATTTCTTTCTTCGGTTAAAGATTTTAATGGAGTCGTTTTAGCAATTTAAAAAACGAATTCTATGCTTTTAAACATTTTGCTCTCACAACATGCCTGTTTTTATGCCTTGTCTACAATTTTCATAATTCTAAGCTTTTAGAACACAGGAGGACGTACGTGCATTTTAATTGAGATATCAAAAAAAAATATAATAGAAAACAATGAATAAATATAAAGGTGGGTCCACACTATGCCGATCAACATTGTTGGTTAACATTGTCGATCAACATGCTAGTGTGTACGTGAAAAACAATCATAGCAAACATTTGTGGGGTTTGGAATTTTCTGATCGATGCGTCAAGATACAACCGAAGGGTTCTGGGTTCGAGTCCTGGTGGTACCCAACTTTTTTTTATTTTTTCTTGTGAACAATAAAGTTAAAACGATATTACTAACATTAAATACTTTTTCACAACAAATATTGCATTTCGTCGGCTTAGAGTGAAAAGCAGCTAACTCCTATTTTGCATTTTTTATAAAAAAATATTTAAACAAAAGTGTTCGCATTATTTGAATAAAACCAAAATTACATTAATTATTTTTCAGAACTCGCTTTTGTTAAATTCAGTGAAATTGAAAAGAATTGAAAGATAATTGTATTTTTAAGCAATTTTTGAAGTGGTCTATAATGACAAAAAAAAATGTGGAGTTAGCCGCTTTACACTCTAAGCCGACGATTTTTCATCTAATAAAAATGTGATTAATAACGCACAAAACCAATAAATTATGTTCATAAAATTAAAACCCTACAAATGTTTTTAATAAAATGAAATTTGTTGAATAACTTTGTCGATTGCTATCCATTTAGGACGGTCCACACTATGCCGATCAACATTGTTGGTTAACATTGTCGATCAACATGCTAGTGTGTACGTGAAAAACTTTCGTAGCAAACATTTGTGTGATTTGGAATTTTCTGATCGATGCGTCAGTACGCAACCGAAGGGTTCAGGGTTCGAATCCTGGTGGTTCCCAACTTTTTTTTATTTTTTCTTGTGAACAATTAAGTTAACACGATATTATTAACATTAAATACTTATTCACAAAAAATATTCCATTTTTCTTCTAGTAAAAATGTGATTAATAACGCACAAAATCAATAAATTATGTTCTGAAATTAAAACCCTACAAATGTTTTTAATAAAATTAAATTTGTTGAACAACTTTGTCGATTGCTATCCATTTGAATCGGGTTACTTTCGGGTCAACAAATGTTGAATGGCTTTGCCGATCAACACGTCTACACTTACTCAACACTGTTGATCAACGATGTTGATCTACACGATTCTACATAATGTGGACGCGCCTTTTGAATCGGGTTACGTTCGGGTCAACAAATGTTGAATAGATTTGCCGATCGACACGTCTACACTTACTCAACACTGTTGATCAACAATGTTGATCTACACAATTCGACATAATGTGGACGCGGCTTTTGAATCGGGTTACGTTCGGGTCAACAAAATGTTGAATTGCTTTGTCGATCAACACGTCTACACTTACTCAAGACTGTTGATCAACGATGTTGATCTACACAATTCGACATAATGTGGACGCGGCTTAAGACTCAAGTGATAGAAATAAAAATAAAATAAAATAAAATAAAATAAAATAAAATAAAATAAAATAAAATAAAATAAAATAAAATGCACGACTTGATCGCAAGTACTTGCTCTTATGCTAAAAAGGCAGAGACTTAAAAGACATGGAAATTATAAGCGACAAATGTTTATAAACGCATCAAATGCTATATTTGAATTACCTAAAATAATTTTTTTGATAGTGTGAGGTAAAAAAAAGAAATATAGATTGGAATGGTTTTTAAAATAACTATAAGTTTTTAAAGACAAATTTTGGAATGCAAATCTTAAACTTATTTGAAATTTGTTCATAAAATAATCATCTAAATCCGTTCAGCCGATAATGATAAAATTAAAAAAAAAACATTCTATGAGAAATACTATTAATAGTTGTTAAATGTAAATTTTAGGATCTGTTTTTTGAGAAAAAACAATGTTTCCTTAACGGTATTTAAAATTTGTATGATATTTACTGCTATTTCTTCATAAAAGATTTTTTTCTTAAAATATTATATATAGAATGTTAAACAACTTCTAAATACCGAGTTTCAAGAAATCAACGATGCCGTTTCGAAGTACCTATGTATTTGATTAAAAATCCAAAACTTTTTTTTTTTTAATTTTGGGACATATGTAATACTTTATATTTTTTAGAAGCGTAATAACAAGTTTGATCAATATTTCGAGTTCGACTATTTTTACGAATGGATAACTTGCCTTTAATAGTAAATGTATGTTGTATATGTACAATGTACATATATCGCAAGTAAAAGTAAGAAGCCAACACTTGCTATGCTATGAGGCTTTCGAGCAAAAATTGCCAATAACTGAGCCGTCTATTTTGAAAGTGGTCTATAAGTCCACTTATTTCTATTTCGAGATGTTTAAAGTTTTGCGGTTGACTTTATTCAAAAATATGGGAAAGAGCTAAAATAAAAGAGTAGTAATTTGTTTCATTTTAATACATTAGATTTACTTACTCAATACGAATAAAAAAAAAATATTGTTGAACAAAAACCATTTTTGTACAGTTGTAGATGGACTTAAACTTTTCATAATAAATTAAATCGTCTCCTGTATCAAGTCCTCTATAAAATAAAAAAAAAAACTTTAAAAACTAAAAAACGAAAGAGTTGATTTTTAAAATACATAATAAGCAGAAATTGTATTGTATGAATACAAAAAATATACACTAGCAGACAAAAAAAGAGGATCGCAAAAAGTGAAAAAGTTGGTTTATTTTCAATTTCTCTTTATTTCTTCAATGAAGATTTATGTCTTGATGAATTCAGAATCGTTTGAAATGATTGAAGCAATACAATTTTCAGCTCTCCCGAAAGTTCATATGGACTTGGAGTTTTCTTGTGCAATTGTCTACCAGGTATGAGGTATGTCCTAGACATGTTCAATTGAATCTAGATCAGCCGAACATGTTGGGCTTGTCTAGAGTGTTCAGGCTTTTGAGGATACTTCGAAACTCTGTTCATTGCTTGGGGACGAGAGTTATCTTGCATTTTAACATTTTATCTTAGCTTTTTAACATTTTATCAATTTTAAAATTTTAAAATGCAACTTAAACCATTTTCAAAATAAATTTTTTGTCGTTTTATTAACTGAGCATTTTTTGACTCATAAAATCTACAAGTGATTTTAAATAAAAAGGAGTGATTTTTTCTTATTAAAGAATACGTTGTTTTCAGATGACTCAATCAATTATCTCGATATTTCCAGAAAATGGACTTAGACCACTTTCAAAACTCAATTATAAAAAATGGTAAAGTTTGAATGGGTATAGCTATCTCAGCAAATTTTTAAATTAAAATAACTTTTTGAAAATTTAAAAATTTTAGACATACCTTTTTTTGTTTAAGCACGCTTTGGGAACTATTCAATCATGAGCAATCGCCTTTAGATTATCATAAAAAAAATCTAATTTTTCTCTGCAGTAAGAAGTTATGTCTGTTTTTCGTTACAGTATGATTTGGTGCTGGTACTTCCACTCACCGATTCAATTTGAACCTTTTACCTTTTTTTTTTGAAACCTAAAACTTTAACGGCCTTTCCAAAACGAAGATTTTTAAATTGCAACTCCAGTAGGTCAGGTACCTATGCATACATTTTGTGCTTTAAAATGTTTTATTGAGTTATTTTACAATTGAACAAAAAATGTACGATAGTTTTAATTGCACAATGACAACAATATACTACTTGTTTAATATACATTCTCCAAGAACTCTACATAATATTTAAAACATTCAACCATAAGTCAGAAAACTTTCTTGCAAAAGCTTAATTATTTCCTACCAATTAATTTAGCTTTGGAACTTTTGCAACGAAATTATTATCCTTTTCCCAAACGTTACACCATTAGGCTAGGCCAGTAGCCAAGCCGTCACTCTCTTTCTTTCTCTCTAATGGAACTACCTACACCTACCCGCAATAAGAAAAGTCCATCTTACACAAATCTCTCTTTCTATGTTGCGTTGTTCTGGTAAGAACTTCTTCCGTTTTGTGTTTTTTCTCTTATTTTGTCCATTGAAAAAAATTTCTTTTCAAAACTTTGAAGCATTCCTTGGGTTTTCGTGCCGGCGCTCAAGCTCGAACTGTAAATAAAAAGATCTCATTAAAAGTTTAGCGAGAGGGACCTCTTTTGAATTCTTTGTGTATTAACTGAAACCAAAACCGAATCAGGCAGGACTCTATATAAGTTGCAAAATGCAAAGTGGTCTATAGTCTGGGAGGCAAAGTTACATTTTAAGATGGAAATCCTCAAAACGATATTTTTGATTTTCTTATGAGAGTCATAAGAGTTCAAAAACAGAAGTTTTTGATAAAGGAAAATAAAAGTTCAAAAATAATAATTTTGAAAATATGTATGAATTAGGAGAAGTAGGGAAAAAATCCTTGGTTACATTTGGTTTTCGACCTTTTTAAATAAATAAAAATAAATTGGGTGGCGCAACAGCTCATGGAGAACCAGGGCCTAGTGACTTACAACTCACAACCATTCCTGTGTGCGTGTTTGTTGGCAGGAATGGACCTTTTTAGAAACTATTAAAAATTTTTCAGGAAAATAAATTTCCTATTCAACAACTGGCACTTCATTTAAGTGTTTTGGATAAATAATTACCTTAAACACAAATTTGCAGTTTTTTAATAGCAAACATCTTCAAAAATGTTGGTACCGCCTCTAGGCACTTTTACAGAAACTAAAAATGGCACCCACAGAATTTTGACCTCCAAATCGAAATTTAAACCATAAATTCAAAGCATCCTTCAATCAAAGATGGCCGCCAAACTGACTGACATCCCCACCTTGATTGTCAGATTTGTATCATGAAACACAACTTTTTTCTTTAATTACAACTTTACTCCTGGAACTATGCAAATATAGTAATACTCCTTCAGTTTCGTCCTTTTTTTTCAGGCGTGCAAAGTCACTACATGGTTGTATTTTATGCATTGAAGAAAACTTTGAACTTTAATTGAAAAAAATACATAAATAAATCTTAATTTGCATCAGAGTCGTTGTATAGTCATCGTCGAAGTCGTCTGGTCCTGTCGTCGTAGTCGTTGGCTAGGAATGTTTTCTTATGGAAAATTAATTTTGTTCATCATGTCAACGAGGAGAATTGCATTCGAAACGTTTCCGCCGTGTTGTTCCTATGGCATGCTGCCTGTCCTATAGCCCCTTATACACACCAGCTTTGACTCTCTCTCTAGCTACAGAGGATGTCACACGAAGGAATCCGATTGCATGAAAACATTTCGCCTGTCATTAAAAAAGTTCCTTGTTGCAACTTTGGTATTGGAAACATTTTTCCCTTTGCAATATCCTTTGTAGAACTATAACTACTGCACCTTATTTAGTTGGGGTAAAAGTTGAAACTATTTCAAGAATGGCACATACGCGGATGTGTTCCTTTATACCAAGGGCTATAGGGCTAGGCTACATACATAATTCCAATTTATATCAATGTGTGTGACAGCGTGGTCCTATTCCTATACGTATATTCCCATATAGCTTACCCATTCTCCAAAGAGTAATTATGAAGTTTTTTAATTAAAAAGTAAAGTTTAAGAAAATGGGGAAATTATTTAAATTTTTTCGTACTCATTTCCCATTTTGCTTGTTGAGAGAATAATATTCAAAGGGTTTTCTTTAACTCATGCAATTTGTTGAATGCCCCAACAACGACGATGACGACGTCGAAAGCATGTATAAAAAGCCTTGAGATACTATAACTCCCGGATGGTATGGGTTCTTAGAATGAGAGTTAGAGGAGAAGTGGGATAGTGGAAGTGAAATATTTTAACTGCAGTAGTTTTATCCAGTTGGTATGTTAATTACTTGGAGATTTTCTCTTTTCTTTTTGGAAACATATTCATAAAAATTAAATAAAAGACAAGGAAATTACTGTTATGGGGTTATGTTGTGGAAACTCTTTATTATAATAGTATGTGAAAGTTTTTTGGGGGGGGCAATTGAAGCTCTCGGTTTCACAAATTGCTTCTTTAGAAAGTTTTCTAATATAATTTTGATCGAATTTTTGCTAAATGACATTATGCACAATTATTTCTACTTGTATTAAGTTTGTATGTGTAGTCATTTTTGGAATAAACTTTTTATTTAAATTGGAATATAGGAATGGTGCTATAACACTCACCACAATGCTAAATGGGCCTCAAACAAATTATTGAATACATTTTTTGAAAAAAAAACGATTAATGCTTAATGGGCCTCAAACAAATTATTGAATACATTTTTTGAAAAAAAAAAAACGAACTATATATTTATCATTATCATTATTGAGCCTGAATCTGGTTTTCGGTGTCCCTCAACAAGCCTTGCTTCAAATAATACGAATGCGAACCAATGTCATTCAGGTGCAGGTGCGTATTCCAAGGCTACGGGTTTAATGATCGGCGCTGTGTTAGCGTAGGTATAGTTCTGCCACGTCGCGTACTTATATAAAATGCAGGATTAAACTCTCAGTCTCTCACTTTCCCAAGATAGCTTACTTACTTACTTACTTACTTAAGGTGGCGCTACAGTTCGGGGTAGACCAGGGCCTCAAGCAACAAGCTTCTTCCAGCCGGCTCGGTTTCTAGCTAGCTAGCTGTCTCCAGTTTCACACGCTAAGTTGGTTGAGGTCCTCTTCCACTTGCGTGCGCCACCTTTTACACTGTCCACCTCTACTGCGTTGTCTCACGGGGTTGGATTCAAAGACTTTCCGGGCCGGAGCATTGGTGTCCATTTGATCTAGGTGACCCAGCCATCTTAGTCGTTGGCTTTTCACTTTTGTGGCTAGGTCGGTGTCGCTGTACAGCCCATATAGTTCGTTGTTGTATCTTCTTCTCCATTCCCCATCTTTGCAGACGGGCCCAAAAATCAACCGGAGAATTTTTCTCTCGAAACAGCCTAACGCGTTCTCATCCACCGTTAGCAGTGTCCATGCCTCTGCACCATACATCAGGACCGGGATGATAAGCGTCTTATTAAGGGACAGTTTAGTTGCTCGAGAGAGGGCTTTGCTTCTTAATTGCCTTCTTAGCCCGAAGAAACAGCGATTGGCAAGAGTAATTCTTCGTTTGATCTCAGCACTGGTATCGTTCGCTGAGTTTATAGCGGATCCTAGGTAGACAAAGTCTCTGACCACCTCAAAATTATAGCTGTCTATAGTGACGTTCTGTCCTAGACGTCGCGTCGGTGTTGGGTGTCCTTTCTTGTTGACAGCATATATTTTGTTTTGCTTTCATTCACCGTTAAACCCATCTTCTTGGCTTCCTTCTCAATACTCACAAAAGCACCACTGACATCACGCTTTGTTCGTCCGATTATGTCAATGTCGTCAGCGTAAGCGAGTATTTGGACGGAATTTTGAAAGATTGTGCCTCTAGTGTTGACGTGAGAGTTTTGCACTATTTTTTTCAAGAACGATATTGAAGACGTCGCATGACAGCGCGTTTTGTCTTGAACCTTTTTTTGCCATCGGTGAGGTCCTTGGCGATCTTGATGGAACAGCTTGCATTCTCTGTCGTGAATTTGCATATATGAACGAGTTTGGGAGGGATATCAAAACTAAACATTGCTATATAGCTCGTCTCTATAGATGGTCTCATATGCGGCCTTGAAATCAATGAAAAGGGGGTGGGAATTGATTTGAAACTCCTGGGGTCTCTTCCAAGATCTGCCGTATTACAATTATTTGGTCGATGGTGGCCTAAAGCCACTCTGAAATGGACCTATCAGGTTATTGATGAATGGCTTTAGGCTTTCACAAAGAGTACGGCAAAAAAAATCTTGTATGCTATGTTAAGGAGGCTGATACCTACAAGGTTGGTGCAGTCCAGAGGATAACCTTTCATCAAGATGCTGAGGTTTCATTCATCGTGTTGGCATTCTTCGTCGGATTTTCGCTGTGGTGGTCATGCCAGGTTCAGCTAGTCAGAGGTGACATCTTTGATGGCTTCCTGGCAATAATTCCACTGGTTCTTCGATACTTGCAGTTGGTGGTATAGAACTATTTAAGAGGGTACGAGAGATTCGATCGGAAAAGGACCTGGCGATTTCTTGCAACTGTAGCCATCCAACGTTGAACTTCCTCCCAGTATTTCCCTGTTTTGGTTTTGGTCTGGATATCTATAGCCTACCTTATTTATTTATTTTCAGATCCGTTAAATCCTAACGTAACAATATTACTTACAAGCTAAATTAATATTATTCTACTGCGCTAAAAAACATAGTTTTGAACTTAGTGCATTTAAAGTCATCATTTATACATGAAATAAGAAAATAAATTTTATTAAAGATAACAATTAATTGATTGAGAGGACTATTTGCACCATAGTTTGATCTACTAAATATTTGTACCAAAGGCTGCTGTAACCTTATGCTTGATTGACTAAAATTAAAATTTATTCTAGACAGAACTGAAGAAGATGATATAGAACCATTTATTATCCCAGCAATAAAACAAAATTGGAGATATTTTCTATGTTTTGTCAGAGAAGGAAGGTCTATTAATGAAAGCCTTTGGGCATATGGAGGAAGTAACATTCCATGTGACCAGGGAAGAAAACGAAGACAGAAGCGCATAAATCTTCTCTGAACTGCCTCTAATCTATTAATATGTACAGAGTAATGAGGTGCCCATACCACACACCCATACTCAAGAATGGGTCTCACGAATGAAACATATAGTAGCTTAAGGACGTAAGGATCCCGAAAATCGCGAGAGGAGTAGTTCTATACCACCTCGTTGGCTGCAACGAGGTAGTGGTCCGAGTCAACTTTGCCTTCTCGAAACGTTTGGGCATCCTTAATAGTGCCTTGAGGAGTGCCTTGTGTCGATCGCAATGTGGTCAATCTGGTTGGCGGTTGATTGACCATGACCAGGAATTGTGTATCGAGAGGCGGGAGCTGCGTACTGCCTACCACAACTTTTCGCCCCGCAGTAAGGTCGATAAGCCTGAGTCTGTTATGATAGGTGATGTCGGGCAAGCTATATCTTTCGATTGTGCCACCAAAGACGTTTTTTCTTCCTAGTTTGGCATTAAAATCACCAAGACAATCTTAATATCATACCAAGGGCATTGCTCATTTGCTCATATGTCTTGTCCAGGAGCTCGTAGAACTCGTTCTTTCTCCTTGTAATGACATGTGCTCATATGAGGCCGATGTTGGCGAATTTAGCCTTTATGTGAATTTTCGTTGAGGCTGGAGGTGGGTCACATACTTGAAACTCAAGATTCTTTGCCTGATTCTGTCTCTAACGAAGCGAAAAATCCAGGCCTAAACACACGCTGCCCTTGTTTACGGTAACAGTCGCCATAGTAGATGTTGCAGTATTTCTTTTTTCTTTTGCCCGGCCTATCCCATCGCACTTCTTGAATGGCAGTGATGTCTATTTTGTAGCAGTCTACTTACTTACTTAAGTCCTCGGACCTGTTACGTCTGTGAGTTTCCCCTTGCGGGGCATAGGGCCTCCACTACTCCTACAAGCCATCGTGTACGGTTTCTGGAAATGTATTTCAGCTCTCTCCGACTCTTCCCCAGTTGTGCAGATTCCTGCCAAGTACTTCTAGGTCGGCCCACTCCTCTGCCTCGCTGCGTGAGAGGGTTCCATTGCATCGCTTGACTCGCAATGCACTCGTGGCCTTTTCGAAGCGTATGTCCAATCCACTGCCACTTACGTTTTCGTATTATAGAGTCGATGGGTTCCTGACCTGTCCTCGCATGAAGTTCATCATTAGAGATGCGGTTAGGCCAGAAAATCCGCAAATGTTAGGCAGCACGTGGTCTTTAGTGAGACAGAATATTCCACGTGCAGATCCGAAGTTCGTTCTCTTTATTTTGTTTGCTAGGTTCGTCAACAGTTAATCCGTCCATCCGCTTCGCTACTTAATATCTAGCCTTACGTGGCCGGAAAGTCACCCCGATGGCATGACCTCCAACCTGAAGCCTGGAAGACCAGACAAGGGTGGGGAGCCGCACTAACCTCTCCTTATAGGCTTGAGCTCCAAATATGTCGTAGTCACCCGTACAAGGTGTTCAACCTATCTGGAACTGTAGACGCCACCGTTAATTCCATCTGGAGAATTCTTTCGCTGCCGCCATGATGAAAGGAGAAGTGCCTTAGTGGAAACACTCCTCCCCCTCAATCTTTTGATGCCCTCAATAACCATTCACAGGGATTGAAACCCCATCATCGATTGAGGTATGTACATAGGCACCCGATATTCACTACGGGGAGGTGAGAGTAAGAGTTGATATACAGAGGTTGATTTAACAAAAAAAAAACTATGAATGCTTGTGTCTTCCCTCCTCTTGAATGGACATGTCTACCATTTGAACATCAAAAAAAGTTCGGATAATGAGAAAACAAATCTAACTCTTCGGGAGCTATTGTCAAGACTGTGTCCAATTTAAACTTTGCTCTCAGTGCGGCTTGGGAACGGCTCGAATGATTTTTTTTTCTTTTCAAACGGAGAGGCACTTTAAGGCTGCATTTTATTAAGTTAGTTTATGTCTAATCTATTTCTTTTTACGAATATAAAATTTTAGTCACTTTTTAGTTCGAAAATATCTACTGTCTTCCAAAGATCAAAAAGTTAACCATTCTCCCCTTCTAAAAGCCAAAAATAATATTTCAAACTTTAATGAGATCCTTTTCCGATACTGCATCATACTTAATTCTCTTATTCATAGAGTTCATTACACGAAAAGCGCCTTCAATAAACAACTCCCACCCACTACTGTGTCTATAAAGATAAGTAGGTACCCTATCCAGCATATATAGAAAATCCAAATATACTTCACTTTCTAAGTCACGGATCGCAATCTCCTTATGGGATTATTTTGTTGCCTCTCCTCCAAATTGCTGTCCCTGTATACCATCCACCAACTTGGTATAAATACAAGAACAGAACTCCAGACCCATTCTATTAAAGTGCTATTTTGGCCATACTAGGTATAGATAGTATAGAGCTGCAAGCGCATATGGGAATGTTGTTGTTGGTCACCTACCACGGTGCTAACAAGACGCCCAAATGCACCAGGCAATCAATAACACTATTAACTCCACACACCGAAACCGAAACAACTGTGGCGAGAATCAGTCAAAACGGAATTAATACCGCAGGGGCTTAAAACAGCACAGCACTGTCCAGTCGATTCTCCGCAGACATAAAACTCATAAATCCCTTGATTTACGATTATTGACTGCGCAGCGCACCAAAAAACCCAAAGATGATGATAAATAAAAAAAAAAAGACAAAAATCTTTATAAAGAAATATGTCGGCCGAACAATGCATTCCTGTGGGCCAATTTAATAATCCCGGCTCCTTTGCAGCTTTTAAGGCAGCCAAAGGGCCGAAACCAAGGTATTTAAACGGATCTGGATAGATATACCTAGTGGCACTTTGTTCTGCAGAAGCATAGAAGTGTTGCAACTCGCTTAAGCTCATTTACGAGCGTCATTTTGGTTTGTCTGGCTTTGGCTTTACCTACACTTCTACTCGGTAGATACACGGTAACGGCTCAGTGACGGCAGCTAAATCTATCGGCTGAAGTTGAAGCTGAAGGCCACGCGAAAGAAGTCATCATCACCTTTAAAGTCATTGGCTATGGTCATTCCATGAGGAAGGCTAGGTGTCGTCGTCGTTGTATAATAGTCCACCGACAGCGAAAGACGTCCATCGCGACCATGATGCTGCAACTGCAACCGATGCTATGGGGTGACGGGGACGACGAGCGACGTTACGGCCGGCCAGCGACGACACAGCTTGAGGAGGAATTTATGTGACAGACGCTGGCGATTATTAATGCCAAAGTGCTTGAGAATTGCAGACGCTAGCGATGTGCCAAGTGACAATTAGTCACTGCGTATCCAGTAGATAGTGAGATGTTTGTCGGTGTCGTGTTCGCTTGAGGAGAAGACTGGCCATTAGTCAGGGTCATTGCTAGTTTATTCGCTACTTCTTCTCGGTGTACTTTTGTTAGCCAGCTACTGTTTATGCGGAATGGTATAAACATGGATTGTCACTCTTGTCAGTAGGCATTGTAAATTAGGAACTAACACTATTTATCCGTTAATACGACACATTGGTTACACAAGAAAGATATTAACTAAATGACTGCGCTAGGGTGTTTTTTAAGGGCAAATAGATGTTGGCTTTTAACAACTATACTGTTGCGACGTGGTTATCATTTTTGGATTTTGTGTTAATTTATGTCATTTATGATTTTATTTTATTCATATTTAGCCAGTTTAATGATATAGAATAAACCTAGTATCTACGCTGCTGATGCGAAACGATAAATCTCATGCAAAAATGACACAACGAAACCATAAAAACATGAAATGAATTTGAAATAAGGAGAAAACAAAAAGTTAAATTTTCTTCACGCAAATTAAATAATTAGTTTTTTAAAAATCCACATACATCTCTGTGACAATTTTTTTTTTAGTTCATGGTGGTATGTTGGACATGATTATGTTCATCTTTGTAGGCACTATAAAATTATCTAAGAAAAAAGAAAAGCCGAAAGTCTGGATTCGATTCCCAGCCGCTGCCACCTAAAAACAGAAATGTTTTTTCCGAGTTACTGCCTCTTGCGAGGAACTGAAAAATCCTCCAAAAGTATTCTTTTCATTAATGAGTGCTTCTGATCAAGCCGTTCGGACTCGGCAAAAAATTGTAGGTCCCCTCCAATCCTACCAACCACACACGCACAGGAATGGTTGAGAGTTGTAAGTCACTAGGCCCTGTTGCGCCACCAAATTTATTTATTCGATGTCTTAGATTAAAATATTAAACTTTCAGAAAAAAATATTATCAACCTTATTTTGAAATATCGAATTTTCAAACAAATATTTTGATTTTTTATTTATTTACAAAATAGTTTTCGAAAAATTTGATAAATAATTAAAAAAATTTTTATTCACAAATTGAAATCCAATCAGCCAATAAGCTTAAAAATGGAAAATAATTATTTTTGAATGCAAAAATCATTTGCCAGCAAATAATGCCTTGAGGTGAATATATTTTTTTTGTAGTGTAAACCGACCATTAAAAAAAATGTAATCACCATAGACCACATTTTTTTTTCGCATACAAAACAATTACCGGTCCATTTTGTTGCATGACATTCCATGACTGCAATGGTTTTTTTTGCATGAAGCAGTCCTGTAAACCAATCATGCAAACAGTTAATTTTGCATTATACTTCAATTATTTTTGACATGCGAGATTATTAGCATAGATTTTATTTTGTGCGGGAACTGTAAACTAGGATTTAAATACAGATTTGTTTTTAAGATCATCTGACAATTGATTAAAAGTATGCTTAAATTTGATCCCAGTGCATATACCTACGTTTAAAAATTGATACCTTGAAAAAAAACCATGAGACCCTATACAAATAAAAATTAATGAATATTTCTTTGTTTTACTTTCTTGAATTCATACTTATGTAGGTACATTTCTGATGTACATATATAAAGTTAGCAGGACACTTTTGGAAATTCATGTTAAAAACTATCCTATCATTAGTTGCTACTTAATTGCGAATTAGTTACGCAAAAAAAAATTAATTGCTTTTTTGGTTTGCGAAAAAATATGAAGTTAGCAGGACAACTTTTTCAAAAATAAAGATAATCGAGCTGAAAAAAGTTTATTATTGAGAACTAATTAATTGCGAATTAGTTACGCAAAAAAAAAAAAATAGATTACATTTTTGGTTTGTGAAAAAATGGGTGTCCTGCTAGCTTCATATGAACTTGGCAGGGCACACATTTTTCGCAAACCTAAAACGCAATAAAAATTTTTTTTGCGTAACTAATTCGCAATTAATTAGTACTCAACAAATAAATTTTTTCAGCTCGATTATCTTCATTTTTGAGAAAGTTGTCCTGCTAAGTTCATATGAAGTTAGCAGGACACGCATTTTTTCGCAAACCAAAAATGCAATAAGATTTTTGTTTGCGTAACTAATTCGCAATTAATTAGTTCTCAGTAATCAGAAAGATTTAAACTGATATTTGAAGTAGAAGATAAGTACTTATAGATAGTTTCACAAAACTTGTTAAAAATAATTATTTCTATATGTAAAAAGGGTTCAAAAATAGCAAAAAAAACGATTTTTGGTCATTTTCTAACGGGAATTTCTTAAAAACTCAAGCTGATAGCCGAAAACGGATGACGGATTTGAATTCAGCACCCAAAAATATACTAAAAACCCAATCCTCACTGCCTGTACTAAAAAGTAAAGTGGACTTACAAGCTTTTTTAGTTTTGTCAAAATACTTTTTTCCCTATACGTTTTTGAAATACAATTTTTATTTTCGAAACTATAATTATGAATCTAGCTTTTGTATGTTTTTGGAAGCTCGTCTTGATACCATTATAATATATTTTTTTTAGATTTTTTCTATCAATAAAACAAAAGATATAAAGAAAAACACGAAATAATTGATTTGTTAAAATACTTTTCCGACTATTGTAGGTGCTATAAGGCAAGTTTTGGATTCGTGCAAAAAAAAATTTGAGATAACAATCAAACATGATATTATGATGATAGAGAACACCAAAAAAGTGGGTGGCACAATTCTGTCTGTCTGCAGCGCGGCGCCGGCCCGAGCTAAATTAGCGCTCTGCGCAAGCTTCATCACTTGTGCCCTTCAACTGCGGTTTTTGGTGGAAGAAGTCATGTTCTAGTTCTCATTACCCAAGCTGTAGACGTTCATTGCCATTTTTTGTAACGAAGTATCCCCAAGAGACGAACAAGGTATCCCAACAACATCGTGCACTTTCCAAAGATTTTGTGATTTAGTTTTTACTTTGGATGTGGATAGGAAGCTAGACATCGACTTATTTTTGGAAGAGTAGATTATCTGTCTTTAAATTCAGAATAAGTATGGATATCAATATTGGTGAGAGCTATTAAAAAGAATAGAAAAATAAAAAAAGTATAGGTAGGTAGCGGTAGTGGCTTTCTTTATACTTGCTCTAGGCGCTCACTGGGTTTCAGCGCCCTGTGCATTGGCACCGCTTGCACGTATAGCTTGTCAGGCCCTGTCTGTCTGTCTGTCTGTTCGTCTACAGCCTAAACGGCCCGATCGATTTTCTTCAAACTTTGTTCATAGTGGTTTTTAGTGATTCTGCCGTGTTTTTCATTTTTTTTTAGAACCAAAAATAACGGTACCTGACACACAATTTTTCTTATCAATTTTACATAATCGCTTTTTCTCAAAAACGGCTCGACAACTTTTCTTTAAAAAAATTCAATAAATTTATTTTAGTAAAGGCTTTCTTTGGGTGGAAAACTATTTTTCAAAAATGGTTATTGATGGTACCTCCCAAAGAACCATTTTTTAAATTTTTGATTTTCTTCAAAACGGGTCGACTGATTTCAATTATTTTATTTTATGCAGAAGCTTCCAAAAAATATAAATAGTTTTGTGTGCCAAAATTTAAAAAAAAAATATAATTTGGATTTTTAAAAAAATGTTTCAAATTTTTTTTTGGAGAATCAAATATTTCCAAAAAGATATGATCGATTTTTTTGAAACTCGATACTTAAGAGTTTTTTTGAACTTTCTAAAATATTTTTAGAAAAAAATTTACATTTACATTTTTACAAAAGTTAAAAAACCGCAAAGGAAAATATTTTTTTTTCTCAAAAACGACTCCTATGATTTTAATTAAACTTTTGTATATACTAAAATTAGTACAATCTAGTACCAAAAATTATCAAATTTTACACTTAGCAACTATTATTTTTATTATTTTAAACGGACTTAGATTATTTTTTTATACAAAAATTTCAGATAAAATTTAATAATATTGCATATCAAAATTTTCAAAAAAAAAGTTTTTGGATTTTTAAAAAAAGTTTCAAATTTTTTTTTTTTTGAAAATTCGGATTGACAATTTTTTTTCAAATTTTGTTTTTATATACACATAAATATATACTTGAGATTTGCATACCGAACTTTGTTCTTAAAAATCTTTTAAGAATTTTATATATAAAAAATTAATTTCTTAAAAAAACACTCCAACGATTTTAATTTTTTTTCCCATACAATCAAGAATTTAGTTGGCATTCATTTTTTTCACCGCAAACTGTCAAAAGAGCTGTTTTAGCCAATTAAAATGTCGTATTTCATGCTTCTCTACATTTTTCTCTCATAATTTACATGTTTTTATATAAAATTTTCTTAAATCCACAGTGTCTTGAACATAAGAGGAAGTACGTGCCACCCATTTATGCATTTAATTTTTTAATCTTTCCATATAGAATTCATGACTTCATGATAGCAAAATAAAATATTTATCTACATTCATCTGCCTCACTCCTTCATGAGCATAGACATGTCAAAAGTTAACCACTGGCTCCTGAGCATGGGATCAAAATGTAAACATAATTTTAATGCAATTGACACACGGCCTAAAGTGAATATAGGTAGACGTTAAAATTTAACAGGCTCAAGAGATCTTTAAAATTTTATCCAGTGATGTCGTAAAGTCCCGAATCTTATCGGGAAGGATTAAAAAACAAAAATCAAATGAAAAGACTAAGAAATATAGAAAAAGGCTTTTTGAAAAGTGTGTTTCTCTTTTAGGTCAGATAAGAGACTAAGCTGTCAAAAACGCTTCAAAATAAAATAACTAAGCTGACAGAGTTAAGAGCCTCTCATAATGATCCAGCTAATAGCGAACTGCGAATTGCGAATGGTCGCGAGTTTGACATTAATTTCATATGAGTGGTCATAAAAAACATCAAACCAGTTAAATGGGCGCTAAAAAAACTGCTGAACTTTTTAGTAATTTTTGTATGTTCTTCTGTTTACTTTTTTTGGGCCTTTGTTTGTGCCTCGCTTCAAAACTTCATGGGAATCATAGCTGTGTGCCTGAAACTGTATCCTTCTCACGTTAATTATGTCCCTTATGATGTTTATGTACCTATACTATAGGAATCTTGATTTTACACGGGTAATACCTGGTTTCACAATTACCTGGGTACCCGGGTAGAAAAATACGGGTACCGGAGTACCTGAAGTGTGAGTCTTCGGGTACCTGGGTAAACGGCAATTGGGCTATTTATCGGAAATTGAGCTATCTTTTTCCAAAACAATATCGGTATGACAGCCCAATCATAATTGGGCTTTAAATAGCCCAAATCTAATCTTGGGCGATATTATTTTTTGTATAAATAAACTGTATAAGAAAACACTTTTTCCCCCAAAACATGTCCTTAACGCATTTCAAGATTTGGCACTACTTTTTACTCACTGAAAATACTCATTGGTTTTGACATTTCAAATTACCGGAACAAACTTCACTTCGGTATTAATCAGTTAATGTGTTTTTCCCAAAATTCCCATGTTTTTTAATAAATAAATTGTTATTGAAGTTATGAGAAAATTAAAAAAAATTATTGATATTGGGCTACTATTTGGGCTACTTATTCGGCTCCGATTTTGGGCTACACAATTTTTGAAATTGGGCTATGGAACTACATAGTTCAAGACATGGTAACCCTGGTAAACGGGTATTCGAATCTCGGGTACTCGAGTAATCTAGACTCACGAGCAGTGGCGTAGCGAGGGTTCGAGCCGTGGGGGGGTGACTTTCATTAAAATGCCGACTTATTTTAGGAATTTGCCGACTTATTTTAAAAATTTGCCGACTGTATAGATTTAGCATTATCGTAAAAACTTGCAAAACCGTTCTAAATCTTTTCGATAAAATGTTTGGAAATCGAAGTCGAAAGCTGTTTCTGGATTTTCATCGATTCTTCTTGGTACACGGCGTGTTCTATGATGTTTCAGAAAATCATTCTCTGGATTTATTTTTAATTTCTCAGGGAATGAAGATGAACTTTTTATTAATTCATTTGTTGAAATGATATTGATGTGCTTCGAATCAACAATACAGCATCAATGACAATCAACTCTTCAGCTTCTAAATTTTCTGTCAAATGACGTTTTTACAAAAATATAACGAGCTTATAAAATCAAAATCCAAGATTTTTTTCAGCAGACCAGAAGCGGAGATACGAGTATTATTATCAAAAGAACTTACATCAGTTTTTATTTTTTCGAAACCATGTACAATGCCTTCGAAAGATATGCAAACAGCCTTTACTGTCTCAGCTCTAGCTGTCCATCGAGTTTTTGACAATTTTTTCAGTTGCAATGAATTTTCAATGCCTTTGAATTCCTCACGCATACATTGAAAACGTTTTGTGCTGCCGTAGAAGAAAACATATAATGCTTCCAAAACATTGAAAAACTCTTTAATCAACACACTCGAATTACATGCTGTTTCAACGAATATATTGATACGATGCGCTTGGCATGGAATGTAAGGGATTATCTTACCGCATTTTTCCGATAGTTTTTGCTGCGTACCGTTGTACTTTCCGGACATGTTTTTGGCGAAGTCATAAGATTGAAAAGCAATGTTTTTAATGGAAATTCCTACTGACTGAAGGGTCACTATTATTTTTTGGGCCAATGGACGACGTCCATTTTCAGAAGACGTTCAATAGGAATATGTCTCTCGTTTGCTTTCACTACGTATCGAACATTAATAGCAAGTCGATCTTTATGTGATGAGTCTAGAGTTGTGTCAACCATTACAGAAAAAATACCAGCTTTATTGATTTCATTTACAATGGCTTTTCGAGTTCTAGTTCCCAAGAGATCAATGAATTCATTTTGGGCATCCGGACTAAGGTACGTCACATGACGTGGTCTTTTTGATGATTCATCCAACCATTTTTTCACTAACGGGCAATGTCGTGAAATCAAATGAACAATTTGTCAAAAATTGCCATCGCTGTGCTCTAGTGATTCGTCGTGACCACGAAAAGCTAATCCCTGCCTCCCCAAAGTTCTCGCGACATCATTTATAACTTGCAAGACTCTCAAATGGTAAGCTTTTTCTTGTTCTCCTTGAATGATTTGTTCCCTTTCAGACTTGTCCAGCAAAACGTTGATATGATTTCCTCCATTAACGAAATTACAGTAATCACGCAGAGCTGCTCGATGAGATTCAGAAGTAAAATGTATGATCAGTTTTCCTTCTTTTTTTTACCTCCACTCTTCATTTTATGCCACTGACGAACACCTACTAATACCCATTCCGGATAAGCGAAATGTCTATCAATTCCTTCTGAAAATAAAATATGCAAACAAAGCAAAATGCTGCATCTTTAGAAGGACTGTATTCCAAAAATGAATACTCGGAATACCATGCTGGGTTGAATCGGGATTGCTTGTAAGACGGTATGTCTGGGTCTGCATTGGTTGGATAAATGTCAAGTTTCGGCTGGTATGGCCCAAGACGTTCGTTGGCAGTCGATATTTTTTTCCGTTTTCCAGGGTCATGGTCTATCAAAACTTCACTACCAACGTGCAGATAGATAGATTCGTTGATTTGCCGATTCTTGAATTAGTCGGCATATTTGCGAAATTCGCAATCGGCAAAAATGCTCGTTTTATTAAAATTTTTTTCAAATTAAGATTCGTTGATTTGCCGACTCTTGAATTAGTCGGCATATTTGCGAAATTCGCAACCAGCAAAAATGGTCGTTTTATACATTTTTTTTTTAAATTAAGCTTCGTTGATTTGCCGACTCTTAAATTAGTCGGCATATTTGCGAAATTCGCAATCGGCAAAAATGCTCTTTTTTTATTATTTTTTTAATTAAGCTTCGTTGATTTGCCGACTCTGGAATAAGTCGGCATATTTACGAAATTCGCAATCGGCAAAAATGCTCGTTTTATTATTTTTTTTTTCAAATTAAGCTTCGTTGATTTGCCAACTCTTGAATTAGTCGGCAAATTTCCGACATTCGCAATCGGCAAAAATGCTTAGCCTTGTTTTTTTCATATGTAATTGTTTGCAAATGAAGCTTCGTTGATTTGCCGACTCTTTAATTATTCGGCATATTTCCAAAATCTGCAATCGGCTTCCTGAATTTGCCGACTCTTGAAAATCATGGGGGGTGGTGCACCCCCCCACACCCCCTCCTCGCTACGCCCATGCTCACGAGTACCCGAGGACTAGCAGCACTGGGGTATAAAACCTGATTATCTGCATTTAAAATATAACTCAAAGGCAATACAAAAATAAAATTAACCTTAAGATTAAAGATTAAAAAATGTGCATTTGTGAAAAATTTATGTTATGTGTATTGCTAAATTTGGCGGACCCGGTTGTCCGGGTAGTTGAAGATACCTGGGTACTCGGGTACTAGGGTGAACCACGAACCGCGCCACTGAAGCCACATGATAAGCTCAATCTTAATGTAGGTATATCAATTGCAACAGAGATTACCTATAGCATTTTTTATAAACTCCAGGCTATAATATTTAAATACACTGGTAAATAACCTCGCTCTAATTTTTTTTTCAAAATCCTTTTTCTGGTTGCGTAAGCTTTTGATTTGAAAAGAAAATTTTTAAATTTACAAAGAACCGTTGTAGGATTTAAGGCTGCAGGTTCTGGGATAATAACACTTTGGATTGAACTTTTTAATTTGAGTTCTTAAAAGTTAAAAGGAATTTCATTTTCAGGCACTTAAAACTAAAGGAAAAATCAGACATTAAAAAACTTTATTTCTGTTTATTATAAACTCTCACGCAAATCCATTTAGTCCAACAAAAAATATTCCAAAACTCTGATATCACACATACCTTTACCTTCATAGTCGAGATTTCTAAATTTATGTATTTTCTGCCCACCTCAATCCCCGACAGAAAAAAACCATTCATCTCAGTTATTCAGTCATAATTTTTATATGTTAAAGTCTTCTTTTTTTTAATTCGGTTTTAACAAACGTTTTCTACTACACAAAGCCCAAATTATGGGTCATCATTTAGAAATGAAATTACTAGTCTGTGCCTCAAACTCTGACTCAGTTGCACAGTACTGTGAGCATCAGGCAGCCACAGACACAATTTTTTAACGATTTGAGTATAAATTTTATCGCAGTATCACAGCATTTGTGTTGTTTTTATTTTATTTTTTTTTTAAGTTTTGGCTTTAAACATTTTATTAATTGAACTTAAATGGCTTATAAACGATGTCGATGCAGTCCCAGACAAAATATGGTTATAGTCACTTTTTTATTCGGTTGAGTTTTTGGGCCAGATTTATTTTTTTTTTGTTATTGCGAATGGATATTTATTTGGTTCAAACTAAATGTTAGCAATTATCCCATTGAGTGGCCTAAGGCGTGTGAGTATGATAAAGGTTTCTGTGTGTGTTTTTTTTTTTAGTTTTTACCTGCAGTTTTGATTCTTTTTAAGCGGATTTCTAACAAAATGCTATAAATTATGAATTTCAGAAAAATGATGCGTGCTGTGAATTTGGGGTAGAATTACAATAATTATGTAGATAGAGGTTGGTAAGGTACTGAGTTCAAATTAAGTGAAGTTAATAATTTTGATATGTTATTTTGGAAAAGGAGTTAAATTTGCTTCGATTCAAGGATTATACATACAAAGTATGTGTAGGACCTGTGAGTAATGTTTAGGAGATTGGACTGTCTTGCCAGAGGTCTGGGATTGAATTGCAGCCATTCCACCTTAAGGATGATTTTTAGGGGTGTTGCCTCGATAGTGGAGGTGACGATATAAATAATTTGGTATAATAAAGTGCCACTCATATAAGCCGTAACCTGACATGGTCACTAGTTTGGCACAATAATTGACTACACGAGTTGACTTTATTAAACGCTCACATTCCAAAATCCTAAACAATGAAAGCAACTGCCAGCATTTTCTTCGTTGAAATAAGGTCTTATTACAATATCACAGCTATGTAGCTACCGTTTTAACTTTAAGGTCGAACCATTCCGGGTCAAAAGCACATAATTAAAGCACAATTCAAATAAATCGCAAAACGGTTCCTTACAATATTACGATCGTTATTATTTTGTTGTGTTTAAAACTTCGTGTGCTACTGCATAACCATTCTAAGAACATTACCATCATCATTTTTAAACCCAGGCCAGGGTAGGTAATACTTGCGCCAACCTCAGTATACAGCAGCCAGAGCACCGCATAGCAGTCATAGTCTTCAATATTAAGAAGCTTCAAAACCAACATAGCGCAATTTTCTCGATGGCCAAATTTCTATTCAAATTGACTTCCTTGTGACTGTTTAGAGGAATTACTTTCTAATAGAAGCAATCAAAACGGGATATTGCCATTCCCATTGCCCCAGCCCAAGCTAAAGGCACATATTAAGGAGCTCAAACTAAACCTAACCTGACCAAATTGCATCCATTCCCAGATTCTAGAGTTCGACTATAAAAAAAAGAGTCATTGGACAAAAAATATATATTGTATATAACAAAATACAAAACAAAAAATATATATAAGAAATCCAAGTTCCTCATATCCCAGGTGCGACTTCGAGCCATTCTTAGACATTCTAGGCGACCAACAACGACAACGATGACGACGCGGAGCGTCTCCCAACTTCCCGATTTAGCAAATCGAATTGTAAAATAATTGAATGGAAATGGAAATTGGCAACAGCAAGCTCAGAAGGTATATCTATAAGTCTAGAAGCCCCCATAGATGAAGAAGGTATCCGCGTGCTCAAATGTTTGCATTGTCATCTTTCGCGGAGCACCATACAGCAATATCAGCAGTGTTATGTGTCATTGTTGTCCAGCAACGTCGACGACTCCTGTTCCAACTAAGGCTAACAGGAGTTCGAACCACCAATGAGATGAAAATATTAAGAACAGGGTCGTATTTACCAAAAAGGTATGCGAAAGACTTTATGGAGATAATCCAAGTTCATATAAAAGGCGTGTTGCGCTGGTATGTTGTTTGGACTCGTGGTTGAGTTTGGCGAGTCTTCACAATTTTTTTGTTTAGTCATAAAACTTGACCTCAACATTTATTTTAAAACAAATTACATTTCTATTTGTAAAGTGTTTTAAAATAGTTAATACCAATCAGTGAATTAATTTTATTTATACCATTAAATGTGACATAACGTTTCTTATGTAAAAAGTTATATTTTTATTTGTTAAGTATTTTAATTTGGTTCATACTTACTGATGAGTGGATTTATGTTTTTTTTTATACCATTCAGTGAATACTTAGCAAAAATTTTCTTCAAACATAAACCTTATCATAATTATTTCTGATTTGCGAAGTTATGCAATATGCATCCAATGTTTTCAGTAATTTTTAAAAAATAGTGGATAGATATTTGTCTATACCATTTAGGTGGGCATAGCAAATATTTAAGAAGTTTTCTTTATGAATAACACTTAAACTCACCATTTCTTATCACATAAATTATATTGTAATTTTAATGTTTGTTAAACTGCTTTATACCACTCAGATGAAAATGATTTTTTATACCAATCAGGCATTGGAACACAGTGAATATTAAGGAATTTCCTTCACACATAGAACTTTATCTCATCGTTTCTTGTTGCAAAATAAGGTTTCAATGAATTTCTCTGCTTAACCAGTTTATACCAATCACACCCGCAAAACGAATTCTTAAGTAGGCATTAAATAATTTCTATTCATTTCTTCTTTAAGAAATTTGAATTCAGATTTGATAAATATGTAGATATAAACATTATGTTAGACAAGCTTATAGCAATTAGTGAATAGTGAGTTCGCTTATACCATTCAAGTTCACATATTGAACATTTTTCGAAATTTCTTCAGACTTCAAACTTAAAGTCTCGTTTTAACTAAAGAAAAAATATCCATTGGATATGTATATTTAACCTCCTTCATCCAATTATTACGTGCCATGTTTGTTTATACCATTCAGAAAAAAATAGTGCATGCTTTTTAACTATTCCCTAGACTTACAACAGTCTCTCCTTATGCCAGAAATAGATGCTTTTATTGAAAATTTGTGTCAAGCCAGTTTATAGCAATTAGCGGAAAGTAGATTTCTTATACCATTAAGGCACTCAGTAAATACTTTTCAGACTTAAAACTTCACACTATCGTTTCCTTTTTCTGACATAAAACTTCTATTTTCTGAAAGTGTTTTACCAGTTTATACCAATTAATGGATAACATGCTTTTTAATACTGTTTAATTAAAACGTATCAAAACCATAAAAAGTTTTTCTCAGACATTAGACATAACCAAATTGTTTGTTATACCCAAAATAAGGTCTCTATTTGTTTAGTGTGTCAAATTGGTTTATACCAACCAGTGGATACATTCCTTATGTTATTTATACCAATGAATCGAATATTGATGAAAAAGTTACTGCCCATAGATTTCCTTATCGTTTTGTATTGGAGAACTTGTGTTTTACTATTCGCTATTTTGGTTAGACGAGTTTATACCAATCATATATTTGCTGGCACCAGTCCTCCGCACGTAGAATTTTAGGGCTTCAAATAATTTTTTTTTGAAGAGATTACATATCTCAAAATTAGGCCCACAAAACCACAAACTACAGCCCTGAAGTGGCCAAGACTTTGGCGTTGACATTGTCTTAAAGCGCGACATTTCTAATTTGGCATTTAAATGCTTATACCAATTACGTTCGAAGCGAATGAGAAGCCTATTGCTACCACATTTACCCTTGGCATGCACTGAGGCATACACGAAGTACTCCTTGGTCCGTCGCGTCGGTCTTCTATGTTTGGAATTTATTGGCCAAGCCAGGCCAAGTACACACAAACAACACAACTTATATATACTAAGACTAGAAGGTGTGTGGTTGTGATGCAGTTGCTCCAGCAACTTCAAGGCAAATTGGAAGAAGCATCTCACATGTGTAACCTTTCGCTGGAACAAATATGTGAGCTGGACGACCGACAAGAACGTCGTCGACGATGACGACGACGACGCGACATTGGAAAGGGGTCTCCTCCGTGTATGTCCAATGTGTCCATGTGGAATTAAAAAAAAGTCATTTAAAACAAATGCGACATAAAATGCCGGCTACTGTGTTGGTTTGGACCATATAAACTGGTTTACCCCAGCCAGTATGTAGTATGTAAGCCCTGATCCTATGGGCAATGTTGAAACTGCACATTCATACGTCTAGAGATGAGCTCTCCCATTTTACAGCAGCACCCTTTTGCACATTGGTATACGCAATCAACGCACTGTCAATGTAATTTACTGTGCGTAAAACACACCTTGTGCACCTGAAGGCCTGTTATTATCCTTAACAGGCTAAGGGAGGAATATTATTCTTTTCAATATGACTTAAAGGGTAAATGACAACCCTTTAGCATAGGTAGTGTATATACATACGGGAGTCGCAGAGTGCATTTATATAATATAGGCGTCATCTGGACAACACGCAAAAGTTTATTTATTGATCCATTTCACAGAAAAGGAGGGTCGCTCAGAGTCCAGCTTCGACAGAAGGTGGAACACTTTGGAACCCTCATTGAAGAATGAAGACTGTAGATACGATGATGGTCCAAGTTGCAATTGCAATTTTGCCCGAGAGTAATTTTGACCGATGTAATGTGTTGACACACACACATTGCCAAAGGAATGCGAAGTCATCTGTACCATGTTGTGGAAGTTTATAACCATCAGTGGCATGTGGAATCCATTTTGGGGTGACACAAATGACAAGATGTAGAAAATACACAAGTTTAGTTACAAATACGATATACGTACGTTTGGATTGGTATAAGAATGGAATGGTGCACCATCAGCTTTATTCGAATAGATATACACCACCTCGTGTTAATTGCTAGAAATTCAGTTAGAATAGTAGACGGAGACTGATGAATGTTGTTTTGAATGAATGGGAGGACGTGCGTGTTGTGGTAGATTAATTTAAAGTTATTTTACCATCATACGGATTTATCTATACATTTTATGGAACTTTAATGATTTCAGAAGCAATTTATAGTATGGATTCAGGTACTTACTTAGTGAGCCTAATTTTATTTTCAGTTAAAAATAAATCGCTTTGGGATTTACAGCCTTACTTTCTACATCTTTAAGTACCTCGTGGTCGTGGTATAATGGTAAGTGCGTTGGACTGCCATGCCAAAGGTATGGGTTCGATTTCAACCGCTATCACCTTAAAACAGAAATGTTTTTTTCCGTTCTGCCTCTTGCGAGGAACTAACAAATCCTACAAGAGCATTATTTGTTATCATGAAAAGTGCTTCTCATCTAGCCGTTTAGACTCGGCAACTTAACAACTTAACATGTAAAATTAGTTTCATATACAAAATTTCTCTTCTAAGTAATTTACAATAATTTCAGATAATTATACCGAATATCCATAAAATGGAGAAAATATTTGCGCCAGTAGTTGTTCTGTAGACTCACAACAACAACAAAAAAAACCAATGGATACAGTGTATCCTTTGTGAACAACGGTCCCACGACTCTTGTACAGCATTCAAACACAATTTAGACGGATGTGGGCGTGCTGTGCTGCCCACCATATTGCCCTCAGAAGTTCGCCAGGTAGGGCATCAAGGTTTTTTAAAACTATTTTTAAATTAATTTATTTTTTGTTAAAAGACTTGAATTGTGTTATCCTTAGGTATGTTAATTTTTTATATTTTGTTTCTTACAAATTTAATAAGTGAATTGAATTAAAAAATGTTGTCCGTAGTAAAGTTATTAAAGATTGACGTTGAATGCGCCATAATGCCCGGACTAACCCCAAGTTTTGTTTAGCGCCTGTAAGGCACAAAACACATATAAAAACAAATGCATAGCTAAGATTTAGGGCACCTGTAGGTGTAGGTGCTTGCTCTAATAAATTAAGTGAATTTGAATTTTTATGATTTTACATACACGTACAGTAAGTAGCATAAATGTGTACGCAAATTACAAAGCTTTCAAAAAAAAATTCTGGCAAATGTTGGTATGCAACTTATACATTAGTTTTTGATAATATGCAGATAAAACATAAAATAGAAAATGAAGAAAATTTCAAAAGAAAATCCTTCTGTTAAAGTGGAGTGACTGAATATAATTCAATTTATAAATTCAAACGAGCTCAACTCCATATTGCGTTTCGCCCATGTACGATAGTTGTGCTCACCATTTAGATGACTATCGTTCCCTTCTAAGACGCAATTTTATATCGATGTTTACTGACTAATATAAAAATCACAGAATAATAAAATTCACAGTATCTCCAATGCTGTTACTGGTTACGTTTACTGGTTACTTGTATTTGTTACTACTATTTGTTACTTTTTATACTTGCGATATTGGTACTATAGAGCGGCGTTTCCCAAAGTGTGTTCCGCGGAAACCTGGGGTTCCGCGGGAGAGTTTTCAGGGTTCCACAAATTTCTTGAATTATAAACAATAAAATACAAACAATAAAAGAAAACAAATTGAAAATTTCCACAAAAAAAATTTTAATAACATTTTTTTTTTGAAGTTTATATTTTTTAATCGAAGTGTGAACTTCAAGGTCAGAAACTGTTTCATGAGTAAGCACATCATTAATTGGGGAAAATGTATTGATATATGCAGCGGCGGAGCCGCAGCAATGGTGGAAAAGGTTAAAGGGGTTGTTTCAAATATTAAAAACTTTGCTCCTAGAAGTACTAGCAGTCATTGTATTTTCCATCGTTATGCACTTGTTATGAAAAGTATGCCAACTGATTTAAAAAAAGGTCTCGGTGAAGCTGTGAAAATAGTAAATTTTGTAAAGAGTCGTCCTCTCCAATCGAGATTGTTTAAATTAGTTTGTAAGGATATGGGCAGTCAGTACGAATCGCTTCTTCTTCATACTGAAACTCATTGGCTTTCCAGAGGGAAAGCATTATCCAGGTTATTTCAACTTCGTGATGAGTTGAATGTGTTCAAACTAGAAAAAATATGTCTTCAACTGCAAACCTTTTTGATATATTGCATAATGAGCAATGGATTACGAAATAATCTTATCTTGCAGACATTTTCGAGAAGATCAACGAAACTGCTACAGCTTTGTAGAAAAATCTATAACAGTATTTTTTGCGAGAGACAAACTGGCAGCTTTGAAAAGAAAAATTAATTTTTTAAATCTTTAGATTCAAATATTTCAAAAACATGACGTGATAGAGCAATTTCAAGGCCAGATTCGAACTCAACGCGTCAAAGACCATCAGAAAAGTATATCTTGGTTCATGTTACAGACAAAAGTTCAAATTTTGTCACACAAAGTAATTTCTTAGCGGTTTCGAGTGGATTTTCGAAAACAGTAAAAATATGTCAATTTTTGACAAGCCCTTGAGTCCAAAAGGGGTGTCACAGAAAAAACCTTAAATAGATATTTATTGGAAATTGTGTATACTTTCAATGGTACTTTTATGTAATTTTCGAATTGTTGGTAGTTTTCAATCCATTCGTGAAAAACTCCAAAGAAATGCATTCTGGCATCATTTTTTGCTCTTTTTTAAATTTTGCGTCACGAAATTTTGTTGGCAAACCTCAGATTCGGATTCAGCACCCCCGAAAACATAAAGGAGCGAACAAATGAAAACAACCCCACAATTTGCATGGTAAAAATATGAGTCGACTATCTCATACGATAAAAGAACAATTTTGAGTTTTTTCCAGTTTTACATGAGCTCTTGCAGGAAAACATGCTTGAACTCAGAGCAGATATTACCAATGTTATTGCTCTCCATTTGGTTAGTCTCGAAAGATCCATGCTGGATTACTTTCCAGATACAAATACTGACATCGAGTGGGTACAAAATCCATTACTAATGAAAACTGTCAAGCCTATTACCCTGAGTCACGGCCGTAGCCAGGCCTACGCTAGAGTGAGCTCAGCTTACCCAAAAATATGTTCAGCTCATCCAAAAGAATTCAGAGATATTTTAAGATTTTCCAAATTTTAATTTTGAGCCAAAATATATGAATGCAAAATACCAATCTTCCCATTTTATTCCGCACACTTTGATTTCTTCGTCAGTAAACCGGGACTCCCCCAGTTCATTGCTCTATTTGAGTTCTTCTGTGCTCATGCTGTCAGTCACTTGATCTGTTATTTTTAATTCAAAAGTGTGCTCCGGAAAATTATGGAATACACAAAACACATACATATACATATATTCAACAATAGTCTTTTAAATTTTAAACCCATTGGTTTCCCCTTGTGTTCATAGGTTAAACTTAAAAGGACTTTTAGAATCTGTTGACGTTTCTTAAGAACTGTCAGATATAGAACTGTAAAGCAAAAATAAAAGTAGGTTTTTTATCTTACGACATTTTTGAATGGCAATCAGGAAGACCGATCGAAAGGCCATTAGATGAAGCTAAAGTTAAATTTTGACACTAGGCGTGTTCAGGAAAATGAGATCTCCGACGGCTCAGTGTCAAAAACTGAGCAAGCGAATCCAATATTTTCTTTTCTCAGTTGTTTGAGAGCTAAATTTCTGGGGACCTGTTCACGAGACTGAGATTGCTGAGGACTTTGAGATCTCATTTTCCTGAACTCGCCTATTATATTTTTAATTTTATTTTCAAAAAATTTAGCTGTTTATATTAAATCAACTTGAAATATTAAAATTCCACAAAGATTCGAACAATTCGAACAAGGATTCTATAATTCTATTAAGTATATTCAGAAATGCTTCAACGCTCTTTTCAGTACCAGCACCAAGCAATCACTATATGACAATTTCTACCTTTTAACGGGAGATACACTATACACATACTAGTTATACATATGTATGTAGGTACTTTATACCTATTGTTTTAGTAAAAAAGTTATTTTTTGTAGACATCATGATTTCCATTAAAAAAATGTGAGCTCACCCAAAACAACCGTCAGCTCACCCATACGTTTGATCCTGGCTACGGCCGTGCCCTGAGTATACAAGAATACGAATCCATGATAGATCTGCAGAGCTCCTCTTCATCAAAATTTGTATTTGATTCTGTATCATTAAACGAATTTTAGATTGGTATTAAGAATGAATTCCCTGAGCCCTGAGCTTGCCAAGAAAGCTATATTAAATTTGCAGACAGACGGCTCTTGGCCATGTCTTATTTATTGTTTGTAAGAAATAATTGTAAATGATTTTTGTTATTTAATAAAACAATTTAAAACTGAACTGAACTGAATTTGCTACCTTTTGTTACAACGTACCGCTGGCGCTGTGAAATAGGCTTTTCACACAGATATATGCGAATACAACTTTCGGACATAGAAGTTCATTTAAAAACCATTATTATAAATCAAACAATGAAACAGATTCATTCTTCACACTAAATAAAAATTGATTTTGAAATGTGTTGTTTTTCATTTGTTGCTATTGTCAGGATGGGGTTCCGAAATATATTTGGGCATCGTTTAGGGTTCCACAGCTTAAAAAGTTTGGGAACCGCTGCTATAGAGCAAGCTTTGGATTCGTGCAAAAAATAAAATGCACGACTGGAAGGCAAGTACTTGCTCTTATGTTCAAGACACTGCGGATTTAAGAAAATTTTATATAAACGCATGGAAATTATGAGAGAAAAATGTAAGGAAGCATGAAATACGACATTTAAATTGGCTAAAACAGCTCTTTTGACAGTTTGAGGTGAAAAAAAAGAATGCCATCTTAATTCTTGATTGAATATGATTGTATGGAAAAAAAAAATGTTTAAAATCGTTGGAGCGGTTTTTTAAAAAAATAATTTGTTATATATAAAATTCTTAAATCATTTTTAAGAACAAATTTTGGTATGCAAATCCAAAGTATATATCTATGTGTAGGAAAAAAAAATTTGAAAAAAAATTGTCAACCCGTTTTCGAGATACCGAACTTTCAAAACAGAATTTGAAACTTTTTTTTAAAATCCAAACAAAATTTTTTGACAATTTTGATATGCGATATTATTTAGTTTTATGTGAAATTTGTATATAAAGAAAATTATCTAAATCCGTTTAGCCGATAACGAGAAAATTCAAAATAAAAAATAAGTTATATGACAGGTACTATTAATAGTTGCTATGTGTAAAATTTTATAATTTTTGGGTAGTAGATCGTACTAATTTTAGTATTAAGAAAAAGTTTAATCAAAATCATAGGAGTCGTTTTTGAGGAAAAAAATATTTTCCTTGGCGGTTTTTTAACTTTTGTATGGAAGGTACAGTTATTTTTTCATAAATGTAAAATTTTTTCTAAAAATATTTTGGAGAGTAGTAAACAACTCTTAAGTATCGAGTTTCAAAAAAAATCGATTATGTTGTTTTAAAAATATTTGATTTTCCAAAAAAAAATTTGAAACATTTTTAAAAAATCCAAAAAATATTTTTTCAAAAAATTTGGTACACAAAACTATTTTAATTTTTTAAAAGCCTCTGTATAAAAAAATAATTGAAATCAACTATACCGTTTTGAAGAAAATAAAAAATTAAAAAAATGTTTTTTTGGGAGGTACCATTTATATAACCATTTATGAAAAATGGTTTTCCACCCAAAGGAAGCTATTACTAAAAAATATGTATTGAATTTTTTTTAAAGAAAAGTTATCGAGCCGTTTTTGAGAAAAAAGCGATTATATACAATTTATAAATAAAAATGTATGGCAGATACCGTTATTTTTGGTATGTAACAAGTTTGAAGAAAATCGATCTAGCCGTTTAGACTGTAGACGAAGAGACAGATAGACAGAATTGTGCCACCTTGGTGTTCTCTATCATCGTAATATCATGTTTGATTGTTATCTAAACATTTTTTTTGCACGAATCCAAAACTTGTCTTATAGTACCTATATCGAAAGTAAAAAATCTGGAGATAACAATCAAACATGACATTACAATAATAGAGAACACGAAAAAAGTGGGTGGCACAATTCTCTCCGTCTGTCTGTACCTCAACACACAGAAAAAAAACGAGGTAAAATCAACAAAAACAATAATGATTCAACATGTTTTGCCAATGTTTTTGCTCCATCGAGTATTCGTTTTATTTTAACATGATTTCTGTATAAGAGAAATCAATATTATATCATGTTAAAATGACATTATTTTTATAGTTGAATCAATATGTTTTCATTTCCATAGAATCCATAGCAAATGAATGCTGAAACAATACGATTTCATGTTGAAGTACCGCGATCATCATGTTGAATCGCCATGGCCATCATATTAAATCTTAACTACCATCATGTTTAATCATTATCATCATCATGTTAAGCCATTTCTATTATCATGGTGAATCACCATGGTCTGAAAGTATAGGAATAAGTGACTGAATATAATTCAAGTGAAAAGTTCAGATGAGCTCAACTCCATATTGCGTTTCGTCCAGGTACGATAGTTGGGCTCATCAGTTAGATGACTAACGTTCCCTTCTAAGACGCAATTTTGTATCGATGTTAACCAACTAATATAAAAAACACAGCATACTGTTAATTTTATAATTCTAAGGGAATTTGTTAAAATTTAGACACTTAGAATTTCAATGCCAACTAACGTACCTGGGCGAAACGCAATATGGAGTTGAGCTCATTTGAACTTTTAACTTATATCATTTTATTTTAATTCTATTTCATTGTTAAAATGAGTTCAATCATGTTATTTCAACAGGGTCTGACACATGAATTAATTTGTAAATGAAACCTTAATGATTTAATAATATTTCCCTTAGAATACAAAACATGTTGAATCAAAAAAAAAATGTTGTTTAAGTGTATGCCTGGATATTTTTACATGAAAACGCTTTTTTTGACATAAATTTCTTTTAACTTGGAATTTATATACGAATCATTTTATTTTAACACAACTTCAAAGTTAAAATAAAGCGAAAGCTGTGTTATTTAAAATAAAATTCCTGTTTACTTGTTTTTCAATTTTAAATTAACAGGACTAAGTCATAAATTAATGTTTTGAAATGTTAAAATAAAACGAAAGCGTATTAAATCGAAATGAAATCCAATGATTTAAAAATTCATCTTTTTTATCGAAATCAATAATTCGTCATTTTAATTTTACATTGCGTTTTTTTCTGTGTGAACCTACAGCATTAACCCCTGAAGTGATTTTCTTCAAATTTTGAAATTAAGGTTTTTTTGTAACTCTCCAGAGAAGAAATAGAAGCTTTTTTTTAGCTCAAAAAATAACGGTAATTCTCATACAACCGTTAAAAAAATCCTATTTATCTCAAAAACGGATCCGACGATTTAGATAACAAAAAAATCTGTGTATATTATTCCGCCGTTTTAAGAAGAAAAAACGTGTCTGTATTTTTGACATCTCGAGATAAATGCATTTTTCTGTTTTATCTCTATCCTATTTGTTTTGTTTTGTATTTACAAGTTAATCATTTTTCGTTTGCTTAGATTATTTATAAGGTGTACAAAAACTTGTATGGTAGTCACTTTTTTTCTTAAAATAAGTCTTATTACGTCAATTTTTCTTAAAAATACATGGTTCTTTGACCGAACGTCATTATTCTTTATTATTAAAAAAGCAAGTTAGGGCTTTTATTTTTAAAGAATAAAATAGCAAACATATCAAAAATATATCAAAACTGGCCCTAACTCAAAACCTCTAAAATGTCAGATAAGTTTGTTCTTCTTAACACGGCACTGTTGTAGCTCTGACGTACATTTTTGTAAAAAAAAGTTTAACAAAAACTTTTATTAACGGAACCTGGCATAAAACAGTTTTTTATTTCAATTTCGAGTTTCTTATTAACGGCTTAACCGATTTCAATAAAAATTTGTATGAAGAATCTCCTTTAAAATGTCAATAATTCAATAATATTGCATTTGCATATCAAAATTTTGAAAAAGAGTGAATTTTGGATTTTTAAAAAAATTAAAAAATGTATTTCGAAAATGAATTTTCTTGACACGAGGTTTATAAATGTAAATAAATACAAAATTTCAGCCTTTTGGATAAATATTAAAAGTTCGCTCATTGGCACTTCTTTCTGTTTTCAATATTAATTGTATGGGAATTTTTTTTGGTTTCCATCTTTATCTTACAACTTTAGCAGATGTTTGTAGAATTTGAAATAAGATTTGATGTTATTTGAAAAAGGTCTTTTTATCTAGTAATTGATTAACTCCTTTCAATTTTTGGTTTCTGAGAAATGGCTCCAATGATTTGGATGGAATTAAAAAAAAAGTGTTTGTAAAATACGCCTCCTCTGACACACCCATCTTTCAAATTTTTTGATTTCTAAAAAAGAGATGAATTGATTAAGAAGACATTTTCAGAGTTTGTTCTTATGAGAAAGAAAAAAATCTAAATTCAATTCTTTCCGCCCACTACTTAAGAGTGATGGTTTTAGTTAAACCCACCCACTTCCACGCCCACATTTATTATTTTAAAGTTTCCCGGAACCACCTCTTATGATAAAATTAAATTTTCAGCCTTTTTTGAGATGGAAAAAAATTTAATGGTTATTTTATTAAATCTAGTCTACTGCCACGCCCGCTTTTCTTATTACGTGATATCTCAGAGACAGCCCTAATGAGATAGTGGTGTTACTGAAAATCGGTTTCTTACAGGACCAATTTCAATATTTAAGGATTTTGGATTAAATAATATTCAGAGGTTGTCTGTTTTAAGATGAAAAAAATTTGGGAAAGTACCTGTTTTTATTAAGTCCACCTATTGCCACACCAACTTTCTTAATTGCTGTTTTCTGGAAAACAGCCTTTTAAACTGTACCTATTTCTACTTAACGACTCAGGTGATTTGGATGATCAAAACAGTTTTGTAGTGAGAATGTTATAACTACCTTTGTTGAAATGGCATATATTTTTATTTTTCTATCAAAATTTTCAAAAAAAAATTGGGAAAAAAAACATTTGCCACTTTTATTTAGGGAATTATTTTACTGGGGTGGGGTACAATCATTAGAGCAGAAACATTACTATATTGATAGGAGAAGTAGGTATAGCTATCACCTCGATTAATTTTGAATGTTTTTACAAGTTATGGTTTTCTCGTAACATACATAGCTATATTGCCAAAACTAGAGATTTATCGCTGCGAATGTAGCACACGAAACGATGTAATGGCGCTGTAATGTTACCAAGATATTTTATACCTAAGCCTTAATCTATTTGATATTGAGTACAAAATAAAGTTTAAAAAAAAATGTCATCCAATAAAACAAATACACAAAGCAAAATGTCTCCAAATATTTTTAAGTTCTGCACAAAATTCCTTAAAGCTCCTGAAATGTCGACCCCTAAATAGCCTACAACCACGTTTCTTTCTATCGAAAACTCCCGTAGACAAATTGCAAAAATAGAGCCTTCGACTACCATACATATATAGAGGCTTTCTGAATTGTTACCCCACATCATCTGTTAGCGTAATATCAATTTGTGGCTTTGGACAACTTCAACTTCTCACTTCTTTTGAATGTCCCCTCAAATGCTGCCTTATAGCTATACAAGAGACTCTCAAATGCCACACACAAGCTACATCCATACTTGGTGACATTTCGCAGCTTAAACTCAATTCAAATTGTGACTTTTTGAAATGAGACCAACTACTGGACACACTCTTCTTTTGTGTGTATAGTGTAGACGATGACGACGACGACACACCAAAGACTTGTTTGTCATTATCGTAAAAGAAGACCAGGAACAAGTTCTTCCAAACGAATGCGATGAGACTCCAAGGATAAACAATAGTCTAAAAACATTGTCCTCGTTTCTCTTCATCGAACTCCCAGGTCCAGGAAACAACATGTTGTCCCGATGTCAAGTGACAGCTATTCCACATGTGGAGGATGTATGTTGTGGACAATAAGCTGAGGACGAGTGAAATTACGAAACAAAAATGGCAACATGACCATGCGGAGGAATATGGCCAACTTCTATAGACAATTTGTATATGTATGCTGTGTCTATTCTTCTAGATAAATTAGCATTGAAAAATAGAATTTCTACGTTGGCATCGGTCGTCATCAGGAAGCTAGGAGGCTCGTTCTTGTGGAACTCAGAAACTCATCTAAAGGGTATGGCATCAGTTGGTTATATATCTTGATGGTTGCCTCCCTGGCTCCAGCCACAATGTTTTTGATGACAAGAATTCCGATTCAAACGACCAACGCACGAGTACAAGAATTATGAATGAGACTTGTTGTTTAGTAATCATCGTAAGATATCTGTTGGAATGTCACTCACATGTGATATCCGTTGCAAATTTAGATTCAGCGTCGCGTCGTCGGAGGAACATCTTCAGAATTTGGGGGACTTGGTGAGAGACACACCTTTTAATGAGAGCTCAGGAGACTTGATGCTCTTCCTGCGTGGGTTGCAACTTGCAAGAAAAGAAGACAATTATTGCAAAAGTTCGTCTCAATAAATGGCACACCTTCACTCTCAAAACTTGATTCTATCTCTCGTGCTGTTTCGAGAGGTGTGTCAAATTATCTTGTGGGGTTTATTAGTTACCTCATCGCA
Source organism: Dasysyrphus tricinctus (assembly GCA_963921185.1). Classification (NCBI taxonomy): domain Eukaryota; kingdom Metazoa; phylum Arthropoda; class Insecta; order Diptera; family Syrphidae; genus Dasysyrphus; species Dasysyrphus tricinctus. The sequence goes on from OY992533.1 coordinate 81,178,927, forward strand.
TACTGTAAAATTAACAATAGTTTCTGTTTGCAGTATAATGCAATCACTATGTGAATTAGCAGATCTTATAATTCGCATTGTGTGTGTGTGTTTTTTGCGTCAATCAAAATTGACATTTTGATTCTTTGTTAGATGTCATCAAGTTGCATGCAATGCGAAGAAGAAAAGGTCTTAAATGAACGCAGGGCAATGCGTGATGAGACAGTGAATAGGGTGCCTGCGAACTTTATTTAGCAGTGTAGGTTTTGGTTGAATGAATCAAGTTTCCTGGTGATTTATTCCTTATTTTTACACTATCAGATCTTTGCCGAAGAGAGCTTAGTACAAGCAACATCTTGCGACCAAAGAATTGCCAAACACAAATTAAGTGCTTATCAGGCTCATCACTTAGGGCTTGTTTCACATTCTCTGATTAAAGTTTCAATTAAGCTACTTTGAACTTATTCGTCAATTATCAACCTCATTTACATTTCACAATATCTGAATACGTTTAACTAGTAGTTAAAGTTCGTAGTATTTTAATGATCAGATGAAGTATTGATTAGCAAATTTAACTGGCAATTAAAACATTCAAAGCTGAGGGTGCGACCGTTAAAACAGATAAATGTAATGGTTTGGACTTTCACTGAATGTATTTGAAGCATAAAGCTGTATTTAGACCTTCGTTCTTCATTCGGTGAACGTTGTTCCACAAACAACGAACAACGAACAACGTACAAAGTTCATCGAACATTAAAAAAGGGCTTTGAATTTCATCGTTATCAATGCTCGGTGGTATTTACACCTTCGTTGTTCCACGTACGGGCAAAAATGAGGGAGTCGTGGGCGTCAATGTGTGATGAATTTGAATTTTCATTTATTAAACTTTCAGGAAAATTGCACTTTTGATGCGTTTTTCCTCGGTAGCTGTACCACTGGCTACAGGCAGACGTTGGCATTTGTTCTTATACCTAATAACCTTCAGCTGGTTTCCTCCAAAACATTTTTGCGAGCTCTCAGTCTTAATTTGAAGTTTATTATTAATTATTTTTTTGAATATTTTCATCAGTCAAAAATATTTTGTCTGGAAAACTGGAATAACTTACGAATAGCTAATTGACACATTAATTTATTACTTCGATCATTGTTAAACGCAAAGTTCGTTAATGAGAGGATTTAATTTCCGGATAATTTAATTGTCGAATAACTAATTAGAACTTTACTCAGACATTGTGAAACAAACCCTTAGTGTAGTGTAAGTAGTTAGTAAGCAACAAACTACTTAAACACATACACTTTACAAAATAAAATAAAATTAAAAACAATAATTATAAAATAACAAATAAAATGACATTGCAAAAATTAACAATTACAAACATTTAAGAGCGTGGTACACTAGTCTTCAATGAAGCTTTGAGTCTATTCTTACTTATATTAAAATCAAAAAAATTAGAGTTCATATTCAGAATGTTGCACATACGGGTAAAAGGCTCATGCATTCCATAATTGGTACGGTGTTGAGATATATGCATTAGTTCTAGACTACGAGTGTTGTGACCTCCACCACGGTAATTAAGGCTAGTACAAGATAGTAAATCAGGTGCATCAATAACGCCCGTTAAAAGTTGATGAATAAATACAATATCATTATTAATTCTCCTTTGTGCCAAAGTTTGAATCTGAAGAAGCTTAATCCGGTGTTCGTAAGGAAGAAGATTATAAGGATCGGACCACGGTAGTCCTTTCAAGGCGAAACGTATAAAATTACGCTGTACTGCTTCTAGTCTATTCTTATGGACATCGTAAAAAGGAGTCCATACCTGTGATGCGTATTAAAGATGAGGGCGAACAAGACTGTTGTAGAGAGCGAGGGTAACATAAGGATCCTGAAATTCCTTAGACCAACGTTTAACAAACCCTAACATAGAGTTTGCCTTGTTGACTATTAAATTGATATGCTTCGTAAAATCAAGATTAAAAGTAAAATGAACCCCTAGGTCTTTGAAACTATCAACACGACGCAATGTGTGCTGCAATATTTCATAATCAGATGAACTAGGAACTTTTTTTTTAGAAAAAATTATCGCCTGACATTTAATAGGGTTGAGATTTAAACCGTTTTTACTACACCAAATAACAAAACTGTTAATATCTTCTTGCAAAAGTAAACGATCACTCACGGATTTGACGCTTTTGAAAATTTTCATATCATCCGCAAAAATTAGAATTTCACTATAACGTATATAGAGGGATACGTCGTTGATAGCTAAGATAAAAAGAAGTGGGCCCAAATGACTACCCTGGGGAACTCCAGATTTGGCAAAGAAAGGGTTGGAGACAGAGCTCCTAAATCTAACTTGATAGGATCTATTATGGAGATAAGAACAAACCGAATTGATGAGTTTAGGAGGGAAGCCAAACACCTTTAACTTAAACGTGATGATGTCGTGTGAAAGTTGATCGAAAGCCTTAGAAAAATCTGTATAGATGCAGTCGAGTTCTTGACCATGTTCCACCGCAGTTGAGCACTTGTGCAAGAATGCAAGTAAATTGGTTATCGTCGATCGCTTTTGCATGAATCCATGTTGTTGATTGCAAATTATATTCTTACAGTTGAATGTCAAACTATCGCACATTACTTGCTCAAAAAGCTTAGGAATGCAAGATAGCTTGGAGATTGGCCTGTAATTGCATATATCAGATCTGTTACCCTTTTTAAAAACTGGTGTAATATATGCTTTTTTCCAAATACTTGGAAATTTACCGGAGCTAAGTGATAGGTTAAACAAATGAAAAAGAGGGGGTGCTAATATTGATTTACATTTCTTCAAGATTATTGGTGGGATGCCATCAGGTCCAGACGAGTAATCATCATGAAGTAAGGACATTATAATGTAAAATTTTTTCGATTATAATTGGGATTTTATTGAAGGTAGTTTGTGGGCAGTCTTTTAAGTAGAGAAAAAAGTTCTCATCAACATCGACAGGGGTATCAACGAAAGACTGGCGAAAGTTGTTAGCAAACGCATCACAAATATCCGGAGGACTATTTAAAATAATATTATTATAAGCAAAATTGACTGGATAGCCATCAGATTTCTTTTTTAAGTTTACGAACCTCCAAAAACTTTTGGGGTCAAGCTTAAGGGAACTTTCTGTAAACTACACGGAAAGAATTCTTGGATCAGATCACGAAAAATGAGCTGCAAATTACGAAAAATGAATCCCGATTTATACCTTGGCTCGGGATATCGTAATTTACGACTATTTGTTTGCAATTTGCAGAACTGAGGAAAATGAAGATATTGATACTCAAAAATCGTAAATCAACCCTCTTTTAGTATCAATTATGCTATCGAGAGAAAACAAAATTGCGAACAACAAATCGCAATTTGATCCAAATATTCCTCAATTGCACAATTTGTAAATTTGCAAAAAAGATTTGTGATCACCACTTTTATTTCGTGATATTGCCACTTGGAAAGATCAATCCTGCTCCACCCTTCATTTTGCAGGTACACACATTTAATTTAATTTATTTGAAATAAATACTTTACGCTTGACTCTACTTGGATTTGAACTCGCAACCCTCCAGTTGCGGAGCGAGCATGCAACCACCAGGCCAATTCGCATTACAGATCGTTAGTGTCACACATTGATGATGAGATACCTGCCATGTTGTCGTGCTCTATCTCTTCGAGAAGTAAATTGCGACAAGAAAGTCGTGATTTAGGATTTTTTTGTTGGTGATTTGCGACTATTCTCTTGGAGTTGCAAATTGCGACAGAAAAAACGTAAATCAGTGATTGTGCATGATGTAAATTACTAAATTTATATCGCAAATCAATATTTTTAAATGGTGCTTGTGATATTATTCCTTTGGAGAGTAAATTACGCCAAAAAAGTTGTATTTTGCTATGAAAAGTACAAGCTTGAATCATGGATTGTAATTGCAAATCACGAAGAAACAAATTTTGTAAATTGCTACGTTTTGAATGTAAAACTACCAGTTTTTGTGTTAATTTGGGATTAAAATGTCTTGATTTACGAATTAAACATGATTCGTAAATTGCAACTGCAAATTTTTCAATTGGTGATTTTTCAATTCTCTCCGTGTATGAATTCCTGATCAAATAATTCTGTGTCTAAGATCGTGTTATTAAGCCATGTTTCAGTGAGAGCAAATAAATCATAAGGACAAGCTAGGGAGTTTTGAAAGATTTTGGCAGTTTTACTGCGAAGCCCTCTTACGTTTTGGTAGTAGAAGGAGAACCTACTAAGTTTTTTGCATTTAAAATATTATTGTTGTTTGCAATTTTTCTTTGCCTACGAGGGATTGTAAATTCTTTTACTAATGTATTAGGAGGCCAAGAGCTATTCAAAATTGAATCGAATAATGAGAAGGGAGCTGTAATTTTGAACGATGAAACGAAACTGTTAGGTTTACTTATTTTAGTACATTTAATGGATGATACATTGGGTATGGATTTACAAACAATTAGATGTTGCAAAATATCTTCGGGTACGATTTCCGGTAAAAGACGAGAGATGAATATTGATTTGGGTTTAGGAACCGATTCTAAAGCTCTGGGAGCAACAAGACTAATTTGAGGGGTGGGATCTATAATATCAAAGTCAGAAACTAATTCTATATGCTGTAGCACTGGCAAGTCACCAAGTACCGAGGGTTGGTCAACCTCGATACTTGAATCACCAGCCACTGCCAAGCCTTCTCCTTGACTGATATAAGAAGCACAGTTAACGTCAGCCTGAATACTTATAATGTTTATAGCTATACCTTACTAAAATATTTAAAAAACTGAAAACCTTAAAAAGAAGGAGCCAATAATAATATGGGAGCCTCAATTAAACATATTATTTAATGGGGCATAGTTATTAATGTTGTTTAAGCTGTTACTAGAAAAATTTGGAGTTTATCATATTGGGACTTCATCAGGTAAACACCAATCTTATATAGCAACAGTTAGAGTAACATCAATGAATATCAATATGCGTTTAGCTATGTGTGTTTAGCTAGTTAAACTCATTTCAATCGTACTTTTATATGGAAAACGCTGTGAAAAAGTACACAAAACAAAAACCGTCTTAGAAGAGTAACGACAGCATCTAACTGATGACGATGAGCCCAACTGTCTTGCCTGGGCGAAACGCATTTGAACTAAAGGCAATACAAATCTTTAAAACTGAATTAAATTCAATAAAGTTCACAAAAATAAAAACAAAAACAATATAATTTGTGTTTTTCTTCTTCATATTCAAAACCATAATCAAATTACCCCATAGTGTTAGTCAACTTACCCCGGTATAAATCGTTCTTTAAATTGTATAAAAAACTAGTTAAATAGGTAAGCGCTGAAAACTAAGTATGCCATTTTTTACTTAAAAAAATAAGGAATATGTACATAAATATGCCAAAAAAAAAAATAAAAAATCGTTGGAGTGCGGTTTTCTTAAAAAAAATAATTTTGTATGCATAAAATTTTAGTTTTATTTTAACAAAACAAAATTTTGGAATGCAAGTTTTGAGTATTTATTAATATATATTTAAGAAATTATTTTCAAAAAAATTCATCAACCCGTTTTCAAAAATTGAATTTTCAAAAAAATATGTTTAAGCCGGACGAACCGCCAATTTTTAGGACTTAAGGCCATAAAAAGCTATTTTAAATCAATAATTCAACAAGTCTCATCCTCAATGCTAAGTCTTCGGTGACGTGAAATAACAACAACCGAGATATAGCCAAATTTTGAATTTGGCTTTATTTCCATTTCAAAAACGAAATAACGCCAATTTGGTGTTATTTCTTAAGGCGCGTCCACATTATGTCGAATTGTGTAGATCAACATCGTTGGTCAACAGTGTTGAGTAAGTGTAGACGTATTGATCGACAAAGCCAATCAACATTTGTTGACCCGAACGTAACCCGATTCAAATGGAAAGCAATCGACAAAGCTGTTAAACAAATTTCATTTTATTGAACACATTTGTAGGGTTTAAAATTCATGAACATAATTTATTGGTTTTGTGCGTTACTAATCACATTTTTACTAGATGAAAAATGCAATATTTATTGTGAATAAGTATTTAATGTTAATAATATCGTTTTAACTTTATTGTTCACAAGAAAAAATAAAAAAAAGTTGGGTACCACCAGGATTCGAACCCTGAACCCCTAGGGTGGATCCTGACGCATCAATCAGAAAATTTCAAACCACACAAATGTTTGCTACGAAAGTTTTTCACGTACACACTAGCATGTTGATCGACAATGTTAACCAACAATGTTGATCGGCATAGTGTGGACCGTCCTTTATGCCCGATGAAAATAACACCAAAAAAATAATCGAAATAAAACCAAATATATCTCAACCAGTTTTTCGGCTTTGTTGCAATGCGAAAATAGAATTAAGGCAAAATATGTCTTGAGAATCGTTATTTTGGCTTTATTATAATCAAAGTTTCATTAAATACAGATTCTTTGCAAAAGAAACTTTGCACTCCCCCAATCTCGCACCCACTCCAAATTCTATAGCGAGCCCAAGCAGGGGGGTTGCATACACACCTCACTGCTTACCCGTGAATTTTAAAATTTCACAAACCAAATAAAGGAGAGGATTTATTAGTTTTGTGAAACTTAAAAATTCCCGAATAAATAGTGAGGTACGCAACCCCCCTGCTGGGGCTCACTATAGGATTTGGGGTGGGTGCGAGGTTAAATTTTAATAATCTGGAAACGTTGAATTTATCCTACCATTAAATTTCTTTTCATTGCCCACCTTAAGTCAGTTTCGGAAGAATTATTTGAAAATATGAAATAAATTGAAAACGAAATAAAGCCAAATTGGGCTGATTTCGGTTTCATAAATTATATGAAACCAAATTTGAAATTTGGTCTAATTTCTTTTTTGAAAACGTAATAAGACCAAATTTTAGAATTTCGGATTTAATTCGTTTGGCGTTATTTCACGCGTCACCTAAGTCTTCTACTTGGCTGATTTATTTCAGTAGTAGCTACATATTATATAGAATTTGTATTTTTAAACCATTTTATAAAAAAAAAATTATAATTTTTAAAAATCCCAATTTTTGTTTAAGAATTTTAATTTTTATTTTTTATAATTGAAATTTAAAAGGAGGTTTTGTATACAAAAATTGAATAAAATAAAATAGGTTGAGCCTTTAAAGAGAGAATAGAAAATAAAAAAAAACCGTTTTATGGTAGTTACTGTTAATAACAGTTTTTGGAAATTTTTTTGCATACCAAAAAGTACATCATATAATCGTCGGCTTAGATAGAGTAAAAATTGGCTAACTCCATTTACACATTTTTTTTTATCATTTAAGACCACTTCAAAAATAGCTAAAATATACAAAAACCGCAGAAGCAAGTGTAGAAAAATACTTAATGGAATTTTGGTTTAACTTAAATAATGCGAACACTTTCTTTTAGTATTTTTTCTTGCAAAAAATACTAAATAGGAGTTAGCTGCTTTTCACTCTAAGTCGACGATATAGGTACAGTAACACACAGATTTTTTTTTTTTTTTTTTATTAAAATTGTTTGAGCCGTTTTTGAGATAAATAGCTTTTTCTTAACGGTTGCATTGCAACTACTACTATCGTTATTTTTTGAGCTAATAAAACAATTCAATTTCCCCTCTGGAGAATTACAAAAAATCGTAAGTTCAAAATTTGAAGAAAATCGCTTCAGTGGCTTAGGCTGTAGGTTAAGGTACAGATAGACAGACATACAGACAAGGTAGACAGACAAAATTGTACCACCCACTTTTTTTGTCATCGTAATGGCATGTTCGTTTGTTATCTCTATTTTTTTTTTTGTACGAATCCAAAACTTGCCCTATAGTACCTATACCTACATAATATTGAAAGTAAGAACAGCCCATGACCAGGAATTTGTACTGATCGTCATACTGTGTGGCGTTTCGTCTGGTGATTCCGCCACAATAGCACTTTTAACTTGCGATATAAAGGTACTAGGCACGAGTACGATAACTCAGGCGCCAAAAAATAGTAAACGTTTTTGTAGAACAGTTTTTTTTTTTTTTTTTTTTTTTTTCCCCCTGAGTAGGTGCAAAACCTGCATCAGGCTCTATGAGGACCGAAAAACGCGTGCTCATAGAAGTGTGAGATTCTTACTACACTAAAACCACCTCCACTTCCCGATTGCAACTAAGTTGAAACTTATCTAGCAATTTATTTTTCACGAAGTTAAGTAACGTGTTGCAGGTAACTTTCCGGTGAAAGTTTCTGCTTATTCCGCGATTTTAAAGCGGTTTTCCGTTCACCGCACCAAGTCGGAAGGTTTGGTTCTTTGCAGACGGCGTACTAAATTCGACTCGTCAAGAATGTCAATAATCGTTGGATTAGCGTGATCTAATAGCCGATTTCTATGTTTTCGCGCGAAACTCTTAATTTCGTCTCGAACCGTAGGAATCCCGAGATCCCTGTGAAGATCTTCGTTTCTTATATACCATGGTGCATTTACAAATGACCTAAGCAATTTATTTTCAAACGTTTGTAATTTATTTAAATTTGTATCGCAGGTACAACCCCAGAGTTGTATACCGTAAGTCCAGACAGGTTTAAGTACCTGCCTGTATAAAATCAACTTATTATCAATACTAAGCTTGGAATATTTACCGAGTAGCCAGTTCATATCTCTTAATTTACTTTTTAATTCTTCGCATTTCTTTTTTACGTGCGGCTTCCATTTTAATTTTGCGTCTAGAGTCATTCCCAGATATTTTGCTTCATTCGCAAATGGTACACGACCGGTATTAAGAAAGACGGGCAATCTATTTATTTTTTTATACGTAAAGTCCACGTGGACTGACTTTTGTTCATTTAGCGCTATTCGCCATGTTTTTGTCCACTCATTAACATTATTAAGAGCATTTTGTAATTTAATCGTAGCTTCGTTAATCGTTTTGCCTACTGCTAGTATTGCAGTATCATCAGCAAACGTTGCTACGAAAGTGTCTTCTGTTTGAGGTATATCACGTGTAAATAGAAGGTACAGAACTGGACCTAAAACACTACCTTGTGGTACCCCAGCCACTATTTCTTTGAAATTAGAATATTCATTTCCGTGTCTTACACGAAAAAGTCTGTTTTCTAGATATTCGTTAAGAATTTTATAAAGTCCTTCAGGCAGAACTTGTCGTAATTTGAATTTGAGGCCTTCGTGCCACACCTTGTCAAACGCTTGCGACACATCCAAAAAGACTGTCGAACAGATTTTCTTTTCTTCAAGAGCTCTCTCAATTACGTCAGTTATTCTATGCACTTGATCAATTGTTGAATGCTTGCTTCTAAATCCGAACTGATGTTCAGGTATTAATCGTTTCTCTTCTATTATAGGCTGAAGGCGCAGGAGTAGTATTCTTTCAAAAACTTTCGATATTATTGGAAGAAGCGAAATCGGTCTGTAAGAATTCTTTTCATGAGATGGTTTGCCAGGTTTCAAAACCATTATGACTTCCGCAACTTTCCATTGGCTTGGAACATATTCTAGCCTTAGAGCGGCATTTATAATATAAAGGAGGTTAATTAATCCTTTGTGAGGAAGCAATTTTAATATTTCCGCTGTTATTAAGTCATACCCCGGAGCTTTATTAGACTTTAGCTTCTTTATTTCTCTGTTCAATTCAGCGAGTGTAGCATTTCTGGTTGTGTAGTTCTCACTTGAGCTAAAACTCATATTAATATTTCCATTGAGTGCTTGCCCATCAGAAGGTTTAAATGTTTCTTCCAGGTAATCGGCGAATACCGCCGCTTTCTCTTTGTCACTTTTAGCCCATTCGTTTTGGCTTTTCTTAATCGGGGGTACTGGAAGCTTTGGTTTTTTCGTTGTTTTTATAGCTTTCCAAAGTGAGTAGTTGGATTCTTTCCCAGCTGACAAGCTTTCAAGGTAATTTTCAACTTCACGGTTTTTGAAATCTGATATCGCTGTGTTTAGCATATTACACAAGCTATTTAAATGAGCTTTGTGTTGAGGAGCACGGGTTCGCTGCCATTTCTTACGTGCTTTTCGTTTATCTTTTATTAAGTCTTTTATTTCCTGCGGATATTTTATATCTTTATAGCGCGGCGTAACCCTTTGATAAGGTGTGTTATTCCACGCTGCCTTTTGTATCATATCAACAAAGGTATCTACTGCGTCTTCAAGCTCAAGAGGCGTTTGTAATGATACCCTCAATTCAACGTTGTCCTCGATATCTTTCTTAAATCCTTCCCAGTTGGTTTTACCTGGGTGGTTTTTCAATGTTGAAAAGGCTTTCGCTCATAGTGAGTATGACTGCAGAATGATCTGAGAAGAGATCATGGCCTTCTGAGATTTCAATACGGTTAGAGGGTATGCCTTTTACCATAGACAAATCGATTAAGTCAGGTATTTTTGACGGATCAGTTGGCCAGTAAGTTGGCTTTCCGGTCGAATGAAAATCGCAATTATTTTCCATTCCTGCCTCATAGAGCATTCGACCCTTTTGAGATATGCATCTTGAAGCCCAAAAGGTGTGCTTTGCACTAAAGTCGCCACCAACAATTAAGTTTGGGCTTAGCGACTTTATCAATGTTATAAATTCACTCTTATCGATTTTGCAACGTGGAGGGCAATATATCGAAGAGATATTGAGAAGAATGTTTTTAGTTCTAACCTGAACACTACTCAATTGCATCGTTTCTACCTCTATTTTCAGGCCTATTGAGTGTTCAATGCACTCTTTTATATATAACGATGATCCACCCCTTGCTTTATTTGAAGGATGAACAGCGTGGTAGTCAAGAAACCCGTGGATTTTAAGATTTGATTCATTTTTGGCATGCGTTTCTGATATCAAACATCTGTCGATATCATTTTCCTGCATATATATCTCTAATTCTCCAAGTTTTTGCCATAATCCGTTGGCATTCCACGTAAGAATTTAAAACTTTTCCATCATAAATTTTTTGAGAGAGATTTGGGTCGAAAACAATTTTCGAGCTTACTTAACCTATCAAAGATAAGTTTATTTGTGTCACATTGTTCCTCAAGTTTCGACAGAATTATTGAAAAGACTTTTGTAACCGGGTCTGTTTCAGCGTCGTTGTTTGCGGGTATATTTTTGGCCGCTATTTGGGCATATGTTTCTGCATTTCCTTGCTTTGATATATTCTCCGAAGGTACTGACACTGTTTTCTTTTCCTTACGGATACTAGGTTTTGGAGCTTTACTAGATTTGGAAGTCTTGGGAATTACGGTTTCTATTTGCCTTTGTGGGTTTCTTTGTGTTTTGGCAGATTTTGATCGCCGCTTTTGTAATTCTTTAGCTACTTCGCAGCCTCTATAGTTTGCCGGGTGATTTCCATTACAATTAATGCACGTCGGTGGACTTTCACTTTTTCCGATGCAGTCAACGGTTAAATGCTTTCCGGAAGAACAGTTTAATACAAGCATTTTTTACTAGGGGGGGAGGGTTTATCTCACCCTTTTGGGCGGGTAGGGCAGTTTCATAAAAACAGTACCAAACATGTAAGAAAATATTAATAAATAACGGTAATACTTGTAACTAAGTATTATACCTTTTTTTAAAGCTAGTACTCTGTTCTATTAGCTAGTTTTTGAATCAAGTGAAATCTATACATGGTTTTTGAAAAAAACGAGTTTTAAACTCAAAATTTGCGAAAAAAGCATAAAAGAAAGGTTAAAAATGTAATTTCTCAAAAGCTTGGCATATTAATTTTGAACAACTTCATCATATTTGACAATAAATATCAATAACTCGTTTTTTTTTTCAAATTCTTAAAAAAATTATTTAGGCATTCATTTTAAATATCTTTTGAATTACAGCTTATTTTCTCCAAAAATGACTTAAGAATTTCCTGAAACTTTTTTTTATTTATTTATTTTGGTTTCAAAAACACGGTTTATATGAAAAGCGGTCACTTCCACACAACCATTTTAGTTTATATTTGATTTTTGTAGTAGATAAAGTTTCATATAATCGCAGATACAGGAATTTCATTCCAGTAACCTCACAAGAAATCATCACTTGTCAACTGGGTTAATCGATATATTCCATGGCTGGTGTTTTCTTCTCTTTGGCGCTCTTACTTCAATTTGTTTTTTTTACTGCCCAGTTTTTATTTTTGTATTTTCTAACGCTTAAAGATACATAATGTTCTTGTACATAGCTCACCCTCCATGTGAAGTGTGAATTTATACGAGGTTAGCTTTCTTTACAACCAACACATCATTAATATTAAATTTTCCAATCCCCCCTATTTTCTTAAAACCTTATGGAAGAAAAATTATTCACATACGTCTCTCCATGATGCGTTCGTGTTTTTTAAGTTGTTTTTTTCCTATTGTATTCATGTGTGTAGTAAATTGAACAACAAGTCAAACAATGTTTTTTCTAAGGACGAAGTAACTTCCATCACATCCAGCACACATCCCTCCAGGCATCTGATACGCTCTGCTACATGTCAACCATCAATGATGCACGATTTGTCACCAACAGTAATTTATCCAGAAACTAAGCGTCAAGCAGTCTCCTGCTCCTCTCTTTTCCATCGCGTTATCATGTCGGTCGGTTCAGTATACCTATACGAAAAAAAAATCCAACTATTCGTTCAGCACCGAGATCCTTTTGTTTTCTGATTCACTTCCGGGTTCCGGGGACTCTTAATTTTTTTTTTCTGTTCATCTGTCTTCTTTCCAACACAGTGAAAGGATTTCCGGACTGAACTTTTATTGAATAGAAAATCAGAAACTCCAGAACTCTAGTTTTTGCCTTCTTTGTTTGCTTCCGTGTATTTATCAAACAATTTTCAGCGCTAAGCAGCTTAGTAGCAGTTTAGTGGTTATCGAAGGAAGGGTAAAGGATTCTCGTGTTTATTTTCATGTTCCTGATGATGATGCCCGTGCCCGCCCAGCTGTAAGTCTTTTGTTTTAAATCGTGGCGCCTTGAATACCAATGAAGTTTGGTCTCGCATTGTCTTTTTAGATCCTCCCGTGTACCTATAGCACACAAAACCAATATCTAACAATGTGGGAGATAAATGGTTCCTCATGTCAAATAGATGACTATGAGGGTGGAACAGTTGCATCGGATAATAGAAAATAAATCTTACATTGTTGACGCATACGTGCTTCAGTGCTAGCACTGGCTCTATCTCTAGCTCCAATGGTGCGAGTGCGATGCGCTCTGTTTCTATGACTCTGGGTGGGTCATGGTGGGTGATGAACATCACCTGGCACTATTAAAAGATTATCATCATTACAGAGTTCGTGGTGATGGTGTGTCGATGTTGGTCGTTCTCGCTCTCGCTATCATCCACGACCTGTGGTTGGTGAGTGGAGGCTCCACCTTCCGCGTTGAGGTTCTAATTGTTTCGTTCTACCATCCCATCACCGAGGATTGTGACTTGAATTTTAATCAGGAGATAGCGGACCGCAAGGCGAACCATCATTTCCATGTAGGTATCGCCAGGTAGGTTAAAGGTTCCTATTGCTTCCTAGCATCCAGCTCTGGTTGTTGTTTATCATATTCTTTTCTGGGTGTTATCCATCAGCACCCCAGACCCAAAACTAACCACCAGCACCACGTTGTACGCGATTGCATTTTAAATTTTTGGTCAAACATCATCATCATGGAACTTCGTCGCTTCGCACCCATCACTACACCACTACTAATCATTTGGTATTCTAAATGAGGTCCACTTTTGATTTATGTTCGACACTCTCTGGTTTTGGGTTGTTTTTGAATTGGTGTTGCAGTATTATGACAATCTAATAGAGTTTTTGACAGCAGTGGTTTTTCGGGCCAGATGTAATTTATTTACGAGCCAAGTTGCATTTCCTTCGTTTTTGGTCGCGTATATAATTAACGCCTTCCGCTGTACTCTGATGAGGGAAGCACTGAGGCTCGTTCCAAAAATAATAAACACTTCGTCAGTAAAGATATACATATGAAGAGGTGTGAATAAATTTTTAAGCAACTTAGTATCACGACAACGAGTGGGACATGTCAACATTTGCATTATTTTTGGACTTTTTAAATGAGTCAATGCGAGAGTTTCGTTGATCGTCTATATAAGTAGCTAAGTACTATTGATGGCACTCATTAGGCCCTTTTTAGTTTTGTAATTACAAGCGTTTAGTGGGAAAGTGTTAGAAAGACTTCCTGGACTATAAAATCAAGTAGTATTTTACGATCTAGTGTTATTGACGAATGTTTCGTTGACTTTAAAGACATCAAGGAAGTATTGAATATAAATTTAAGCAATAAAATGTACAAAAACCATAAAAAATAATTATCACTGAGAGATTTTTAGGGAAATATTAGGTTTTGATTAACCATCAGCTGTAAACTTGAAGCAAAACCTGCGTTAACGTTTATTAACTAACTCTTCTTGATTAAACTTTATTGGTTTATTTTATTTTCATTTTAATTTTTTATCGTTGATTTTATATTTCATTTTGATGAATTAAACTGCATTGAAAATATAAAATAGTAGTTTAGATGATTATGAACTTAAAGGACTAATATTTTCTAAGGAAATGGGTTTTTAACATTGCAGTTAAGTCATTCGAGGCGGAAACGCTCTAAACTGTTCAATCAAGTCAAAGCGTCAAATTCTCGAAACCAAAAAGGGGGGGGTGTGAAAATAACTGACTTGGACACAAATATGCGGTTAATGTGAGTAAAATTTGTTTTGTAGCTTTAATTAAAATCGACACCCACCATCGTAAAGTCTTGACATCAAAACTTCGCCAAAGACAGATTTTAAGCTTGAGATAGTGAGGGACTTTGTCTATACCAACTCATAAGATCCAAATGTATAATAGGAACTTTATGCTAAAAAGCTTTACTTTGGTTCCATTCTAATTAACGGGTCTTCAAATGTTACATGTCAGGCTACATTTTTCTTGCAAAATGCAAATTGGAGTTACAACTTTCACTTTTTCGAGAAATAAATTGTTTTCAAAAAAAATTGTCCCAATGCTCATCTACAGACCAATTACTGAAAATAGTTGACCTTTTATCACGACCTAGAGATCTTTCGGATGGAATACATTTTTTGTTCATCTCTCACAAATGAGGTTTCAAAATCGCGTGGGACCATGCGTGGTCTTGAGAAACTTTAAGCCTTGATTAAAAATTATCTATGGCTGACCAATTTCTAGGACAAGTTGACCTTTTCTGACCTATTACTGACCATTTGTCATAGCTTTCCAACAAAATGCATTTTTGTACCACTTTTTGTAAATTTTTCAGATTTAGATTCAGCACCCTCAAAAACAATTCAGGAAAAAATCAATACTATTTTAGTTTTGAATTAAGGTATTTGGAAGATTCAAAAAGAGTTTTGAGGTAATATGTTCATTTTTCAGAATGACCATATACATTCATTCGAAAAAAAGTTACCTCGAAAAATAATATAACACCAAATTTGCATCAAAAACGCATTTTGTTTTTAATTTTTAAATTCGAATACCTTAAAAACGTGACGTGCTAGAGGAATTTGAAGGCCAGCTTCGAACTCAACGCATCAAAAACCATCAGAAAAGTATACAAAAGTTCATGATAAAGACAAAAATTCATATTTTGTCAAGCAAAGGAGTATATTAGTGTTTTTTAGTGGATTTTCGGAAACAGTAAAAATACGTTAATTTTCAACTAGTGGTTGTTGCAAGAAAAACCTTAAACAGAGATTTGCTGGAAATTGTTTATACTTTCAATATCAAATAAATTCAAATAATATTGCATACCAAAATTTTCCTTAAAAATGTTTTAAAAAATTAATATGTACATATCAAGCAATCAATCAATCAAGCACTAAGATGGCGTTCCCCTCAAACTTACAAAAGAGTTGTTTTATCTAATTTAAATATCGTATTTAATGCTTTTTAAAATGTTTCTATTAAAATTTCCATCTATTTAGGTATATACAAACTTCTCAAACCCTCAGCCTCTTGAACATAAAAGCAAGTACGTGCGACCAACGCCTGCATTTAATTTTTGTATTTATACTAAGTGCGGAGTTGTTAAAATGCATTTTTGTTTGCATAATTATTAAAAATAAAATTTTAATGCAATATGAACATTTTTCGCATTAAACAAAAATGTTAATGCCAACTCGAAAACTTGTTACATTAAAAATAAAATGCACGACTGGGTCGCACGTACTTGCTCTTATGTTCAAGACTCGCAGTGAGTTTAAGAAAATTGTATATACACACATGGAAATTATGAGAGAAAAATGTAGAGAAGCATGAAATACGACATTTAAATTTGCTTAAACAACTCTTTTCACAGTTTGAGGTGAAAAAAAGTATGCCATCTTAATTCATGATGGAATATGATTGTATGGGAAAAAAAATTTTAAAATCGTTGGAGCGGTTTTTTTTTTTAAATTATTTTTGTATATATAAAATTCTTAAAACATTTTTAAGAACAAATTTTGGTATGCAGATTTAAATAATATATTTATGTATTTACAAAAACAAAATTAAAAAAAAAAAATGTCAACCCATTTTTAGGATATCGAATTTTCAAAAAAAAAATTTGAAACTTTTTTCAAAATCCAAAAACTTTTTTTTTGAAAATTTTTATATGCAATATTATTTAATCTTATCTGAAATTTGTATATAAAGAAATGATAACGAGAAAACTCAAAATAAAAATATACGTTCTATGACAGGTACTACTAATAGTTGCTATGTGTAAAATTTTATAATTTTTTATGGTAGATTGTACTAATTTTAGTATATGAAAAAGTTTAATCAAAATCGTAGGAGTTGTTTTCAAGCAAAAAAATATTTTCCATTGCGGTTTTTTCACTTTTGTATGGAAGGTACCGTTATTTTTTCATACATGTAAAATTTTTTCCAAAAATATTTTAGAGAGTACTAAAAAAGTCTTAAATATCGAGTTTCAAAAAAATCTATGATGCCGTTTTCGAAATATTTGATTTGCCATTATATTTTTCAAAAGTGTTGGTACAAAAAACTATTAACATTTTTTGGAAGCTTCTGTTGAAAAAAAATAATTGAAATCGGTCATACCATTTTGAAGAAAATCAAAAATTAAAAAAATGGTTCCTTGGGAGGTACCATCAATAACCATTTTTGAAAATTGGTTTTCCACCCAAAGAAAGTCTTTACTAAAATAAATTTATTGAATTTTTTTTAAGAAAAGTTGTCGAGCCGTTTTTGAGAAAAAAAAGATTATGTTAATTTGCCAAAAAAAATGTATGGCAGGTACCGTTATTTTCTGTTCTAAAATAAAAAATGAAAAAACGTGTCGGCAGATTCACCAAAAACCACTATGTACCAAGTTTGAAGAAAATCGATCGAGCCGTTTAGGCTGTAGACAAACAGATAGACAGACAGACCGAATTGTGCCACCCACTTTTTTGGTGTTCTCTATCATCGTAATATCATGTTTGATTGTTATCTCAAAATTTTTGTTTGCACGAATCCAAAACTTGCCTTATAGTACCTATAATCGCAAGTAAAAATGTTAATGCAAACATAAATTTGTTGCACTACAAACAATTTTCAATAGAATTTGAAAATTTTTTGCATTAAAAACCAAAAATTAATGAAAATGAAAGCCGTAGATTCACGGAAACACGATTCTTGACAGGTGCTAAAATGTCAACGTTAAAATCTCGGAAAACCGAGTATGCCAATCGATTTAGAAGGCGTTATATCGAAAGAACTCCAAATCGTGATAGAAATTAGTTTAATTTAATGATTACTGATAGAAATTTTGTGGGTTAACCGGTCAAGTTTTCATGCATTTTAAAATTGTGATAAAGTAAGTAAGCATGTGATTAAGACAAATGTAACAAAGTAAATCCACAAAAATTTCAATCAGTTGTCATTAAAAACCAAATTTCAATCATAATTTGGAGTTGTTTCGATATTACTCTACTTAAGATATTTGATATTATAAACTTCATGAATTTTAGACTTGGCATATATTTTTGATCTCATTACTTTTTGTGGCTGACTTTTTAGGCACAGGTTTTTTGTTCATATAATAACTTGGCACTTTTTTTTACATTTATGTTTTTGTTGTGATTTCACTCCCTTTTGCAAAGTTTTTATTTTTCTAGACGAAAATCAAGCCTTTCTACTATACCAAATAATTGCATCATTCTAACACAACCAAAATTTCCCCACATAAAGAGCGCAATTAAGAGCAAGTGGATGCCACACCACTGTTTTCTATTTTTGTCAAGTTCTTTCGTTCTACCAATTTGTATCGCTTTGATAAAATTAGAAGGGCACTATACAATTGATAACAATAATTTTAAAAAAGTGGTGGATGCCACACCCCTGGGCAGAAAGTCCCCTGTTGTTTAATTTTTCTTTTTTGTATGCACCTCAATCACTACCTCTCTACTAATTTTCTAAGACAATCGCTAGTGCACCATATAATTGATGACAATTATAAGGATTTGGGTGGATACCACGCCCCCTGAGTGGTAAATTTTTAATTTTTAATTGTATCCTTGAATGAACTTTAAACCTTACCTAAAGAGTGGATATTCCTTCGGCTTTTTTGGTCACAGTGGATTTGGCAATGAAACAATTAAGTTATCATCTACTTTTCCCGACGTTTCGGCAGGGTTTGCTGCCTTCTTTAGGGGAACTTTATTTCACATGAAGAAATAAAATAAAGTTCCCCTGAAGAAGGCAGCAAACCCTGCCGAAACGTCGGGAAAAGTAAATGATAACTTAATTGTTTCATTGCTGAATCCACTGTGACCAAAAAAGCCGAAGGAATATCCACTCTTTAAATTAAACTCGAAATTGGTCAATATCTCAATATTCAAACCTTACCGCTCTACCAATTTCCCCATTGTTCTACAGCAATTGGAAGTGCCCCATATAATTCACAAGAATTTTCGAGAAAGTGGGTGGATGCCATGCTCTCTGGACGGAAAATCTTAAATGATCCATTTTTTTTCTTTGAACGGACTTCAAACCCTACTGCTCTACCAATTTTCATCGGTCTACAATAATCGTTAGCACTCTATATAATTTATAAGAATTTTTGGGAAAGTGGGAGGATAGATACCATGCATGCCGCCTGAATGAAAATTGCTGATTTTTGATTTTGTCCTTTGTGTGCACTTCAAGACCTACCGTTGTGCGAAATTTCAAAGTTCTACGGTGTCGGGATCGGTAAGTGCTCCATTCCATAATTTTGATGATCTGTCAGTGAGAGAGTCAGTCAGTTAAATGTAGTGAGCTGACTGTGTTTGACTAGCTCAACAATGCGAACTTAAAGTTGTCTTTATTGGTACTGAAGTTAAAGTGGGGTCGAAAATCGCCTGAGTTTGTAAAACGTGTGTAGAACCGCGAACTTGGTTGGGCCAACCGTGCGCCTTGGTTTAAGGCTGTCAAATTCAAGTGTTATTTTTTAATATCAATGTAAGATTTCCTCAACCTTTATAAAATTATGTTCAAAAAATTTGTAAAAAGTAACACTTTTATAAAAAAAATATTGCATGGGGTACTTTCGCCGAAAGCGCAAGGGGCACTTACGACAAAGGAGTGTCCCATGTTTTAGTAAAATATGGCTATAATATTCTTCAGAATGGTTGGTACATATAATTAAATTAATAACCAATGTGAAATCAACGAAACTATTTTTTAGAGAAATTTAGATGGTGCAACCAGGGGTGTAGCGAGCACTTCGGGGGCCCCGTATCAAAAATTTTTTAGGGGCCCCCTTTTTAATGACACTGGCACTACCTTTTTTGTTTCCTATACTAACATCAACTTATTTTAAGAGTATAACAATCTAGGAACTTTACATAAGTTAAGCTACAATTAGACGGTCAACGCAACTGTTCAACGCATTGACTCTCAAGTCAAAGTGACGTCAAATTCTGTCCCAAATTTTAATACTTTTTAAAGAATACTTTCGAAGCGTTGACGGCTGTGTTGACACTCTCGTTGGCACAAATTTAGGGGTCAATGCGATGATTATTTTTGTTGGCCGTGTGATCACTCTGTCAACAAAGTTAGAACACGTTCACCAACGCGTTGACTGTATTCTTACTTTGACACAGCAGAATTTTCTGCCAAGTCAACGTACATAGCTTGCGTTGAGCTTCGTATCAGTCTAGAAAATTTTGCATATTTTTTGAGGATTTTTAATACATCGAAAGTTATAATGGCTTGACAGACGAGGGACGAAATTTATTTTGATGGCAAAGGTTTATTTTCATTCGAATGTCACGCAATTACCAATAATTTTTTTTTCCGGAGCAGTTAAAAAAACTTCAAAAATTGTCTAATTTTAAGGTTTTTTCATCCATTTACATTGCATTATTCGGTAATACTACGAGTACAGCCAATATCATGGGATCGTCAAAGTTAAAAATTATTGAATTTTGTTCCTGTCCGCTCCGCGTCAACGTGCATATTATGTTTAGATGCGGTCAAGTAGTTTAACCGTGAACGTTTGATCGTTTGAACGTGTGATCGTCAACTTTTCTTGTGTTGTCAAGGAGTCAATGCGTTGGCCATTAACGTTGACCGTTTAATCTTAGCTTCAGGCTTAAAGTTATGGCGGTTTAATGATTGACTTTTATTTGTACGGTTAAAGGGACAAAATACAGTTTTTATAATTACCTTAAAAACCTTTTGATTTTTGAAAAGATTTTTAATTTTATCTCATAAAGTTGTACACATTAAAGATTATAAGATTATAGAGAGATTTTTAGAAAAACACTGTAAAACGCTCAGTGCGCTCAGTATTTACATTTACCCTAGCGTGCCGCAGTAGGAGTTTGGCACGTTTCTCTCAAAATCTGCGTTACTCTAATGAAATTTTAATAAATATTTTTGACTTAACTGGTAATGAAGAAGTTCTTGCAGGTTTTCTCTAAACTATTGATATTGTATGATAAAAAGCAAGCTATTTTCATAAGTGCATATTAACATTTGCTTTCCCCTAAGAATATAAGCCCCAGCTCATGCTTGAGACCGACACATCTTAATTCAGTTTTGTAAGAATTTTTTTTCTAGTTTTGCCATATTTTCGTCTACTTTTTGTCAGACTCTGGCACACATTCCAATAAAAAAGCTAATTGGTTGCACGTTCTGGTTTTGGCTACTTCAGTTGTTAGGATGTAGATAGAGATACATTAGGACACCTACGCAGGAATACTATCGAAAAGACACATGCAAAAAAATAAGTACATTTTAAAATTGTAATCGACATTGGGTCATATGCAAAAAGATGAGTTCAAGCTGTTTTCTCACTTTTTTGAGAACTTTCTTAGCTTCGTATGCAAAAAAAAAGTTACTGACCGAGTTAGATCTCACGTGGTGAGTTATATCTCACAGTGATGAGTTCGATCTCATTTTGAAAGCTCTTATGAGATAGAACTCGGTATGCTATGCAAAAAGGTGAGAAAACAGTTGATTCCGTGAGATCGATCTCACAAATTATTGAGCATGGGTTTTCTCTTACTCAGCTCATATACAACCGTCAAGATACCAGAATTTCAGCTTAATTTTGTTACAAATTAAGTTTATAAAAATTGGAGATTGGAAATTGGAATGCTATGCATCTACCAACTCTTGTCAAAAAAGGGAACAAGATATTTTTCAATTTTGTTTAGTGATTTTTGAAGAGCTGTATTTTGGTTGTAGGTGGCCGTATTGCGATGAAAGAAAAATCATTTTGCGGTTTCATGTTTCCTGTACAGAGGATTGTTGGCAAATATTTTTTTAAAGTATGTAGTTACCGTTATTGCTCAAATTTTCTATTCCTTGTTTTTTTTTATATTTGATCACTAATATTTCAGCAAATAATGACAACATACAAAACTCAAACTCGAATGAGTGCCTCCTACGTAGCTATTCTAAAAAAAAACCTTTTGAAATTGTATAGGATTATGTTTTCACATTTTACCGTTAGAAAATAAGAGTAAAAATAAATTGAAAGCCCGTTCAATAAATTAACATCAAAACATAATGGAATATATAATGTATATTAAAATGAAAATCTGCAACACCATCAAGTAATAATTCGATACATATTTGCAAAGAGGTAAACAAATAACCAAGAGAAAATCACAAAAGTTGTTTTTTTTGCGATATTCTAAACGGCGAAAGAAAATCCATAAAATCCTCTAAGATTCCTTTAGAATATTCCAGTTTTTAGAACCGCCCTTCAATACTGTATTTTGTCACTATTTGCTTAAATATTAGTGACCAAAGACTAAGGTATCTCCTTCAGTTTAAGCCAGATATCTCAGGCAAAAGAAAATTGTACACCAACACAAAATAAAGTTAAGTGAAGCTGAAAAAACATGTTACATGACTTATACATTCAATTGACGCAAAAATTTAAATTCAAAAGAAATTCAAACCTTTAAGAAAATAAAAAATAGAAAATATTTGCCTTGCACAAAAAAATTATTTGCAAACAAAAGTAAAAACTAGAAAAATTAAGCAGTAGGTTGTTTTCTGTTTCATATCAAAATACACTTAAAAATTTGTATTTAAATTTTGTTGTCTTCATTTTTTTGATTATCGCAATTTCATACTGACCACTTTTTCAATATTTTTTTTCCGTTTGTGTATACACCAAATCGGTTTTTATAAACATACATGTAGCATCTCATTTCATTGCTTAAGCCCCTAGTACTCGCAAAAGCTTACGAACATAATCCAACTGAATTTTAAACACCAATTTTTCGTTTCCGCGTTCAGAGAAATATATGTTTTTTCTTCTTCTACGCACTGCACAGAAATAACAGTCACAACTATTTAAGACGAAGAGCTTTGAGATCGATCTCATATTCATCGAGTTAGAGCTGTTCAGAGCGAACTCATTTTTTTGCATATAAAATCGAGTCCGAGTTCGGCTCTGCTCGATCGATCTCACATGTGAGTTCAAGCTCGTTAACTCGGACTCAGAGATCTTGCTCATCTTTTAGCATACGACCCATTGTGTGTCGTATTCATCTCAATGAAAAATTCCTAACACACATCGAGTCCTCTTTATCGTGGGGCCCCTTTATCTCGGGGGCCCCGTATCATTGATACGGCTGATACCGTGGTAGCTACGCTACTGGGTGCAACTAACTTATTGTATGACTTTTAGTTAAATTCCATAAATTAAATAATTCTTATAAAGGGTGATTTTTTAGCTGGTTTGGTTTTGGCAACACTGGTTTTGACAGCTGACGTGTGTTTAAATGCAATAATCTTTATTTTGGTGTAAGGAATACTCACCCAAAAGTCCATTGACAAATCGTGTGCGCGTTATTAGAAGTTATTCAAGGTCAAATTTCAAAAAAATTGGTTTTACTTTTAAACGGTAAATGCTATCAAAAAGTACTTCACACAAACCTTGTAGATCATATAATTTTCTATAAGAAATGTTAACGCACTTTTTTTTCTCTGACTGATCGTTAAGGAGATATCAACAATTAAAAAAAAAAACGTTATTTGATGAAAATGTCTGTTTTTCGCCTGTAACACATGAACGGTTATTGCTATCGAAAACAACTTCATCCGAAGTTTTTACACTATTGAATTCTCTACAAAAAAATATAAATTCATTTTTTCTACGCGAGATAGTTCCAAAGATATCACTATATTAAAAACTTCGTCAAAAGTTAAAAAATCTGGTATTTTGCTTTTCACTCTCAGTTGCGACGAAGTTGTCAATTATAATTATATATAATTCTTGCAAATATAGGACCGATTTCTTTGACTAAATTAAGAAGTCTTCTGTAAAACAAAATAGTATATTTCTTATTTCTATTTGGGTCTTTTGAGTTCATATCGAAAGTGCCCCACTTGTTCGTCGATTGTGTCTTACCCATGATGGGGTGCGATCGTCATTTTGAGGTATTTTTTCAATCAGTTGTTATAAACTATTTTATGTGTCGATCAAATATTCATTTTTAAAAAAGTTATACGCTTTCTTCAGAAAATGTGTAGAATATGCCCCACCCTACCCTACAAAAATTTATTTCCATAAACCTTGAATCAAAACTGGATGCCACTTCACTTGGGATATTTAGATAATTTGCCAAAAACCAATATTCATACTTCTTACCGAGATACGAATCTATCACTACAGAATCCAAATCCAAATATCAATGAAATGCCAACTCCCATAGTGAAATATAAAACCCCAAAACATAATTCATTGTGAATACATAAGAAAATATACAAATTAAAACAAAAAAATATGATCACGGACGATGAAAGCACTTACAACTTACAAAAGTACTTTCGGTGAACATTTTATGAATTGCTTATGCAAAATAAATTTCATAAATTATGTAAAAAAAAAAAAAAAAAAAAAAAAAAACCCGAAACGATGACGTTAAAAATATCCTCCCCATTGTTCTTGTCTTTTTGTTGTTGCCATTTTTTGTTTATCTTTCGAATGTGCAAAAGGTAAGTTATCTCTGCGTTCAGTCAAAAGTTGCAATAAAACTGACACCCGCCACTCCACCATCATATTACGATGAGTTCTCCAGAGAATGATGGTGTGGTAGGTAGGTAGGTAGGTATAGGTAGGTTAGGTTAGGTACCTTCTACCTTACATACCGAAAAACAAAAACAAACTTTTGTGAACTACAAAACACAAAAGCAACGTCATAAAATAACATAATTTTCCATCAAAAGAAAAACATCTCCTTCTCAGAAGCCCTCCCATCCCCTTCAAGCAACCCCCTAAAAAAAGGGAGAAAATAATAAAATAAAAAGAATATGAAGCAACAGTGTATAAGTATAGAAGAAAGAAGTTGGCCTTCAATTCATCACACAGGAGCAACATCTTCTAACAATATTTCTGGAATGCACAATGGATTTGGTACAGAAAAAAAAAAGAACACAACCGAGGAACCATTCGTGGGACTTAGAAAATTCCGGATGATTACAAAAACAAACATACACAGACACACACTCAATTTCGAACGGAAGGAAGGAAATGCCAGAAGGAATAAAGTGCACATCAGGAATAAAAGAAAACCCCTTGCTCCGATCTCTCTGATGCTGATGGCAAGACAAGGGAACAAAAGAAAAACACAAACATTAAGGATGAAAAACATTTTAAAAATTTAATACCGAAATGACGAGTAGATCCCAAGTATCCTGATCCTGAGACCTGACAATTTGTTATACCTACTCACCCAGCTAAGTCTCCCCTCCCCCTATACCTACATACATCACGCTTATATCCACAACAAATGGAATTGTGACTTTGTCCAGGATAATGACACTTTCACAGAGTGCTAAGCAGAGAAAGTGTTTTGTTATTGAGCGGTCCTCCCAGCAGCTATTCCTTCCTCCTCCTTCTTTGATGACCATCAAATATGGACAAACAAAAAATACCGAACTGCCAGCATTATACATTAAATACTTTATGGGATTCGTATATGGGATACACTTTGGCATCCACTTGACAATTGTGGGCTCTTTTTGTATGTGTGGGTGGAATATAAGTTGAATTATAAATTAAAAAGAGGAAAAAATATTTACTTCGACTCTTTGTGAGCTTTCCCAATGGATGTCTATTTGCTAAAGCTTGCAATGAGTGGACCCTGTGGCAAGTTTATTGCAAAAGTTTATGGATCCACAGGGGAAACTTGAGTGCTGGACAAATAAAAGGAATGGTGCATATGAAATTCATCACAATATTGTTCATACCGCACTAATGACCGGGTTTAGAGAACTGGGTCACTATTAGGGAATTCAATCCTTGGATAGTGGGAATATGTTTTCATATTTCCAGATTCGTTAGATCAAATATTTGACTTGGGTCGGGAACTTGAAGCGAAACTTTACCAATACCTATGCGGGAACTTTTGGTACTGTAACTGTATTCTAAATTAATTTTTAACAAAGGGGTAAATTATATTAATTTCAGGCGATGATAGATTTAATTCATTTTGATTTATGATGACAAATAATTTGAGTTTCTAACCCAGGTACTGAGAGTCCTTACGGAACCCCTAGAACCAGCTCCAATAGCGTTCTCGAGTGCGACCCATGGATTTATATTGTTCTCTGAATGAATATGACAAATCAATGGCTATTTCAAGTGGGGAGAAAAAAGAAGCCACATTTGTGGGATTCAGGGCATGAAGCACTCAGGAAAGTTTGGAAAGATTCTGATTTAATTCTGACAATAATTCTGGACTCTATTCTAATTAGTTGCTTAAACCTAGTCCACATTCCCCTGTTATGGAGAGAATTCAAGGTTGGCTGATATCTACGCAAAGCTAGCAAATGCTCCAAAGTAAACCCGACAAATCTTATTTCTTCTTAAAACCTTTGAACAATAATTAATTGATATCCACCTTCAAACAAGCATATACACGCGACTTTTGTCTACGTCTCAACACGCTTATTGCAAAGGGAAATCGGTAGAAATTGCGTTCCATACTGTAGGTACTATGAACTATCGAATACTCCTTCCATCTTAAAGTGTAGAGAGCGCGTTCAACAATGTCAGCACATCTCCATCTTGCATCTTCACTGACATCCCTGAATGAAGATAGTTCGCTTGATGAGTTGATTAATCAAATGATGACTGGCGGCTTTTTTGCTAGAAGATCTGTCAGCAGAGGAACGCCGCAAGGAGGTGTCCTATCTCCCCTTCTCTAGAGCTTGGTAGTAAATGAGCCTGGAACATGCCTGGAAGCGAAGGGTAACAGAGTGATGTGGCTATTACAGTATCAGGAAAGCATTCTACTGACTTGAAAGAACTCATATACAAAACACTTTAAATAAGCTTACCAACTGGGCTGACCAGAGTTTGTGTGGGTGTCAACCTTCATAAAACAGAACTATAGTTAAAAGTATGTGTTTGGAGATGCGTTAAATGTTATTCTTTGTTTAAAATTAAAGTCTTCGAAGGAATCATCTTAGACCTTTCAATCTTTGTGTATGAATCTTTAAAATGCTTGACCTGCAATCCTTATACAGCAAAAGGTATTGGACTCAATTGCGGTGATTTCAAAGCAAGGCTGTGAGTTTCTATCCACTGTTAACAATGTAGGCAAGGGAATTGCTGACTGACTGGTCACCAGAAATAGCCAGTATTGGTTGGTGGCTAATTCGCAACCTAAACCTAATTTTCTCAGGACAACATCTCCTTATTAAAATGCTTTCTTTCTTCATCTTATTTAATTCATATTTTATCATAGATCAGCATTTACACCTATTCAATAGAACCAAGTGACTCGGACTAATAAGTTGTTGAATTAAGCATTCACCAGCCTATCTTGCTCAGCGTATGGAATTTGTGGGCACGCTGAACTGGACAAATATTTTGTCACGCTTCATTAGGTGTCTCACCTAAAAGTTTCGCCTGTTTTTCAATAGCCGTGAAATCCTCTATAACAGCCAGTGATGAAAACTGACTTTTGTCAATTGTACTGAAAACTGAAAAGAAATTGTACTGAAAAAGACAAAATGGTACTGAACTTTTTTAAATTATAAAACAACGCAAATAATTAAAATAAATATTTTACTAAAACAAAAATACATAAATTAAATATACCTATACATTTCATTGGTATAATTTTATTCTAAAATAAGTCTTATGGACGGATAGCAACTTTGGCATAAGTCTTTTCTTTTTATTTACATTCATATGTACATAGGGTAGAGTCGCCTAATTTCGAACACTCCCAGTAGTCGAACACTTTTTGAAAATGAGCTTATAATCTGTGTTATTTCTTAGATTTTCAACTTCTATAAACGCAGAATAATTCATGTGTTATTCCTTTAAGCCTTGAAATCCTATCAACTAGTCAAATTTCATCCTAAAGTTTTAAAAAAAGGACTTAAAAAAGAAACTTTAGGAAATCCAGTAATTTCAAGTTTTTGTAAATAAAAAAACTGTTGGAAGTGTTCTGGGAAACTGTGATTTTTGGTGTGAAAATTAAACTTAATGCCTGTTATAATGCGTTTTCTTGTTAGATAATAGTTATTTTATTTATGTAACTTAAAGTTTTTACTTATAGCTTAATAATTTATTAATAAATTGACTGTTCGAACATAGGAAACCAAATTTGTTAGAGTTGCCTGTTCGAACACTAGTGTTCGAATATAGGCAACTCCGTCAAAATTTTTTTATTTCGTTCAGGCAATAAATATTATAGAAAATTAAATTTTTTTTACGGTTTTACGTCAAGAACACTGAGAGGAACGTTGGGTCCAGTATTCGAACACCTTTTTCTTCTTTTCTTCCAGTGTTCGATTCAAGGAAACTCATGTTATTCTCATGTAATTGCTAGCTTCCTTTGTTCGAACAGTTTTTGAATTGTATTCAAACTAAGAATCCGTTAAACTGTTTTTTGTTTTATTTCGTTTTTAAAAGAATTGAATGAAAGCACATTAACAAACACAATTTGTTCAATAAAACTGAGAGAAAATTACTTCTATGATTTTTTTTTGGTTGAAATTATGTACATAATCTTGTGTTCGAAATAAGGAAACTTTCTGTTCGGGCTTAGGAAACTAGTGTTCGACAACTGGGGAATTTGGCTTTTTTCAGCTTTTGATTTTTTATAAAAAAAGTTGTTAAAGTTACTAAAAAAACCTTAAAAGTTATAACAAATATTTGAGTTTAAGCTGATAAATAATTTTACATCAATATTTACGTTGAATGGTTTCCTCACAGTCAACGATTACTTTATTATGAACCACTAAGTGTTCGATTACTGGGGACATGACCCTACATACATTACATACATTCATTATGTTTTTCTTACTCTAAAATTTCTTCATCGGCAAGTGGTTTACTCGATAAATTCTATTCAATAGATTTTTTTTAATAATGTAGCTGTGACATTCATTTTTAATTAGGTTTGTAGTTTCTATTAGTGCAGAACACGTGTCCACCTGCATTCGTTTTCTTAGTTTTGTTTCCTAATTTGATAAGAAAAAATTCTTTTGACGTTTGCGAAAGAATGGGGAATAGAAAAAGCACCCTGGACAATTCGGTTTATATTTGAAAACATGAACTCGTTGCATTCATTTTTCACAAGGCCAATTTCAGCCCAGAACTCAGAAATAGAAGCATTTCTAATTTTTTTAAGTATTGGCAGTCAGCTAGAGCTCGATATTCTTTATCAATGAGTTCAATGTTTTTTTTGTTCGCCAGGAAAAAATCTATTGAATTTACTTGGCCATCTAAAATTGAAGTTTGTGAAAAATGTTGCAACGAGTTCAACACAATGTCTTCAAAATAAAATCTTTTTTCACATCTTCGAGGAAAGCTGTATAGAACATCCGTGCATGACTTTTAAAGCTATAAATTTCGCCTTCAGTTAAATTTTTAGAAGTGTAAAAAATTTCACTTTGGTCCCGCAATAGATTTCCTTGACGGGAAGGTGGTTTTCCAGTAAGTTTATTGACAATATGGGTTTTTCATTAAAAGCTTCTTTACGTGAAGATGTGGTGAAGTCTAACTGAACATATTTATTTAATTTTAGAGATTTATGAACGTTGACCTTTTCAAAAATTAAAAATAGTACAAATAGTACTGAAAATTGAAAAGTGGTACTTGCGTACTCGGGAAAGTCCAATAGTACCGAATTCAGTACAATAGTAAGCCTTTTTGCAACTGTGATAACAGCCTATTTGGAGCAGCTGATAGTTCAAAATCATCGCCATACCCAAGAAGTTGCCCAGATTGGTTGAAAATACTGACTTCAGTGTTGACGCCTGGTCTGCGCACTATTAGTTCCGGAATGAGATTGAAGAAAACACATGATAGAACATCTCGTTGCCGAGACCCGTGCATGTTTGGAATAGTTCGGAAGAGCTTTTCCCTTATGGCACATTGCATTGCGTATTTTCCAATGTCACGCGACACAACTTCATCAGTTTTTTTCGGAGACCTGTGTTCAGCCGTCGTTCGGCGCTAAATAGAGCTCCTGATGAACATTTTTTAAAGTGCCTCTACACTATCCCACAAAATATTAACACATGTGTGGGAAAGAATTTCATACAACTGCCAAATTTGTGTGATGAAAATGATTTTCATATTTTGCTTTCACCACAATAAATATTTTGCATCAATACAAATCAGTTTCACCATAACCTCAAACGCCCAAGTGGGATAGAATGTGTGATGGTTTAAGAACCGATCCTAAATATTTTCAGGTATAAACACATGTCAAATCGTGTAGGATGCGATGTCAAGTTGTGTGTGATGAAATTTCATATTTTGTTTCCACACTAGTATATATGATTTTCTTCCCACTTTTTTGACATGGTGTTAATACTCAGTGGGATAGTGTGGAATGGCCATTAGGTATTGTAATACTGGGTCTTCATTGACTTGAAGTAAGTCCTCTTTTTGTCCTATTTCTCGTTCTACCCGATTCCTATTATATTTGAATACATCTACTTTTTCCAGTGCTTCCGTTCCATTTTTTAAGCCAGCAGGCAGTTGCTTGGCTTTTTAATAAAACTTCCGGTTGCTGATTCGATCGCGAGACTCTTCGTTCTCCTTGAGCTGGGAGGCTGCGTACGCCCTCTTTTTTTTTACGCGAGGTATTTTTCTCTTCACATCTCCAACAACTTGACAAAAACCTTAAATGGGTTATATGGGTTTGGAGTGTTTTGAACTGACCGATTTTTGGAACGAAGTTTTCTTTTTTTTTTCCTAAACAAATGTTTTAGAAGGGTGTTTCCATTATTTTAATAATATCTCCATCGCTTCTTCTTATTTTCAAAATACTTTTGCAAGAGTAGGTTATGTACTGTTGCTAACGAACAAATCACAAAATGTTTTTTTGTTGAATCCATAACAGATCGCCAATATCCTTCTGACCATTTGTCTAAATCACCTCTCCGAACCAAAATGAAATACCATGCTCCCACAATAAAGCTTCGCTGGAAAAGCATTTACAAAAGGTCAGTTCGGTTTTTCATTCCTCTAAAGCAAAAGCCATGCAAACTATTACCATCCGCTCATGTTTCATGCCAGCATATCTATCCTCATCTATTTATTTCATCCTTCTTCTTGTCCTCAATTTAGTTGAACGATATTTTTTTTCTCGAGATTTGCAGCACTGTGAGAGGGTGTCTCTGTATAACTAGTAATTCTTTTTTTAGTATCTTACAAATGTATCCACACCACATCATGCTTCACAAAGCACTTTTATGGGATCTTTTCTTTCTCCATTTAAATTGGCATGATGATTTAGTGTTCATGTCAACCTGACACCTAAGTTAGCAACCTGCCTCCAAACGCTATAAGTCCTCGTCATAGAGTCGTGATGGTACCCCCATATTGCAATAAAAAGGGGGTGAGGAAGAAAACATATGTTCGACACGACTATGACGAAGAGACAACGACGACCGACCGACGACAGTGACGGAGACGATGACGATCTGGTCGGGCGGAAGGAATGAAGAAAATCTGTTGAATAATTTGTTTCGCGTAGCATACGTAATTAAGTGGGTGGTGGCGGGCGGGCTGTACCGTGTTGGTGTCGCTGCCAGTGGAAACGCGACTGCAGCGCCAAAAAGATTGGTGAAAATCCCTCAACGACTTCCCTTCAAAAATCACTCGTTAAATAGCAAATTTTACCTTAAGTATAAGTACCCAGGAAATTACTCGGTGTAAAACATTTTCTTGTGAGTACCTAACCTACCTATACCTAAGTTCAGCAGACGGATGAATGAATAAGTGAGTTGTTGTAATGGAATAGGTTAACATCATCCTCTTTGAAAATTAAATTCATTGCGAAATTCTATGTATAGGTAGATATATAGGAGAGGTAGGTCTATACTTTCTCTTTGCCTTATACTCAAGAAGAAACTATACTTATAACGGGCTCCCACAGGTCCATCAACTTCGTTGGAGCTATTTTTTACAAAACGACCTTAATTAACTTATTTTCCAAAAATACTTTCACGTAATCATCATAGAGTAGTCGAGCGAACTCCCATTTTTCTTTACATCACAATGTGTCTTAAGTTTTGGAACCTAATTTCATGTGTTTTCTTTTAATATTTAATGTTCGTCTGTCTGTCGAGTACAACAATTTGTATCTTTTAAGGTAAGGTACATGCTGTCGAACAAGATTACTGTCTCATTGAAACCGGAAAAATGAAAAACTGAAAACCCCCTGATTTATCTTTTTTTAAACATTAAAACGTTTATACCAGCCGAACTACTTCGTGCTATTCAATTACATTCTTTGAATGATTGTATTATTAAAATTAAATACAAAATTACCTTGAAAACAGTTTTTTATTAAAGTTTTTTTTTTATTCCTCAGTAACTGGATTGTGCAAGGAGTCATCTGAAATCGGATTTAAAAAAAAAAAAAAATATTAATTTATGAAAACAAAAACTCACTTTTCTTAAAAATTGATTTTTTACGTTATTTTATGCTTTTAAAAAAATTACTTATATGTACATAATATAATCCAGTCAATTTGTACTCAAAAGAGCTCTTAGCGAGCAAATTCTAAAGTAGTTTTGATTTATTCCCTATCCTTAATGTTTTCGAGGGTGCTGAATTCGAATCTGATGTTTGCGACTAATATTTCGTGACACAACATGGAAAGAAATGCAAAGAAGGACCCAAAACTGCATTTTTTGGGAGTTTTTTTACTTTTGGCTCGAAAATTATCAATTATTCATGAATAACATTAAAATACAATAGAAATTATAAATAATTTCCAACAAATATCTGTTTAAGCTTTTTACCTGCGACAACCCACTTTAACTCTAGCGATAGTTGAAAGTTGACGAATTTTTACTGTTTCCGAAAATCCACTCGCCCCAAGTAACAATTTTAGCTCTTCAAATGCTTTAACAGCGTTTTTAGAGCAAATCTTAAAGCTCTTTGATTTCAAAAGAAGCTCCAGATGCGCTTCTAAAGCAAGTGTGAGGTATGCTTACAGCGAATTCATTGAGTTTGAGAGCTAATTTTTGCTCGAAGCCAGCTCTTTGTCAGTGGCTAGTATGGCTTTGAAGCTCTTTGGTTCATGATTCAGATATCTTTAAAGCAGCATTTTTGACAGCACTTTGTTTGTATTGGTTTAGATAATACAAATGATAAATTAAAATAATATTAGGGAGATGTATTTCATGTGTGTGATAGTAGCAATCGAAAAGGTCATGTGATGTCGTGGAAATTAATTAAATATTCGCAGAGAAAATTTCGTAGTGAGAAATAAAATTAATATTTGTGAGTGCCAGGTAAGTGATTTTTTAGTGCGCGTTTAGTTTTATCACAATTATACTGAAGGTACCTCGAAAAATAACAACGCGCCTTCGAAATTATTTATTTTACGCTGTGAAATATTTAAAAAAGTTTACCTAAACAATGTAAAAAATTGATAAATAAATTAAATAAACCATGAAATTAAATATTTTTGTTTTCATTGCAATATTTTATTGTGTTTTTGTTGAAAGGAAAGATTTTGCATTCGTTTAAATAAATAAAGAAAAATTATTCAATGATTTTTTTTCCGTCGCCATAGTTTTTATTATGAACAAAGTTTGTCTTCAACCGAGCTCTTCTAGAGCTAGTTTCCACAAAATGAGAGTTTTGCGTTCAGTACTTAAAAAGTAGGGTGTTCGGAAATTGAAAGTCATTGGCTAATTCTAATTTCTGGAAAAAAATTCTTGTTTATTTAAATTCTATTCAACATGGAAGTGCATTATGATTTCTTAGCACGTAAGGAAGTACTTTTGCGACTCAGCCATAGATTTAATATTATTTAAAAAAAAATTTTTTAAGTAAACTGTTTAATTGATTTTAATAAAAAAAATGTGAATTTTGCATCTAATTTGATATTTGTGGTGCATACTTGGTATTCACCAGAAAGTGAAAGGAATACATTTATTTTCTAGTTTTGGTTTAATTTTTCCCGTCGAAGTCATGGCTAATATATTTTATTGTGGAACACCCTAATATTGAGTAGTAGTATTTTATTTGAGAGAGGTTTAGTATTGAGCTCTATAGTCGATTTGCTGTAGCTCTATCGAGTCTTCACATTTCCCAATGCTCAGAGAGATTTCAAGCGCATGCGCTAGTGTTAACTTCACAAGAGTTTGTGTGAAAGTATTAGTAATTAAACTCTACAGCCGTTTTTTGTGTAGGTTTTGAAGTGCTATTTTTTGACATTTCTATAAAGTCATGCGTTAGTATTTTGAACATGAAATTAAGCAGCTCTACAATGCTTCTTTATGTGCTGATATCAATAGTTAGCTCGTTTAAAAAACGTTGAACGTTATTAAAGAGCTATTTTTAAATCGTGAGTCGTTATAAAATTAATAGAGCTAAAAGTGTTCTGAAACTTCGATTATAGAACATCATTTCTATATGAAATGTAAGGAGCTGTGCTTTGGATTTCACTGCTTACAAGCTGCTAAAGAACAGTTTTGCTTCTATTAGCTCCAACGATGTTACTTGGGGCAAAAACACTAATTTACTACTTTGCGTGACAAAATTTGAATTTTTGTCATTTTCGAAATATTTGATTTTCAAAAAAAAAGATTTTGAAACATTTTTTTTTTTTAATTCAAAAAATATTTTTTTTTTTCAAAAATTTCGTATTACTTATGCATATATTTTGAAAGCTTCCGAAATTATGAAATTATGAGAGAGCAATGTAGAGAAACATGAAATTCGACATTTAAATTGGATAAAACAACTCTTTTGACAGTTTGAGGTGAAAAACGAATGCCATCTAAATTCTTGATAGAATATGAAATTTTTTTAAAATCAAAATAGCTTTTTATGGCCTTTAGTCCTACAAATTGGCGTTTCGTTCGGCTTACTCACTTGAACTCATCAGTGACATAGTGAGGGCCTTGTCATACGCAATTCGTTTTAAGTTCAGTTCAAGTAAAGGTCATAAAAAGCTATTTTGAATCAATAATTCAACAAGTCCAATCCTTAATAATAAGTCTTCTAATTGGCTGATTTAATTCAGTAGTATATAGAATTTGTATTATAAAACCTTCTTATATAGAAACTATGCCTGGCCCCGGGCAAAGAAAACTTCCAGCTTAATGATTAGGAATTCTAATCTTGTTGAATATAGTTTACAGTGGATTTTCGTTGAAATATTCATTTAAGTTGAACTGAACTTAACACAAATTGCGTATGACAAAGCCCTCACTATGTCACTGATGAGTTCAAGTGAGTAAGCCGAACGAAACGCCAATTTGTAGGACTAAAGGCCATAAAAAGCTATTTTAAATCGTTGGAGCCGTTTTTTTTTAAAATGAATCTTTTATATACAAATTTCTTAAAACATTTTCAAGAACAAATTTTGGTATGCAAATCTAAAGCATATATTTATGTGTATATAAAAACAAAATTTGAAAAAAATTGTCAACCCGTTTTTGAGATATCGAATTTTCAAAAATAAAATTTGAAACTTTTTTTAAAAATCCAAAAACTTTTTTTTGAAAACTTTCATGTACAATATTATTTAACCTTATCTGAAATTTGTATATACGAAAATTCATCTTAATCCGTTAAGCCGATAACGAGAAAACTCAAAATAAAAAAAAACGTTCTGCGACAGACACTATTAATAGTTGCTAAGTGTAAAATTTTATAATTTTTAATAATTGATCGGACTAATTTTAGTATACGGAAAAAGTTTAATCAAAATCGTAGGAGTCGTTTTTGAGAAAAAAGTATTTTACTTTGGGGTTTTTTAACTTTTGTATGGAAGGTACCGTTTTCTTCATAAATGTAAAAGTTTTTCTAAAAATATTTTAGAGAGTACTAAAAAACTCTTAAATATCGAGCTTCAAAAAAATCCATCACGCCGTTTTCGAAATATTTGATTTTCCAAAACAAAAAATTGAAACATTTTTTAAAAATTCAAAAAATAATTTTTCAAAAATTCTGGTACAATTCAATTCAATTTCAATATTCTTTATTCTTATAAAGTTGAACTTAAACTTAACAGGAGTAATCTTATAAATATTTACAATATTATGCTCAAAATATGGTAAGAATAGTTAGTGGCATCTATTATTTAAAAAAAATAGAGATGATGACACATCGAATTATTAATTTTGTGTGGGGTGCACAAACAAAAAAAATTGCTAGGTAATTGAAAATTCAAAAAGTTTTTCAAATTTTAAAAGGTTAAAAAATTTAAAAAAATTGTTTTATCAAGGAAAATAAGATATATTATTTGAGCAATAAGAACGAAAACTTATCTTTTCAACATAACAAATTGTGGACATTTTAAAAAAAAATTGTTTGATATATTTAATTAAATAGTGTAGCGTAGCAAAACTTCAATTTCCTGATGGTCTAAAAGCAAGAAGCCATATTTTTACTGCTTTTAAGAACACGATCAAATTTCTTATCTTACGAAGTTCCAAAGGAAGCGTATTAAAAAGTTTACAAGAAATGATGGAGTACGAGTTTCTGTAGCTCAGGCGCGGATACAAGGGGGGGGGGGGCAATGGGTGCAATTGCCCCCCCCCTGGGCAAGAACGAACGAAGCATTAAATATGACTTTAATAACATTTTATCAAAAAGAAAGATTATTTCGTTATACGTTTATAAACATTTTTCTTGGCAGCGCAGCGTTGCAGCAATGATTGGTTGTTCGTTGGCCGCTGGCTGACCATGTTAAGTTAAGAAAAGTTCCGCTATGCACAAAAAGCGCCTTCAAATTGACTGAGTGGAAAGCTTATAGCTTCGGCTTTAGATCTCGCTCTTAAAAGTTAAGGTCTTTAATTAAAAGATCAATGTCAGGCTACATTACCATATAACATTTTGTGAGAAAAGGCAATATATTCCATACTAGGGAGCAGGTTGAATCCCAATTCAATTTTACTTTCACTTTTCAATATGCTTTGAACGAAAAATTTCACAAATTGGAAAATAGTGTTTTAAAAAGGTATTGCTCAACCTCCAACCCTACTCTACAAATTAGTAAGTGGTTTTTTAAACTTAAATGTAATGGGAGAGGCGACAGGGGCACTCATCCAAATTTTCAACCTTGAAGTTGATTTTAATTTAAAAAAAAAAATTAAATTTTTAAAATACATACGTCGATTTACGAGTAATAACCTTCAAAAATTTATAATTTTGCTTCAAATGCCCGGATCTACAGGATAAAGATAGCTCATTAAAGTTTATGGTTTATGGTTTGTAGTAAATATTAAAATGTTCGTTTCCATTGAGGGAGTACTTTTACTAGAAAACTTTCGAGAGCGAATCTCGGATATCTGTCTTCCCCTCTGGTGAGCTTATTTCATGACTGTGTCTGTATCCACTTACGAGTTTTACTCTCGAGAACTTCTTCAGAGCTGCTCACCGCCTTTTTACTCTGAAAAGTATACGCACCCTAAGAGTATGCACATGTGTTTCGAGTTCGGCGCTGTACGCAGCGAAGCGTGCAGACGTGCTGCACATCTGTTTAAGCCATACGATACGTTTTTGATGTGAGAGTTTTGACACTTTTATGGATGTGTTTTTGGAACTTCCGTGTTCCATATTATTAAACTAAGAGTGCGAATCCAACGAAGAAGCTTGGAGAGAAACCAGGAAACGACTACAGCAGTCACTGCCGAAAAGAAGTTGGATGGAACTTTTATACCTAAGGAAAGGGTAGTTGTTTCGTCAATTCGATTGTCAAATGATTGCCATTCTTCGACGTAAATATTGCTATTGTATATCAAACAACATGAGTCTGGCAACTCTGTAGTCGATGCTTTGAGCTTATATGAAACATTTATATTAAAACTTAACGAATGCTAAGTTTATTGTTAATGAAATGTATAGCGAAAGTTAGTCACAATCGAGAAGGTCGAACGGAAAGTTTTAATAAAGAGTGGTTTTTCTTTGTAGTTTTCACTATAATCATTGTATTTTATTTCAATGTCGGAAAGTTTGGTTTTGTATCGATGGACGAAGGCATCTGAGCAAACGATACTGTTCATCTCGGTTTCGATCTATAATTTTAGTTCAACTAAAATACAGGCTCCCTGAAATTACGCCATAGGAAATTTCGTCAAAAAGAGTTTTGGAAAAAAAGCCCAAAAATGTTTGGCATAAAATTTTTGGAAAAAGTGCCCAAAACTAAAAAGGAAAATTCGCCAAAAAACGTGGAAATTATGCCACACTTTTGGAAAAAGAGCCAAAAACTTTAAATGGAAATAACGCCAAAAAAAGATCAACTTTTTGGTTAAATTTCCAAATTTATTTTGGAAATAAGACCAGAAATTGTGGCAGATGTCCTTCAGGTTCAGGTCTTATAAAAAGGCCAAAAGCAAGTTTTTGGCGTTTTTTCCAAAAGAAAAAATTGTATGGAGAATTTTGGGCCTTTTTTCCATTTTTATTTTTTGGCGTAATTTCCTATGGCGTAATTTCAGGGAGCTAAAATACAGATATTGTCAGATCAAAGACTTATTGTTTTTTTTTTGCACAAAATCTTTTTTTTTTATCAACGCTCTTCAATTTTCTTGCAAACGTATTTGACGTTTATGAACATGTTCTCCGGCTTCTCAATATTTTTGTTTCCAACTCGATTTTTGACTGCAGAATTGCACTACACATGATGTGTTCGAGCATGTGACCTTAGCAAACTGCATTATCGAATGCTTATGCAGTAAAACTTGAATTTGCCTTTTCTAACAGCAGCATAACGCATTTTTGACGCTGATGACGTTCTCGAAAATGGCCTTTTACAAGCAAGGTTAGGTTGGGTTGCCAGCTAAAGCAGAGGCTGGAAATTTCGCTCGAACTCGAACGTCATGTGTCTGAATAGTAACATACCACTGTACCATTATGTTTTCCGGTCATAATTGTAGAGTTACGCAGATCCAGAGGGAACTCAAAACCGCTGTAAGGACACCATGCTTTAGCTACAAACCGCAAAAAATCATTTCACAAAGTTCAGAGTACACTCTGTTCGAGAACTGTAGCAGTTATGTTTTCTTCAAATTTCGAACTCATCAACTCACATTGCTTTGTGTGACCAGGCGTGTAGAGCGGTATGAAGTGTACTCAAATTTTCAGTACACCTCATCAAGATTTTGGAAACTCACGAAAATTGCCCCCCCCTGAACGAAATCCTGGATCCGCGCCTGCTGTAGCTTGTCGTGCGAAAACAAGGAATATTTACTAAGAAAGTTGAATAGCTCCGTAGGCTTCTCATGTCAGAAATTGGACTTTGCAAGTAACCCGCTCGCTTAAAAATAAACTTTAAAACTTTAAAATAGTATAAGTGACGGACAGGTAAAACCTGCAAAGATCGAAACAATTCCATAGAGTGCGCTAGACGACGAGCTTTACACACATTGCGTATAGCTGATTTTTGAAGGACGGTCAATTGTTGAAGATTGTTTACATAAGCACCACCCCAGCAGCATATTCCGTATTGCAATCTTGAATGAAAAATACCAAAGTAAACCATTTTCAATAAATTCAAAGAACAGTGCTTTTTCAAGTGATAAAAACAGCGGCTGGAGGACAGAAGATAGCTTTTCAATAGCGTTATGTGCTTGGACCAATTTAAATTTTGGTCGAAAGTAACACCAAGGTATTTAAAGTCTTCGACAATTTCAATTATAAAGCAATCTCTGCTGCAGTCGACGGTTGCATAAAATGATTGAGCTCTTTTATTACTGCATACACTATGAAGTAAGCTATGATTGGCACAATCATGAGAATGAAAAATTATCGGAACGTCTGGTGATGCTTTCCGTGTGAGATTAAAAAACATTAATTTTGTTTTGTTACTTACGATTAGCTCATGTTTCGCAAACCAACATCTTAGAAGGAAAACATCATGATTTATATCGGAAATTTGATTTAATGGACTTGTCGAGCAATATGCAATTCCAAGGTCATCTGCAAAAGCTCTAATTTTACCCATGAATGGAAGAGAAAATAGAGAATTTATGTAAATTAGAAATAAAAATGGACCAAGCACGGAACCTTGAGGAACTCCTAAGTGGCTAATTTTAGTGCAACTATTACTGCTTTGAATTTTAACACACTGTGTCCTATTTTTAAGATATGACTCGAACCATTTTAAAATGATACCACGAAAACCAGCTTTTTCAAGTTTATCTAATAAAATGTTATGGTTCACCATGTCAAAAGCTTTTGTAATATCTACAAAAAGTCCGGCACAATATTGTTTGCTATCTAAACCACTTTGCAAAAGGCAACAAAAGTCCAAAAGAGCATCTTCAGTAGAGAGACCAGCCCTAAAACCAAATTGTACTGGACTAAAAAAGTTTACTTTATTGAGATAGGACAGTAATCTAGACTTTATAAGCTTCTCAAATAATTTTGAAATTGAAGGAAGCAGGGATATTGGTCTATAATTAGATATTTCTTCCCTACTTCCCTTTTTGAACAAGGGAATAACTGTGGCAGCTTTAAGTTCATCAGGAAATTTTCCAGAGTAAATGCTCAAATTGAAAAGATGTGATAATAAATCTACTAGGTTGGGCCCAATTTGTTTTAAGAGAATATTTGAAATCTCATCTTTCCCATGGGAATTTGAATTATTTAAGGCATTAATAGTTTTTAACACTTCATATCCTGTGATTGGTTCAAAAAAGAAACTATTCCTATAATTAAATTGATTATCAGGCTCAAAACAACAGTTGCATAGTATGGAATGCCTATTGGAAAAAGTATTTTGTCCGATGGACGCAAAAAAGTTACCGAATTCGTTGGCGATATCTTCAGGGTTTGAGATTTTAACATTACCATTTTTTAATACAATTGAATCACAATAAGTAGAACTGTTTCGGTTTATAATACTATTTATGACTTTCCACTCTTTTCTTATGTTCCCTTTCGCTGAATTTAATTTTGATTGGTAGTGGTTATGTTTTGCCATTTTAATTTCATTATTAACCTTTTTGCATAGTCGCTTAAACCGAGTTTTCAAAGTTAAATTCAATGAATGTTGCAAGCATTTTTTGCGAAGTCTGTTTTTAAGCTTAATTCTTTTGATGAGAGGCAATTTTATCCAAGGTTTGAGACTACTTTCAGATTTCTTCCGTGTCATAGTAAAACTAGATAATCTTATGTGTTCTTGTAATATATTTAGAAATATATCATAAGCCTCGGAGGCATTTTCTTCAACCACGATAACTTCCCAATTTTCAAAACGCAATCTGTTATTCAATAAGTGATAGTCAACCAGTAGATTGAAAAGGATAATTAGCTCTGGGATTACCAAATTTAATACTTTCGAGAAAGATTCCTGTCATACAATGATCGGTTATATGCATATCTAAGTTAATGCCAGCAAGGAGATTAGGGGGTATATTCTTGAAACGAGCAAAAACATGATCAAGACAAGTTCCTGAGTTTGGCCTTGTGGCCTCGTTTACGAAGGAAGTAAGACCATTTTCAGCCATAAGCACTCTATACGAATCAGAAATAGAACAGCCCTCTAAAATATCTATATTAAAGTCACCTAAAATAATGAGATTATTAGAAGATCTATGCGCCAATAAGTTGGAAATATCTTCAATAAAGGCGTAAGGTGGTAAAGCATGGAGTCTATAGAAACAAATGAAAGAGAATATTTCGTCTTGTATACTGCAACACACTTCAATAACAACCGCACTATTCAAACTAAAAACCTTAACCTCGCATTCATACACGCTTCTCACAAAAACTCCCACGCCACCAGAAGAATAGCTATCATTAGCATTAGCAAAAAAATTATAGCCAGGAATATTGTAGTCAATTATATCACTAGAATATATCCAACTTTCGGATACAAAAATAAACCCTGGCAAAGTTACGAAGGCTTCAAGATTACCAACTAATAAATCGAAATTTTGGCGCATACTACGAATGTTTTGATGAATTATAAAAAACGATTTGTTACCTGAATTACATTTAAAAGCATTATCATAAATACATCTAATGGTTCGGGTAGTGGGGCTATCGTTTGCAAGATCAAAATTGTCGTTCATGCTAGTGCCCTTGGACAGTAGCTAGATCGTCAAATGATCTTACAACAACAACCTCACTACCTTCAGCCTTCCTCATCAATATATGAGAGTTACGGAACCATAAATACTTAAATTTTCCTTCAATTTTTATTTTTTTTGCTGCCATATATAAAGATCTTGTATATTTTGTAAAAGAATCATTAATATAGATACTACTTTTACTACCTACATCAAATAAATTCGAATTCAGCTTCTTCCCTGCAGTTCGTTTGGCTGCCATGACTTTCTGTTTGATTTCAAGTGAGGAGAGATGGATACAAAGAATATTATCGTAAGCGCCAGAGTTGGAAGTTGAATTACCCTGCTTTTTAATGCGCTTGACAAAACATTTAGTGACATCATTATTGGACACCGAAACGTTCAATGCTTTGTCAAAAATAGTGTGTGCTCTTTCTTCAACATTAGAGCTATTCAGATCAGGTACACCAACAATCTCGATGACATTCTCCAGCTGCTTTTGATCTCTCCAGTTTACCTTGCTCTCCAGACTCGCCACCATAGAACGTAGTGTTTTGTTTTCCTCTTTAAGCTGCTGCATTGTTGTTAAAAATTCAGTGTTAATTTTTTTCAAGCTTATTATTTCCTCGTAGAGTATTTGTAAGGTTATTGAACTATTGATCGGCGAAGAAAGAACTGTTGTTTCAGTGAATGATGCATTTTTGTTGTAAAGTGCAGGTACATTATTGCATAGATCAGAAAGTGATGAATAATGATTTCGGCTGTCGGATGAAATGGTTGCTGCTGCGTTTGCTGTTGATTCTAGTGGGGTGTCCAATGGATGTGTATTCTGTTGCAGGCTCCCTGATGTTAAGGGTTGTTGTTGTAGAGACAGACGGCGCACAGAGGTCGATTTAAAAGATTTAGGCGGCCATAACTATTTTTTTGTGTATTTTAGCTTAAGATGATATATTATAACTGAAATTAATGGACTTTGTAAAATATACTTATATTTAACACCGAAAATTGACAAAAAGAAACATATTTCAATAATAATGATATTTATTTTCAGAAATTACAAAATTATTTTCAATAGTTGGAAAAGATAATAACAAATTATAGTCATAATGATTTTAAGGAACAGGTGAAAAATAAAAAAAAAAAATGTATGTTTCATATATACAGGGTATCCTGTAAATAATGGATAGCCTTGCAACTGATTGTAGCAGGCCTTATGACCTTTCCAGAAAAAAAATATAAAAAAAATATTTTCCCAGTGTTTAGGTACTATGTTATGATGTTTCTTCCAAAAGTTGTTAACAAGTACTACTTTCCTCAAATACGTGAACGCTACGACAATGGATGAACAATTTATACTATTTTTCTATTTTTGTAATATTCAAGAATAACTGTTGCAATAGATGGGTGGTTAAATTTAATAGTAGTCATTGCATTTTTTTTATTATAATTTTTTAAAATATTTTTTTCAGTACAAACATTTATTTTCACAAAAGTTTGATTACCTCTAATAAATTAAAATTGTATGAGAACATGAATGGCCAATTGCTTAAAAAAGTTGTCTATTTAATGCACTATCCAAAATGGTATAACA
Organism: Dasysyrphus tricinctus; assembly: GCA_963921185.1. Taxonomy (NCBI): domain Eukaryota; kingdom Metazoa; phylum Arthropoda; class Insecta; order Diptera; family Syrphidae; genus Dasysyrphus; species Dasysyrphus tricinctus. The sequence continues at coordinate 81,222,497 of OY992533.1, forward strand.
CATGCTTGTGTATTACCGAAATAACCAAGAAAATTTGTCAATCATCTAATAAAGCTGCTTTTAACATTTTCGCAAAATGTCTATCAAAATGTAACAATAACCTCCAAATTTAGGTTGGACAAAGATTTTCTTTTTTGATGTGTAAGGGGGTTCACTGCAAGATTTTAGGTGTTGAAAGCCCCACCATTTGGCCACCACATTGAAAAACGAATTCTAAAAATTTTTCCATGGCAAATTAATTTTATTAGTCTTAGAAAAAAAACTTTGGTACAAATTTTAGCAAATTCAATTCTCTTCAATTTCAATTTATGTTAACATACTTTTTACCCTAAAGTTATAAATACAAAAGTTATAATAAAAATTTAAACATATGTTTTTATGTATGTATGAACGATAATATCATCAGAAAGTACCGACCGTACTTCTTCTACTTTTCTTCTTTTGGTCCTCTCACTCGAATCTTCAAAAGTCTTAGAAGGCCGCCCCGGCAAGTTTGGCTTTTTTTCTGATATTATAAAGGTTTATCCTAACCAGACCTCATTGTTCTTTCGAAAAACTGCTTCCATTCTTTGGGCTTTAGACCATTTTTGTTTCATGGGCGATTTAAAAAGTGCAAATCTTTTTTTATAACAACTTAAACGTTCCGGCGAATCGCCACAAGAGGATAACAGCCGTTTTTCTAGGTATTTTAGTTTTTCCTGCAAACTAGGCAAATTTTGTTCTTGCATTTGATCGTAGAGGTCATAGGCGCCCGCAGGATTTTGTCCAGGGGGGGGCAGACACCAAACCAATTTTCAGATACATATCGAATTTTCAAAAAAATGGGTATACAAAAAAATTTTTTTTTTTTTATTTTAATATGCAATATAATTTGAGCTTTTTGGAAGTTTTTATAAATAATTTAATTTAAATCCTTCAGTCAATAATGAACAAATTTAAAATAACGTTCTATCTTCTATGGGAGGTACTGTTAAAAGTTATCCAGGGTAAAATTATTTTATATTTAATAGTAGACCCACATATTTAACCACACAGCCATTTTTTTGGAAGTTTTTGTGAAAAAATCAAAAGCGAATGTTATTTTTGATTCGATTTAAACAAAGTTTATTTCAGTAGTATATAGAATTTGTATTATAAAACCTTCTTATATAGAAACTATGCCTGGCCCCGGGCAAACAAAACTTCCAGCTTAATGATTAGGAATTATAATCTTGTTGGATATAGTTTACAGTGGATTTTCGTTGAAAAATTCATGTAAGTTGAACTGAACTTAATACAAATTGCGTATGACAAAGCCCTCACTATGTCACTGATGAGTTCAAGTGAGTAAGCCGAACGAAACGCCAATTTGTAGGACTAGGTAAAGGCCATAAAAAGCTATTTTGAATCAATAATTCAACAAGTCCAATCCTTAATGCTAAGTCTTCTACTTGGCTGATTTATTTCAGTAGTATATAGAAATTTTATTATAAAACCTTCTTATGTAAAACAAAATTCATTTTAACGATCGAACCAAAAATGCTAGGATGTGGATCTATAAAATATGGTTCGTTGCGAGCTTATTATGCGCAGAGTTATTGAAGATTCATTTCCGAATCTTTGAAATAAGAAATAAAAATGTAATTTTACAAAAGGAAAAAGGACAGTTTAAAAAAAAAAGTTTGGAAATCCTTTGACCTTAATAGATTTCAATGAAATCTAATTGAGTGATTTCAACGAAATTGCCACATGTCATGGTGATGATGGTGCCATTTTTTGAAACACCGTTTTGAAAATATTCGTTTCTGTTATAATTATGTCTCAGCTATCCTGTCAATTTTATTGAAATCACTCAACGAACAACGAAGTTGACATTTTTTAAAGCACCCTGATTTGAAAATATTTTTTCTTTTTTAATTCTGTATAAGCCATCACCTGTGTCAACTTAATTGAAATCTTTCAAAACAACACAACAACGAAGATATAGTAGGTACTTTTCCATTTTCTTGAGAAAAAATGGGTATTCATACATCTGTCAAAACTTGTATGGAAAATTTGACAGATTTACTCAGTTTACAACTTTATTACGTTTATGAATAACCTAGAACATTTACCCGGAGGCAAGTACTGGCAAGCAAGTTGACTACATACACTGCTTGTCAAATTCGTAATTTGCTTTCCACTTGCCTCCCTCTTGCTTTCCACTTGCATTCCACTTGCTTGCCTTCCAACTTGCTTCTCAACTTGCTTCACTACTAGCTTCAAAAATTCCATGCCAGTTGATGAGCAAGTTGCTTGGGTTTATGTGTTAGTGAACAAATGAGTATGTATGAGTACTTGCCCGTGTGGCCTCGGGGTTAAAAAAATTAAAATTAATGCTGAGGTAAATATATATTTTTTTTTAAGTGTAAGCCGACCATAAAAAAAAAATTATAAATTCTCCGGCACTATAGGCCCCTTTCACACGAGGAAACTGAGTTGCTTGCAACTTTCAGTTCCAGGGTGAGAAGCAGAGAATATCAAATAGGTAAAGAAGCCAATCCTTTGTGCGTTTCACCCTCGAAAACCCAATTGTGTACATTGTTGTATTGATAATTTCATTTCGTGTTGAAGAATAGATGTGAATTACAACAACAGCCGTTTTCCTTTGGAGGTGGCAAAGTACTTGTGAGTAAGTAGATGAAAACCCTAATCTAGTGCTACCAACAGCACATGCTCTAATGTGCGAGTAGATACATTTACATGGGAAAGCAGTTTGATGTGTTCCATTGAAAAAAGCTAGCAAAGTACTTCGCGACCTCCAAAGGAAAACGCCTAACAACATGATCTGTGCTGAATGACAAGTTGATTCGATGTGTGCGTTTTGTCATTGCTTTTTACTAATACTTTGCAAATCTAATACATCAGCTGTTCGCTTCAGCTTGTAGGCGAATCAAGTTGACAGCTGAGGATCATGGTATAAAAATACAAGGTATGTTGTATATGAGATGAAGGGTCGCCATATTTTGTTTTGTGTGACGTCATAGCGAGTGTTCACCAACAAATTGCTTTAAAACATAAACAATTTATTGTTTACTTTCTTTGCCGTAAATGACAAACAATTGAGATAATTCACTCGCAATGACGTCACGAATCAGTTGCTTGAATTGTCAAGCATACCTTGTTGTTCTTATACTATGGCTGAGGATTGGATTCTTTATTTGATATTTTTTGGTGAGAAGGGCAGGAGAAAATATGGGTGCACAAAATCTCTCCGGTCGAGTATTCGAAGATATTTTTTCGACATTACAACCAATAGGCTTTCAAAGGAAATTTCAAAAATTTCCTACTTACTTACTACTTACATTTGCTATCAAAAACCATAGGAGCAAAAAGCCCAAGTTTGGGAAACTTGGTGAAAATTTCACATTACCAAACAGGCATAATATATATATATATCTGCCTCGTTCATTTCTTAAAGAAAAGGGATTTCATTTTTACTTGCGATATAGGTACTATAAAGGCAAGTTTTGGATTCGTGAAAACAAAAATTTGAGATAACAATCAAACATGATATTACGATGATAGAGAACATCAAAAAAGTGGGTGGCACAATTCTGTCTGTCTGTCTGCCTGTTCGTCTACAGCCTAAGCGGCTCGATCAATTTTCTTCAAACTTGGTACATATTGGTTTTTGGTGGTTATGCCCACATGTTTTTTTCATTTTTTTTTAGAATCGGTACCTGTCATACATTTTTTTTTGCAATTTTACATAATCGTATTTTTCTCTAAAACGGCTCGACAAAATTTCTTAAAAAAAAATCAATTAATTTATTTTAGTAAAGGCTTCCTTTGGGTGTAAAACCATTTTTCAAAAATGGCTATTAATGGTACCTCCCAAGGAACCATTTTTTTAATTTTTGATTTTCTTCAAAACAGTACGACCGATTTCAATTATTGTTTTTATACAAAAGCTTCCAAAAAATATAAATAGTTTTGTGTACCAACATTTTTGAAAAAATATTTTTTGGATTTTTAAAAAAATTTTCAAAATTTTTTTTGGAAAATCAAATATTTCCAAAACAATATAATCAATTTTTTTGAAACTCGATATTTAAGAGTTTTTTAGTACTTTCTAAAATATTTTTATAAACAATTTTACATTTATAAAAAAATAACGGTACCTTCCATACAAACGTTAAAAAACCGCAATAGAAAATATTTGTTTGCTCAAACAACTCCTACGATTTTGATTAAACTTTTTTCATGTACTAAAATTAGTACGATCTACAATCAAAAATTACAAAATTTATATGAATTTTTTGTGTACAAATTTTAGATAAAATTAAATAATATTGCACATCAAAATTTTCCAAAAAAAAAGTTTTTGGAATTTAAAAAAAGTTTCAATTTTTTTTGAAAATTCGATATCTCAAAAACAGGTTGACAATTTTTTTTTTAAAACACATAAATATATACTCTAGATTTGCATACCAAAATTTGTTCTTTAAAATGTTTTAAGAATTTTATAAGTATGTATAAAAAAATTATTTTTAAAAAAACCGCTCAAACAATTTTAAATTTTTTTTCCCATACAATCATATTCAATCAAGAATTAAGATGGCATTCTTTTTTTCCACCTCAAAGGCCACTTTGTGTCAAAATTTGTTAAAATTGTGTCAAAGAATGAAGAACTGTTTCATTCGGTTCAATATAAGAATAGGCTAGTTTGATTTGTAAAACTATTTGTCCTAGGAAGATTTAACTAGATTTAACAAAGAATCTGAAGTGTAAAAAAAAAAAAAAAGATTAATTTCTAATATTCAAAGACAAAAAAAGCAAGTAGGTATTTGTTAAAATTCAAAGTAAAAAATGCAAATTATGGTAACGCCAGGGGGGGGGGGCAAATCAAGAACTCAATAAAGAAGCTTTAATATCCAAATATATCGAAACAAAGGATAATTTCAGATACATATGGCATGATCCAGAGCCAGGAGGGGGCAAATCATGATCCCTGACAAAAAAGACAAATAGGTTGTTGTTAAAATTCATAGTAAAAAAATGCATGCAAAAATGTGGTAATGCCAGGGGGGGGGCAAACCATGAACTCAATAAAGAAGCTGTAAAGAAAATATCCATATTTTCCAACAATATCGAAACTAAGGATATTTTCAGGTACATTTAGTATGATCCAGAGCCAGGGGGGGGCAAATCATGGAGAGAAGGCAAAGTATTTGCTAAAATCAAAGAAAAAACTGAAAAATTTCTTAGTTGTGTGGTATTGTCCAGAGCCAGGGGGGGCAACTGCCCCCCCCTTGCCCCCCCCCCCCTCCGGGCGCCTATGGTAGAGGTATTTTCGGGTAACAACTTTTATACCTGAGGTACAAGGTGCACCTAAAGTCAAGAAAACTAAAGTTTATTACGTTTGAAATCAAAGTTGGTTATTTTTCGTTTTGTGACTTAATCGCCTAAAAGCTCAATAACTTTGTCATCTGCAGCTATCTGCACAAACATTTTACGTTATTACATAACTTAATATATGTAGCAAATTATACAAAAAAAAATATTGCCCTATAGGGGGCTATAATAAAAAAAAAAAAAGACTTAGGAATATGAAAAATAAAAAAAAATTCTTTACAAAATAGACCTTACTTAGAAGTTATACGAAGGGTATAAAAACCGTTATTTATATAAAAAAAATATCAAGAAACATTGATTCGTACCTGAATTATAATAATCCATCACAAATACTTTAAAAAATTTAAATTACAACACACAATTTCAATTTAGTCCACTTTAAAAAATGAGAAATACTAAATGTGAGAGATGCACTCTGACAGATGATCAAGTTCCAACTGCTTGTCCACGTGCTAGGTGACAAGTTCGGTAATGTGGGTGGTAAATTATTGTTGCTGGCATTGTCCTCTAGCTTTCTACTTTTTTTTTTATAAATTTACCGTTACTTTGAAATACTCACTTTTGGCCGGCTAATTATTGCAAATCGACGTCTGTGCGGCGGCGTGAGACGCGGCACTTGTCACAGCGAAATAGTTTATTATTTGCAGACATGTATTCAATGTCTTCTTTTTTGATATTTACACATGAACCATGAAAAATCAATTTGCAATCACAACAATCAATTTTATTTAAATCACTTCTGATTATTTCAATTTTGCAAGAGGAGCACAACATGTTTAAGAGTTTTTGAATTATAAGAACAGTTTATGTGAAATTGAAAGTGCGCACCCCACGACACCTTAAGAGAACACGTCACACGAACACAAAAGTATTTATATTTTTTTAGAAGCTTCTGTATAGAAGAATAATTGAATCGGTGAAATCGGTGGTATCGTTTTGAAGCAAATCAAATATTAAAAAAATGTTTCTTTGGGAGGTACCATTAATAACCATTTTTGAAAAATGGTTTTCCACCCAAAGAAAGCCTCTACAAAAATAGATTTATTGAATTTTTTTTTTTAAGTTGTAGAGCCGGTTTTGAGAAAAATACGATTATGTAAAATTGCTAAAAAAAGAGGGAGCGGGTCAAAATTCTGGTTTCAAAATTCTGCTTTTCAAAATTCAGTTTTTTGTATGAAAATGCAATTTTTCAAAATTCTGCTTATTTTCAGTTCTGTCTTTCAAAATTCCGCTTTTCAAAATTCTGTTTTCAGAATTCTTCATTTTAAAATTTTAAGCAATAAAATTCTGCTAATTCTGGTTTTTCTCAAGACGGAAAAGAAAAAAGTGATTTTTTAAATTTATTTTTTGACAATTCAGTCCAACACTCCCAATCTGGAAGAGATTTTGTTTTTGCTCGTCATTTATTTATGTTATTTGATTGCTGCACACATTTTTCTACAACGATCTATGCACGCAGAACGTATATTTCACTTTATTTTGTGCATTAACGGGTTAATGAAGCTGTAAATGTAAGTGCAAAAGTTGAGTAAAGCCTAGTTTACAGTTTGATTCAGGTGAAACACAAATTAAATTGGTTGTTGGTTAATAGTTTCATGCAAAATAAAACCATTGCTGTCATGAAATTTCATGCAAAACGATTGGCCGGCAATTGTTTTGCGTGCGAAAAATAGTGTGCTAAATAATAAGTATTTTTATTGTTGGTTTACACTTCGAAGAAAAAATATTATTCACCTCACAGCTTTTTTTGCCTGCAAATGATTTTTGCTTCCAAAAATTTTTTTTCAATTTTTAGGCCTATAGTTAAGTGTAAGTTAATGACTCAATGTGTGGCTAAGGCCAAGGGAAACATTTTTCGTCTAGAATATTATAAAAGTTTAGCACAGAATAGGTGCATAATTGCTTACAAAGTTTTGTTTTTATGCGTACGGAACTGTAAACTGTGCTCACAATTATACAATTATTGTCTTAGACAAAAGAGCAGCCTTAAAACCAAATACGAGAAATTTTCCCTTTCTTGATGAGACAAGTATGAAAAAATTGGTTTACAACATTCTGCCAATAATAAAAATAAGGTTTGGAAAATGTTAAAAAGCGCCATAATTTCGACCCCAACCCTAAAAAAAATTGTATTGCAGGTACAGTTACTTTCGGTTCTAAAATAAAAATGAAAAGAATGTTTCGGCACAATCACCAAAAACCACTATGAACCAAGTTTGAAGAAAATCGATCGAGCCGTTTAGGCTGTATACAAACAGACAGACAGATAGACAGGCAGAATTGTGCCACCCACTTTTTTGGTGTTCTCTTTCATCGTAACATCATGTTTGATTGTTATCTCAAATTTTTTTTTTTTTTCGCACGAATCCAAAACTTGCCTTATGATTATGTTAAATTGCTAAGAAAAAATTGTATGGTAGGTACCGTTATTTTTGGTTAAAGAAAAATTAAAAAAAAACGGTGGACAGAATCACCAGAAACCACTATGTTTCAAGTTTGAAGAAAATCGATCGAGTCGTTTAGGCTGTAGAGTAGACTAACAGACAGACAGAATTTTTCCACCCAATTGTTTGGTGTTTGCCATCGTATTGTCATGTTTGATTGTCATCTCGAAGTTTTTTTTGCACGAATTCAAAACTTGCCTTATAGTTCCTATATTGCAAGTAAAAAGGCAACCCTTTTTCAACGAACTGGGTGACACACGTCTCGTTTTTGCCACTGAGAAAAATCTTTGAATTCACTCAGAATTCAAAACTGTTCAGGGAGGTCCCCCATACCTAAGCTCTCACTATACCTTGCCTACACGCTGGGGAGCACAATGGATCGATCCATTGAGTTCCGAGTGAGGTGGTGCGTCCTTCTCGTATCATCATCCCTATTAACCTAACCTAACCTAACCTAACCTATGTAAAAGGGGGCATATTTGTAAAATTTGTTCCAAATAAAATGTTTAAAAGAAAAGAGTTATTCAAAATCAACAGCAACTCTCAACTCAACAATCCGTTTAAATATTTCTTAAAGTCAAAGTCCCATCACCGTTCTTTCAAAATCTACTTTTTTTAGTGAATATTTTTTGTGAAATTAGTTTTATTAGTTTAAACTGATTTTATTTTTCAAAATTTCACTATATTCAATGGGAGTTCTATTTTTAACGTCTGTGAAGTTAGCAGGACAACTTTCACCCACGCAAATGAGACCTTGACAGGAATTTGCATTTTGTTTGCATTTCTATTCCCGATCTTGCAGTCCGCCCATAATAACGGAGTGACCTGCTAACTTCACTGTGAAGTTAGCAGCACTTCACCGTGAAGTTAGCAGGTCACATCACGTATCTCAGGAACGAAGAATGCTAGGAATTTGCAGTAAACCTCCAAATTTGCAGGTTTTTTGCATTAACAATTGAGTGACAATTGATTAAAAGAATCATCGATGTTCTTGCGATGCAGGGAATAATAATAATAAGGAATAATTCCAGGGGCATCGGCTCCACATGAGAATGTATTCCATTATTAGTGGGAATCTGTTACACTTTTCAAAGCGAAATTTATTCTCACCGTGAGCGTGAACTTACTACACCCGAAATTTTGTGGAATTTTTTCCCACATAAAATTTTGAATTTGGGAGATTATTGTACAATTATTGTTGGATATAAATATGTATAGGATAAACTCAAAGTTTATTTAAATGCAAAAGAAACTTTGCAAACACCCAACCTCACACCTACCCCAAATTCTTTAGCGAGCACAAGCAGGGGGCTTGCAGGGGACAGCATGCCCTCCATACAAACCTCACTGTTTATTGGTGAATTTTTAAATTTCACAAACCAATTAGAGGAGATTATTTATAAGGTTTGTGAAATTTAAAAATTCGAGAATAAACAGTGCAATCCCCTGCTTGGGCTCACTATAGAATTTGGGCTGGGTGCGAGGTTGGGTGTATGCAAAGTTTCTTTTGCATTTAAAGAAAGGAAAGAATCAAAGAAAAAGAAGTGAAATTAGATTCTCACACCAAGTGGGCAAAAACTCCAGTCACAAAGTGGAGATCTTTCTCACTAAAAAGTGCAATAAATTCCCTCTGTTGGTGAGAATAACTTCCACTTCGAAAAAAGGAACAGGTTCTCACTGGGAGCGCAATAAATTCCCATGTGGAGCAGATGCCCGTGGAATCATTTCCCTGCACCGTTCTTGCTGAGAAGAAAAATCATCTTTTGTAATTTTAAAACCCTGAGATTATATATTTAGGCTATGAATTGTTATTAATAAAATCAACGAGAGTATGTAGGTACAACCTTGTGCTATAACAATTTTGAAGGATAATATAGCTATGTGGTGTTTGGTAGAAAACTGATAACTCCATTGAATAATTTGCGTTCTTACGTCAATCTTACATCAAGCTAGACTCTATACGGGTTGACCGATTTTCTTTATAGTTTTTTGAGAAAATACATTTTAAAGTAACAACTTTTGAAAAAAATTTGATTTTCTTTTCCACAGTTGATTTTTTTCAAAATTTTCCGCGACTAAGTGTTATTTTTGTATGTGAAATTCCATGCCTTTCTTAGTTTTTAGTCAAGCACTGAATACCGAATGCAAAAAGTTTTCTTAGGTTTTAAGGAATTAAAACAAAAAGAAAGGTACTTTCATTGCTTGCTTGTTTTATGATTTTGAAGCGAAAAAAAATACTATTCATAATCAAACCCATTTTTTCGATTTTTTTTTAATTTCTCAAAAATTAAGAAAGATTTTTACAACGAGATATCGATATTATACTGAAAATTAACTAACAACGAAAAATTTTGAAAAAAATTTATTTTCAAAAATTGACTGAAATAAAAATAGAAAGAAATGAAATTTTGACTTTCAAAAATCTATAACACGTTTTTTTTATTCTTATCAATCTAAAAATTAAGTTTGCCAACTTCCTCCCACCTCAGAACAAAATCCAAGTTACGCCACTGCCCAATTTGTCCCCATATTTGATTCCGTGTCCCTGGCAGCCCCACTGCCATATAAGGATATTTTAATTTTTAATGGTCTCACTAATAACTCCTCCGATTGTGCGGAAACTCTTTTAAAATATCAATAAATCATATTTCATGTATATAAATATAAATATAAATATAAATATAAATATAAATATAAATATAAATATAAATATAAATATAAATATAAATATAAATATAAATATAAATATAAATATAAATATAAATATAAATATAAAAACTAATACATAGGAATATCTATGTATTAGTTTTTGCATTTTTAAAAAACATAATGTTTTTAAAATTTAATATTTCAAAAACGGGTGGATGAAATTATTTTAAACTTTGTTATTAAATGTTTATAAATAAATTCTCAAAACTGGCCTGCCAAATAGTTTATACTGAAAATGTTTCAAAAAATATGTACAGCTATATACAAAATTAATAAAAAAAAAAATACTAACGATTATTTATATTAATTTTCTATTTATTATAACAAATGTCATATACATATAAATTACATATTAACTCTTACGTATTTTCATTAAGGTATGTATACACGTCTCTGAAGTTAGAATAGGGTTACCAGACATCCCCCTTTAGGAGGGAGAGTCCCCCTTTTTTATACCAAAATGTTATTTGTCCTCTCTATACCAACCTATGTCAATTCAATTGTAAACTGTAAAAATATTTTCATTAAATAATTTTAAAAAGATTTTCTTTGAATACACTAATTTGAAGTAACAAATCCTTTCAAAGCTGAACGCATCCACTCAATGAACTAAATCTCACTTCAGACGCAAAAGTTTTCCTTCATCTGTTAGTTTGATTGGCTTTTTTGATTGTTTTTATAATAAAAAATCAAATCAAACTTTCTTATCTCCCTTCTTTTTACTCTGGTGTTATATTTTTCAAAAAAATATTTTTTCCCGTTTTTTGAACACTTGTTTCCCCTAGAAAACTCCCGATGTACCCCTTTTCATAAATTTGAATCTGGTAACCCTAGTTTAGCAGGGCAACTTTCACCCACGCAAATGGGACCTTGACAGTAATTTGCAGTTTTTTGTTTCATTTTTTTGTTTGCATTTCTATTCCCGATTTTGCAGTTCGCCAAATAAGGGTGTAATTTAGTGACCTGCTAACTTCACAGTGAAGTTAGCAGGTCACATGTTGTATCTCACGAACCAAGCATGCTAGGAACTTGCAACAAGGCTCCAAATTTGCAATTTTTTGCATTTCAACGATAGGCTATGTTCAAAATTTGAAGTCCTCAATTTAAAAATTTCCCAAATTTGAATTCAATATGAAGTTATTAGGTCACATCGTGTATCTCAGGAACCAAGCATGCTAGGAACTTGCAGTAAGGCTCCAAATTTGCAGTTTTTTTTGCATTTCAAGAATAGGCTAGGTCAAAATTTTGAAGTCCTTTTTTTGAAACAAAATTTCATACTGACAGGTCACTAAATTACACCCTTATTTGACGAACTGCAAAATCGGGAATAGAAATGCAAAAAAACTGCAAATTCCTGTCAAGGTCCCATTTGCGTGGGGGAAAGTTGCCCTGCTAACTTCACAGACGTTATGTATACGTTGTTAAAAGTTACATTTAAAATAATATTTGCTAGTTAAAATAATTATTTATTTACTTTGATGCATAAGTAACTTTTACATAGAAAATAGGGTTGTTCATCGGCAAGGCCTAGGGCGGCATCAGAATGAGATCCACCACTGCCTAAAGCAAAACATTTAGTTGGGTGTTTGTTGCCTTTGTACTTTGTACCTATGAATAACTTAGTTAAATTTTCATAAATCATAAGTCGCAAATTCAAAATACTAAAAGGAAGTTTTAAAATCACAAAAATGTTATTCCTTTTTTTTAATTTGTACATTGTTACATAATTTTTTTCAAAATAAAAAAAAAATCCACTCTACTATAAAATAAACTGTGTACCTATAATCTCTACATATTTATTATTCGCTGGCAATAACAGTCAACATCGACACAACACACAACTTCGTTGTTGATTATTATTTCTCGTTTTAGATGGGGTTGCATTCGGGTTACTTATTAAAGTTGACTAACACTGTTGATCAGCACGTACACATTCTTACACCACCTTTTGTTGTACAGCAATGAGCATGAGCGATGTTGATTTACACAAATATACTTTAAGATGTGTGTGTTGAGTGAAAAAATATTTTCATGTCTGGCTGGGTTGGGCATGTTGAGCGTCAACATATTTTCAGCAGTATAATTTTATCTGTACACGTGTGAACCAGCGTCAGTGCGTTTTTGAATTTTTTTTTGTGTGTACTGTACATAGTCAAATTGATTATTGTTTTGTGTTATTGTTGGTGTTGTTGTTGTTTATGAAACAATGAGTTGGTCAGATGAAAAGACTTTAAATTTTCTTCGTATGTATAAGGACCGTTCGTTATTATGGGACCCTGCAGACTTGGGATACAAAAACAAAAATAAGAGACATGAATTGCTGATGGAATTAGCTGTTAATTTTGACATAGACAAATCTGATGTTGAAAGAAAAATAAGAAGCCTGCAATCACAATTTGCTCGTGAGAGAAAGAAGGAAAGAATAATAACTGCAAGCAAGGGAGATGAACCATATGTCAGCAAATGGTTTGCATATCAAAGTATGGTATTCTTAGTGGACAAACACAAGCCGAAGACAACCACTAGTGATACTGATACTAAAGTAAGTTTTTATAGTTGTGATAACTCAAGCCTCCATCAAATAGTATTTAAAGTAAGGTAGATAGATATGAACATTGTAACTACCTGCCTACAAACAATAGTGTATCTTTAAAGTATGTATGTATATGGTGCCTACCTGGAATTAAGAGAAATTATTAAAGAAAATATAGGTATGAAAAACTAATAAATTTAATTGCTTAGATATTAGATTGGGTATGATGGCATCTAACTGATCATATAGCTACCTGGACCACTGGGCGAAATGCAAAAACTGCCGTAATGGAACCCGGTTTACCAGTTTTTACATTTTTTTTCTGGAAATATGACATGTCAATTTCATTTGAATTTATTGCGTCTAGCGTCTATTAAATTTGAAATTTTAAGCTTTGTAATTATTTTTGTTTCCAATCATTGAAATTTTAAATAATATTAATGGCGGACAAAATAAACAAATTACCAAAAGTAATTTATACGACAGAAGAGGATAATTGGTTGGTTTCCAATTCCAATACATTGGAATATCGGGAGGTTATTGAAAATAAAAAAAACCGACGGTGTCACGAAGCGTGATGAGGACAAGGCCTAGGAGGAAATTGCTAAAAGTTCCTCTACACTATCCCACAAAGTATTAACACATGTCAGAATAAAGTGGGAAGAAATTTCATACGACTGCAAAATTTGTGTGATGTAACTGACTTTCATATTTTCCTTCCACACTTGCATGAAAAATCAGTTTCACCATAACCTCAAACGCTCAAGTGGGATAGAAAGTGTGATGGTTTTAGAACCGATCCTAAATATTTTCATGTATTAACACAACATGTCAAATCGGGTCGGATGCGCTGTCAAGTTGTGTGTGATGAAATTTCATATTTTGTTTCCACACTATTATACATGATCTCTTCACACTTTTTTGACATGTGGTAATACTCAGTGGGATAGTGTGGAATGGCTATAAGGCTTTCTACATCGCACCACCGAGCCAGGTTTTTTTTAATTTAGTTTGATTTTGAACCGTTTTATTTAGTATAAATCTTTTAGGAAAGAAGCGTCAAGTCCCTGCGGAAGAACTATCGAAAAATAAAAGATAAAAGATGATAAACAAACTGGTGGAGGTCCGCCCAAAAAAGAACTTCCTGCATTGACCGAAAGATATCAATATTTGGGTGCTAAGAATGCAAAAGAATTGGAAATTCTGGACAGCGAAAGGGAGAGATATATGCTGGTGCGTGAGAGAGCTGCCGAAAACCTGCAACGAGCTTCATTGGAAAGGGATAGAGTGGAATTCGAGAGGGAGCGTTCGTTAGTTGAGTTGGAGAGAGCTAAACAGCAACTTTTTTACGATAAAGAACTCCACAACGTTCGCATAACACTTTTAAAGGAAAGCCAAACTGAACGTATACTACCTGCAGTCCCAACAGCAGCAGCAAAAAAGTTTTTCTGTTAGTTTTAGGTTTTTATTTATTATTTAAATAAATAACACATTAAAATACGAATGTATGATGTCTTTTGATGTTAATTTTTAGTCTTCTTCCATTGCAAGATTGGTACATGAAGGTCCAACACTGGCTGAAAATAACAGCTGCTGAGGCCGTTTCAAATTGTGTAGCAGATGGAACATGTGTAGCGGATAACATATCTGCGAATCCGGGCATTTCCGGTGGGTTGTGACTCCTTTTCATCGATGGCAATGTTGTGGAGGACGGCACAAGTAACGATGTTCAATTGCACCGTTTAAACTCTGCATCTTAAGGCTGTGGCCAACACCGGAAACCGCTTTTTCCAAATTCTAACGCTCGACACAAATGCGAATGCGAATGCGAATTTGGGACTCGCTTGATACAGTTTGAAAAGATGTCGCAAGATAATTTGTATTTAGTTTGTATCCACCAGAGTCGCCAATAATAATAAAATGCTCAAAATCACCTCTTTCAAATCGTTGATTTAAATTCGACATATTGAAAGTTCGTTGATCATGTGCAGAGCCCTTTTAATGAATAAAACAAATACAAATACACTATACGTTGTATTGTACAAGCGGAAAATACCTGCCAACGAGCAATGATATGGATAATTTTAAGGTTCTGAACCCTTATAGAGAACCATCCCTTCCGATTTCTAAATACTTCCGGATCAGTTCCACCTGGCGATTGGATATGTTTAACAATCTATTGCCCCCATCGTTCTAGGAAACTAAGCTTTACCAAAAAAGTCATGTGCTGCTTGTAATCATTCCCTACGTGTTGCAGGCATTCGAATGAATCGAGGCGAAAGATTAGCAATTGCTTTCGAAACATGTTTCACCATACGATGCACGGTTGCAATGCTTACACCATTAAAATCTGCAATCGCCAATTGGATTGACCCGAGTACATAGCATCGTAAAGCTAGACGGTCAAAGCAAATGGTCAACGCGTTGGCTCTCTGACGTCAAAATTCTGTCCCGAAGTTGTCTTGCCGTGTGATCGTCAACGCAGATAACTGTCTATGCGCCGACGGCTGCGTTTACACTCTCGTTGACACGAATTTAAGGGTCAATGAGTTGACTATTTTCGTTGGCCGTGTAATCACCCTGTCAACGCAGTTAAGATACTATGACAGACTACTCAACAACGCGTTGACTTTATCTTTACATTGACACAGCGGCTTTTTCTGCCATGCCAGCGTACTCTGCGTTGACCTTCATCTCAATCTCAAAAACTTTGCATTTTTTGAGTATTTTTGAACATCGACAGTTGATGGCTTGACAAATGAGGGGGGCGAACTATACTTTGACAGCAAACGTATATTTCAATCTAAATGCCACTGAATTGCCCTAAAATCACTTTTTTCCAGAGCAGTACAAAAATTACTAACACTTCTGATTTCTTAGATGTTTTTTAATCCATCGACATCGTAGCCATCCTTCAATAGAACTTGACAGTTGATGGCTTGACAGATGAAAGACGAGCTTTATCTTGACAGCAAACGTATATTTCGATCCAAATGTTACCCAATTGACCTAAAATAATTTTTTTCCGGGCAGGAAGAAATCTTCAAAAATTTCTGAATTTTTAGCTGTTTTGTAATCCATTGACATCGTAGCCATCCTTCAATGGAACATGACAGTTGATGACTTGACAGATGGGGGATGACCTATATTTTAACGACAAAAGTGTATTTCGATTTAAATGTCACCCAACTGCCCTAAAATCACCTTTTCCTGAGCAGTAAAAAAACTCCAAAAATGTCTGATTTTTAAGAGGTTTTTTAATTCATCCACATTGTATTGTTCGATAAAACCGCAGTCAATGTCGTGTGATCGTCAACGTACAAAATGATTTAATTTAGCTTTTGTCAACTCCGCGTCAACGTTCATATGTTTGGATATGGTCAAGTAGTGTAATCGTCAACGTTTCAGGTGTCAATACGTTGACAATAGAGGGTAGTAATTGCGTTGACACATATAACACGCCAACGCATTTTGGGACAACATTGACCAAGTCCCGTCATTCGTGTGATCGTCAATGTTTCATGCGTTGACATAGTCTACGTTGACAGTATATTGACAGTGTTTCTGATGTTGTCAAGGAGCCAATGCGTTGACCATTTATACGTTTACCGTCTAATCTAAGCTTAACACTATCAATAATTGAGTAATTATGGTCGTAATTTCCGTGATCTATCAGAGTAGAAATGTAAACGTTATGAATATTAATATTAATTTTCAAACCCATACCGTAAGGCAAAGAATCCTTTATAAGCTCAAGCACCATTATTGTCGTGGACTTTGAAAGACGAAAATGGTAAACAAAATCACGGTCGTGCCATTTGTCGAGTCCAACACGTGGAAGCATCTTATATTGTCTTTTTTCAAGAATTAAAATCTCTTCATCTTCATCTGCGTTTCCAGAAGCAGATAAAGGAAAACTTCCCAAAAGTAGTTTTCACGATACATTATGTTTTCAAATAAATTTATATTTCATTTTCATTTCATTCATCGAAAGTTAATCAATTTTAGAGTTGAAAATCGGAAGTTGAAAGTTGGGTCAAGAAAAACCAAATCACAAGTTGAAAATAAAAATCCTCAAGTTGTGTTCAGTTTTGAGTGAAGAAAATGGCTCTTAATTAACTTCTTGTGTGAGAAAACTTGACTTTAATTTTAGTCTCTGAACCATATACCTTCTTTTCTGATAGTTTTTGAAGTGCCTCTGAATACCTAATAAATAATTTTCTTTATTTCAGGTTGCAGTAAAAGAAGTACTAAACGAAGTGGCAGACAGTAAAGCCAATCTTCACAAACAAGATGAAACTGAAACAAAAATTCGACGTTTATCAAAGAGATTTAGAAAGGACTCAAGGAATTTTCCGCAAAAATCCATGATCATCAAACGTAAACAACGTTCTCATACTACAGCAAAAATGCCAGTTTTGGATGAAGCATTAAATTTAATGAGATCAATTGAAACCAAAATGGAAGACAAAGATGAATATGCACTTTATGGTGAACAAGTAGCTGTTAAATTACGTAAAATTCCTTCACCACACGCTAGATTTGCTGTTCAAAATATAATAAACAAAGCATTATTTGATGCAGAAATGGGATATTATTCACACAATTATCCAAGCACTTCTTGTGGAAATACATCAGCGTGTGCAGAAAATATCAATGATATAAATGATATTTGTAATGTCATTATAGGTGATAGATGAAAATAACTATTTGTAACTTTTCAACTCGTTCATTAAATGGAATGTTTATTTAATTTTCCCATTTTATTAATTACTTGGTACAAAGGCATCATTATATTCTATTTTAAGATGTGTAAATACTCCAGACCTAAATCAATATTCCGAACTTATTAATTGATTAATTAAGATTAAATATTCATCATTTGTTTATTAATTATACCAATATTAACTCCTAGTCTTACTTTTTAAGTTTTTATCTAGTAATTTTCTTACATGATTACATTATGAATTCAAAATTAATTCCATAAAATGTTTATAAATATTTGTCCGCTGGAAGATTTACTTAAAATATCAAATCACTATTTTTCTTATATTGTAAAGCCTTTATTTATGAACAATAAAATATCTATCACTCTATCTATCGTCTCGAAACCAAGGAACATGTATTTTGTAAGTAAATGTTTTAGAAATGTTTCTTTCGGTCTGGACTGCACTGAACCATATAATGTATCTATGTAGAATGTATTGAATAAACATTACATTGAATAGATATTGAACATCCCAAGTGTTTTACAGTTTTTCATTTCAAATGTTTTAAGTTTGTATTAATTCTTCTGAAGAACTTGAAACCAAAAGAATAAAATTTGTATGGAAAAAATAAAATGAGCGATGAGGGATCTCAAGACAATTAATGTTTTCACAAGTCCCGGTATACCTACCAAAAGCAAACATCTTTTATTATTTTAATTTAAAAAACAATAATCATATTGTGATTTTTAACATTCAAGTTCATTTAAAAAGGGCTCTGGACTTTTGGCACCTCATATGGGAAATTAAAATAAAATAAATGTAATCAAGGCGTAAAGTTTCTAGAGGTTGTTTGTGGGAAATTTACAAAAAATGTCTATCATCTGAATAATATAGGTCATGATAAAGGTCAACTATTTTCAGTCATTGGTTAGCTATAGATTTTTTATGAATTAAAAAAAAAGTTCAAGGTCAAAGTGTTATTTGCCACCTCATGTACCTATGGGAAATTTGCAAAAAATTAATACAAATACCACCTGTTGAAAGGCCTTTAGAACTAGGTCAGTTAGTTTCAGTTACATTTAAAAAAAAAATCTATGGCTGACCAATTACTAAAACTAGCTGACCTTGTATGTAGTTCTAATCTAACCAAAAATCGCTATAATCTAGATTTTTTTTTAATTCACTAAAAATTCATAAAAATAAAAAGTATGGGTGACCAATTACTGGAAATAGCTGACCTTTTATGACCTAAAGTGCCATTTTTTTCTTTAATGATCCAAATGAGGTGCCAAAAGTTTTATATTGTGACCTTGAAAAATTTTAAGCCTTGATTTTTTTTTATAATTAACGCGCACTCAAGAGGTTATGACTACTTTTACCAACTAGCATTTCAGTTTCTATTTGCTTAGAAATATTGATATGCTGCAAGTCTGGATATGTATAAAGCTTCTATAAAGCTTTCATCAAAAATAAATTTCTAATAGAATTCATGATTTCAATAACTGCTTCTTTAAACTCGTTTGAAAGCTTAATATAGAAAATTAAACGAGACTTTGTTTCGGATAGACCTCTGTAAATAACATAAATGAAAAAACATGAAGCTGTCACTGTACCTATAAAGATTGTATAGAGTAATTTAATTGAAGTTCCTGCCACTTGGTCTTCAAAAGGTTTCGGTTACAATTTGCCTTATCGAATATTTCGCAGAGACTTCACAGATTTTATTAACGAATCATAATAGAAAATGTCAGTCTATGCCAAAGAGACTCAAATCTGTCAAAGTCATTTTAATGAAGTCATTGATAACTATACGTTTTATTGAATAGATTGTTTGTGAAATATTTTTTGTGTTAATATTTTTACTTCGTGGAAAAAATTTAAAAGTCGGGAAATTATTATAGATCCCTTGCGATGAGACGTTCCTTAATGCTCCAGAGAGCTCGTCACTTATATCTTCAAAAGAATGCAGACAACGACCGTAAGAAAGTTCAGATCTAATAAATCTTTCATCGATAAATCAAATATCTCCAGAGCCAGAAGATTTAAGCGTGTTTACTTATTTTACTGTTTATAATTTTCTTTTAAATATACATATTCATTCACTACTTAGATATTTTCTTTTAAATATACATATTCATTCACTACTTAGATATGAACCCCATAACTAGCATGATTCAAAGATTTATGTTTCCAAGAAAGCGAAGACGAAGATAAAATTTTGGCAAATCAAAATCTTAGACTTAACCTCAGGCAAGAGCCGATTGAATTTAAAATCAACCACTCAGCTCTTCAGATTTTAATTTCAATAATAAACAAGCGATTTGAGAAAAAAAATTTTGTACATCATGTTTCTTCGTGTGAACGGGATACAAATTTGTTATTAATATGGCAGCTCCACTGGCATGCTATGAAAAAAACCAATGGAGTCTCAAAAATCCATGTCCGTTGTCCGTGCAGTGACATATCCATACAAATCAATTTGCTGATTGGATTGTGGCTTGGATGTTGGATATCGTTCATGTCTAGTTGAGCTGGCATTTAAGACAGGAAAATACTGAATACTTCAAACCATCCAATACTTCTTGTATTGGGCGGCCCGAAAGGTAATTTCTAATCCAACGAAGAAGAGATTCATCGATACCAAATTCACGCATTTTCGATAAGAAAACTTGATGCCAAACTCTATCAAACGCTTTTGAAATATCAAGTGCAATAATCTTACTTTCTCCAAAACGATGTTAAGATTTGTTCCACTGTTCGTTGAGATATACCATCAGATCACCAGTGGATCTATTGCTACGAAGGCCTTGAACACCTCTTCAGAACAATGGGAGGGATACTATCCGGACCAGCATATTTGTGTACATCAACTCTTGCAACTGCATGAGTGTGAAAGAAGATTCGTCCTATAAAATCGTTAGTGCTTTCAAGTACAGGAGGAGTCATAACACTCTCTGGCAGCGTCGAATTAACAGCAAACTGTGCTGCAAGCAAATTGGCCTACAAATTATCTAGGGATGACCAATTTCTAGGACTAGTTTACCTTTTCTGACCAATTCAATTACATGGCTCTTTTTTTCAAATTTTCCCTATATGAGGTGCCAAAAATCTTGAACCCTTACGTTCGGCGGTCGAGGTGGATTATTTACTTCAATTTTTCATAGCACTAATACCATAAGCTTAAATTTTTTGATACATATTATTTAACTTAAAAGAATTGCCAAAAGCCGAGTTGTGTGAAATTGAATGAATCCCGAGACTATTTTATCCCACGAGGGCTCATCTGATATAAATGGATTAGAGCTTTCAGAAGAGTTGTCAGGCTTTATGATTTGCGAAGACATTAAAGTTTGTTTCCTCAAGATATTTTGAATTTTGATATTTTGGCCATGCTCAAAGATTTTCTGAATCGGCTATGATTTCTGTTAAGAACACAAGGTTTGCCACATTATGAATATTAATGAAAATTATTAAAAATATTGCAGATCAAAAAGTGTGGTACAAAAAAAAAACTATTTTGTAATTATTGTTTTGTTACTTTGCAAAGTTGCAATATGCTCAAAAAAAAGTTTTGATATGATTTGTTTATTTTTTAAGAAAGACCAATTTCTTTTGGGGCTTTAAATAATAACTGTGTGTTTTTTTTTTATTGAATACAACACTAAAAAATATCATTTCTTGTTTTCATTGATTTGAACTGAATGCTAAAATTATCTCAACTCACCACATCTAGTAGATTCTTGACCGAAGAGCACACACATCAGTAAAGTGCCTTTCATATGAGCTGCGAATAGCGAACTGCGAATTGCGAATGGTCGCGAGTTTTGACATTTCTTTTACATGAATGGTCGCCGAAAGACGCGAATTGTCATAATAAATAAACCAGTAAAATGGGCGCTAAATAAATTTGAGGTTAAATTCGAGCGAATTTTTCATTCGCGGATTTGTGGAATGCGTCCTGATGTTGTGGATTGCGAATAAGTGTTTGGCAGTTCGCAGAAATATGTCGGTGGTCGCGTAGAATATATAAAAACGCTAAATTGAATAATTTAAACTAATTTTTGTTCGTGTTTTCTTTTTCAAATTGTAGATAGGGTCGTTTATTCACTTCGTCGAAGAGTTAAAACATTAATTTGTTGGTATTTGCGCTTGGAATTGCCTAAACAAATTTATTCGCATTCGCAGTTCGCAGCTCATGTGAAAGGCACTTAACTCTGCCAGCAAACGCAACGCATTAAACCAACACACCTACAAGCGACAACATGTATTCAGTTTTTTATGTCACAAATACCACTTTTAAGAAAATCTAAAATCAGTAAAATGGTGAGTTGTGTGACCCACATTTTCGTCGTCCCTATCATCGTTATGGCAAGTCTGATCAAAATCTCGAATTCGATTTTTTCACGAATGCATAATTGCCATAAAGGAAAATTAACAAAGAACTTATTTGAATCCTTTGATCTTAAATTAAAATCTAAATTGTGGCGGATGCATCTTGAAAGACCTTGCTTTTCATAGAAACTGAATCATTTTCTTAAAAAAAAAAAATAAGTAAACCTCGAGCATGTATTTGTCAATTTCAACTCCAAGATATCTAACATCTCTTTTCTTGTGCAACACACTCCGTGTTTTTTTTAAAGTATTCATTTAATTTCTTAGCATTCGACTTATGGAATTAAAATCACAGTGCAGCATCCTGCAAAATGTCAACGGCAGTGTACGAGTAAATATAGTAAACTCCCTTCTCTTGCTTGCGAAAATGGCTACACCAAACCATATAGGTAATCCCCTCCCTAGGTAGGTATAGACCATTCGCACAAGTGTCACAAAAAAACATTTTTCGGTTTTCTTCATTTTCATTCAGCATCAGCATTGAGTGAAAAATCGTCTATAGTAAGTTAGGTATGTACTTAAATAGGTACTTTTGCCAGAAACGCACTTCTTCATCTTTTGCAAGATGTAGACATGAAAGAAAACTGTGTTTATGCCAACATCAATGGAAAGGAAACATTTGTCAATCATTTTAATTAGCAGATGAGAAATAATCCTTGGTGGAAGCGAGTTGATGGTATAACAAGCTTGGCATCTCGTTTAGGCTAAAAGAAACTCCAAGACACTCTGCATCAGTGATGACGGATAATTTTTGTACCGCACAGTCTGCTTGATGGTGGTTTCGCATTTAATTGGATTTATTTGGGATTTTTATCATTCACATCATCGGAGCAACACTAACAACAACAACAAACACTGAGAGACATCAGATGTGCGACAACCATCTGAAATGATATGGTGCATGATAATCACAGGACCTTCCTTGACTTTTTTTTCTTTTTTTTTTTGGAAACCAAAAGTGGTATTTTCCCTTGGAGGGCAAATTAATTAAAATATCACACGTCTTGTTTGTGGAATGTTCAAGACTTTGCAAATGGTGTGGGTTTATTAAATCGGGAATGGCAAGGATGAGGATGATGTTGAGGCATGGAAGAGAAGAGTTCTTTGTTTTTAGATTCGATTGTGAGATATTTTATGTTAAGTGTCGAAAAATGATGACTTGACGGGAGTGTCACGGTTGGATGGTAGGATACCTCATGTTGGAGTAATTGAAAAGTTCAGGAAAATTAATTTCCATCGACTTATATATGAAAATCAATTTGTGTGCAGCGATCTGTGAATTATTTTAAATGCGGAAGTGCCCAGCTAGCCGCAGTGACTGAGGAAATATTCTATGTGCGATGACGACGCCAAAAGGAATCTGTTTGGGAAATAGTTGTGGCATAATCACTGATGTCGAAAATAGCTTGAAATGAAAATAGTTGAGTGCATATTCTTGGAGCATATTTTTGTTGAAGTAAAGCTTAGGTATAGATAATGCGGATGGTTCTTCTGGAATGTAATTTTTCTGGACCCAAGAGTAAGTCATCATCTCTGACTCTAAAGGGGACTTCATTATAAAATTGAACTTAAGTAAAAATTTTATTAAATAAAAGAATAAACAATTTGAATTGAAATAACTCTGTTTGTTAGATTAAGACCCATTTACTGATATACGAAACTTAAAGATTTACACAAGTAGAACATAAATAGTCCAGTCAATGTGTGCTCAAAAAGAGCTCTTAGCGAGAAAATTGTCCAGTAGTATAGTTTTGATTTGTTCCCTCCTTTATGTTTGTGGGGGTGCGAAATCTTAATTTGAGGTTTTCGAATAAAATTTCGTGACGCACACGCAACATGGAAAAAATGCAAAAAAATAAGGCAAAAATGTATTTTTTGGGAGCTTTTAACTTATGGCTGAAAAACTATCAATTGCTCAGGAATTGCTCGGAAACACTTACACATTGTCTACGGATGTTTGAACAAAAATAAAATGCACGACTGGGTCACACGTACTTGCTCTTATGTTCAAGACACTGCGGGCTTAAGAAAATTGTATATAAAAACATGCAAATTATGAGAGAAAAGTGTAGAGAAGCATGAAGTACGACATTTCAACTGGCTAAAACAACTCCTTTGACAGTTTGAGGTTAAATTAAGAATGCCATCTTAATTCTTGATTGAATATGATTGTGTGGGAAAAAAAATTCAAAATCTTTGGAGCAGTTTCTTAAAAAATTATTTTTTTATATATAAAATTCTTAAAACATTTTTAAGAACAAATTTTGGTATAAAAATCTAGAGTATATATTTATGTGTATATAAAAACAAAATTTGAAAAAAAAAAAATTGTCAACTCATTTTTGAGATATCGAATTTTCAAAAATAAAATTTGAAATTGCGGGTGGCAATGGTGCAGTGGATGTAGTGCTTGACTGCTAACTTAGAGGTGAGGGTTCGAGTCCCATTCTAGGCAGCATTCTTTTCTATATTCTCCCAGCTTAACTGGACGCCACCCGTGAGATTTAATGAGATAATAAACACCTTGATCTCAATCCACTGTGCCAAATCTTTCCTATCTTCTTCTCTTTCTAACAAGTGCCGTGCAATTCAGGTTGCATTTAAAAGACCTTAGGTCTTACAGGCATATAGTTAAGTTATAGTTAACTTTTTTTTTGAAAATTTTGATATACAATATTATTTAATCTTATTAGAAATTTGTACATACAAAAATTCATCTAAATACGTTAAGCCGATAACGAGAAAATTCAAAATAAAAAAAACGTTCTATGACAGGTACTCTTAATAGTTGATAAGTGTAAAATTTTATAATTTTTGGTAGTAGATGGTACTAATTTTAGTATATGAAAAAAGTTGAGTCAAAATCGTAGGAGTCGTTTTTAAGCAAAAAAATATTTTCCTTTACGGTTTTTTAACTTTTGTATGGAACGTACCACTAGTTTTTCATAATAATTAAATAATTTATACAAATATTTTAGTGAGTACTAAGAAAACTCTTAAGTATCAAAAAAATCGATCATGCCATTTTCGAAATACATTCCTACATATTTGATTTTCCAAAAACAATTTTGAAACATTTTTTTAAAATCACAAAATTATTTATATATTTTTGGAAGCTTCTACATAAAAAAATAGTTGAAATCGGTCGTACCGTTTTGAAGAAAATCAAAAATTAAAAAAATGGTTCTTTGAGAGGTACTATTAACAACCATTTTTGATAAATGGTTTTCCATCCAAAGGAAGCCTTTACTAAAATTAATTTATTGAATTTTTTTTAAGAAAAGTTGTCGAGCCGTTTTTGAGAAAAATACGATTTTGTAAAATTGCTAAAAAAAATTGTATAGCAGGTATATCGTTATTTTTGGTTCAAAAAAAAAATGGAAAAAACGTGGCGCATAACCACCAAAACCATCACTATGTACCAAGTTTGAAGAAAATCGATCGAGCCGTTTACGAACAAACATACAGACAGACAGAATTGTGCCACCCAATTTTTTGGTGTTCCCTATCATCGTAATATCATGTTTGATTGTTATCGCAATTTTTTTTTGCGCGAATCCAAAACTTGCCTTACCTTTATCGCAAGTACAAATTTGGGTTCATACCAATATCCCTTGAGATGACTTTTTGGGGTTTTTCAAACGGTCTGGCAGAGTAACGGCCCTCACCAAATCGTCTTGGACCCACATTTCTGTGATCAGGGGAGCATTATCAACGGGTGCGTGAACAAAAATTTGGGTTCATACTTAGAGCTTAACGGCCATATAATGCAATGATGTACTTATAATAACCTTTTCGTCGATGTATGACACATTCGTGTTGAGAAATGGATCAGCTCCCATACATCTTTGCTCATTCTAATATAATTTTTAACAAAAAGTTTTAAATGTAAAACTGTCAAATTCGGCTAAGTTTTCGAGTTGTACCAAAAATATTGAAAAAAGTCAGTGTGACCATTCTCTCATAGACAAATGGGTGAATTTAGTAGCATGTATGAACCTTTTTTGATAAACTTTTCAGTTATTAAAAAATTATTTCAAATATTTAAAAAATATTATCAACTTTAAAACGGTTTGTTTTTATTTTGAATTTCTCATTATCGACGGAACAATGAATAACCAAATTTTCTTATGTAAACATTTCAAAAAAGTTAAAAAAATATTGCATCAAAATAAAAAAAACAAATTTTAAGAGGGCTCAAGAAAGGGTTGAAGTTTTTTTTTAATTTAATTTTTAAGGTACCTACACATTAATAAATAAGATTTGCAGAGCTATTAAAGAAGTTATTACGACCAGACCTTCTTTGTGTTGCTATTTCAGAATGCACTCTTTGAAAAATTCAGAATTGAAGATAATAAATCGACAGTTTATTGATTTCAAGACCCCGCCTTCAACAAATCACAATAATAAGCCACCTGTCACTGCAGAAATATAATACCACATTTCAAAAGTCTTATAATAAGTATCTTATCCACCAATATACAATACGCATACGAGTATTTCCAAGAGGTAAACTATTCTCCTAAACCAAAACTGATGATGGGTCACAAGCCCAATGACTTGATATAAACATAACTCTCGATAAATTTTGTTCAATTTGTGCCCCATTACAAGCTTGTTTTCTCAGTTGGATGAGTAGGTACTTCTCAAGATATATAGGTACTCGAACTTGGTACCAGGGATGGTGTGCATACACTATATACCCTTCGCCTTAACTCCATCTATCGACATCGTCCATCTTTGTATATACAATAATTTGCCATTTGCCACCACGTCCAGTGATAACTCTCATTGCAAACGCATGTAGATACTCTTACCTTGGCGTCCTCGAACTCCTAGAAGCAATATGTCCTCCTCTGAGGCTCTAAGGTATAATGTAGCGCATTGACCAGTCGCAGTAATTGATGTTTCCGAACGACAGTAAATAATCAATTGACCATAAATTAGCTCATTACGTTTCCCACCTCATTCAATCCACCCGCATTAAAAAAAAAAAAAAACAAGAATCTTCCACTGCTTTAGATAGAATGTGGGAGAAGTGGAAGCAGTGTTGCCAGAAAATATTTTCTGAAATCGGGAGATTGCCACTCTAGAAATCGGTGTAAATCGGGAAAACAGTTTTAAGCCTAAAAGTCATGCCAGGTGTCAAAAGCACCTCCATTTTTATAAAAACCAAGTTTTTTTTCCGAAAATGTTTTTCGGATTGTACATTTTTTTCATTCTTAAAGTAAATAAAATCATATTTCTTTTGAAAAAAATTGTTTGAAGGTGAAAAGTACTATTTTCAAAAAGCAACTTTGTTATATTTATTTTATTTAAATTCATTTTTAAATGTAATATTGTCAGTAAACAGTACGTAAAACTTCAAAACAAAAATACCTATTTCCCTAAGGTATTTAATAGTCTTGTATATGGTGCAGCACAATTGAAGCTATAATGTTTAAATATTTGCAGCCTTATTTATTAGATTTCTTAGACGATTGTTGTTGATACCCATTTTCTTAAAAGTTTTCAGTAGTTGGAAATATGATTTATTTAATTAAATAAAATGTCAAGTAAGTCAAATCTTACGCAACCAATTCCGTTGTCAAGGTTGGACAACTTTAGGACAACAGTGAACTAAGCTTATATCTTTTGGGAGTTGGTCGGATGTCTAGTGTTAAAAAAAGTTTATAAATTCGACTGTTTGTGCACCTTGCTAGCTTAGAAAGGAAAACGTAGATTATAAGACAACGAATTCAACAAAGATTAAAGTTTATTATCATTATTTTAAATATATTTATTTTGATTAAATTAAATAAAGTGCTAATTTTAATTATTTTGAATACATATTCAATCAGATACTTTTAAGTTCAAACAATTGCATTCCTTGAACTTCAAGTATTCTTTAGAAAATAATTTTCTGACGCATGCACGCAGCCCGTTTCAAAACCCAAAATAAAAACAAATAGAAATTTAAGAAGAAGCTAATGACGCGACAGAGACACATACACATCGAACTTGGTCGTGTTCAGCAAATGAATAAAGAACATAAATTGCAATGGTAGATAAGTAAACTTCAGCTTAAGATATATTGAAAATCGGGGAAAAGTGTCATATTTCGATCAAAAATCGGTGTATCGGAAACAGGTCTGAAAATCGGGAGAATTACGATAAATCGGTGTTTCTGGCAACACTGAGTGGAAGGTATATTCAAACATACGAACAAAGATTCATAGCAGATTCACAGATCCACTATGTCAGAGTTGGGATTCAATGAATTTACCATTTATGCCCGCATTGGGCCACATTAAATAATTCACTTGGCCAGACGACCGACGACGGACGGACGGACAGACGAGGACGACGACGATGTGGATGTGCAACCAAACATCCAGCTTCAAGCCTCACCAGAGACCAGACTCTGGTCATATCCATCATCCTGCCAAGGTCTATCGTGTATCTACAATTCTACATACACACAGCAAAAGCCAAATTCAAACGGAGCAGTCCTTGTGGATTTACGTTTGTATAATGCCGGAAAATATTTACGATCAAAGTGAATCGCCATTAAGCAGCAAACGCGTTCATCATCAGCAATTTTCACAAAATAATTTCTGCCTGGCTGATGCGGCATCTTCTGCGCTGCCGCACCATGCTTCGCGAAAAAGATACTTCTGCGCATCGCATCTCTCTCTGACGATGATGATGGTAGTCATTGATTTGTAGTTGCAGAATCCTTGCTGCTTCCACAGCTACAGCCACCAGCCACCCCCCTCACCCTCATTATGGTCAGAGTGCCGATCGTCATTGCGCATCTTTCTCGCATTCGAAATGATGGCGGGACAATATCTGTGCGCGGGACGACATCAGCGCACAGTTTAAGGTCTAATTGAACGCTTTACTTGACACATCGAATAAATCACATAAAGAATACCTTCGCAGGAAAAAGACACACAGAAAAAAAACACATTGAAAGGAAATATTTTTTTCAAGGACCCGTGCGAACGGGACGATGTGTGCTGAGGCCCAAATAAAGGCACTCTCATCTCTCAAGACGAAGACACAGGTTGCCGCCTTGAACTGCGCAAGTGCGCACACAGCTCAGCGCAGCGGTAATGAGAATCGCATTTTCAAATGTGAAAACAATGAAACGCAAGATGCGGGAACAATGATTTGTCTAAATGGAGAAATATTTTGCCAACGCAAACGCAGAGATCTTAAGGTCTTTCACGAATAAAGGATGAGGAGCATTTTGAGAATTGCAACACCATCATGATGTGATGTTGGAACCTCACGATATAGGTTTATGTATATATAGGCGACTGCGGAGGACGCGCGTTTTATGTGCATTTAATATTTGTGCATTGTCTGCGGGATGTCGTTCGTTCTTTGCTATCCGCTCCGCAACTCGGATGCTTTCTTCAAGTTTCGATTTTTTCCTGCTTTAATTTTTTGATTTCAATTTTCTCCCATCAGTATTTAAAGACATTCCCTTGGTCAACCACTCTTGTGGTTTTTGATCGACTTATGAATGTGTTAATATATTAATAGAATTACGATTGATACTTTTCAGATACGCTTTGCTAAACTACGGTTTAAAAATTTAAAATAATGGAACCGAGAGAGAAGGTGGATTTTGTTTTGGAAAAAAATGATTACGATATACATATCTTTGAGTATTGCTAACGGTTAGCACACAGAAGGTGGATTATATCTCTTCCAAATACCAAATCCTTATCATTCAGTGAATAGAGTCAGGAATAGAGAATTTAACGAAATGACTACTTAACAAAAATCAAAACCACAAGTTCTGGTACGGCTTAGTTTAAAGATTAGAGCTCATAAAAGGAATTAAGCTACAGGTTTTAACGAGCACACATCCCATACTTCTGAGCTTCTGGAGCTCAAAAAAGCGCAGATAACTCATTATTTTTGTGAATATGACGTTCCTCAAGGTAGTGTTGCTGGTCCAGTTCTTTCTCACTATATGTGGTCCGGTCACTGCAGTTTTCGCAGCAACAAGCTCCTCCATAGAGCAGCAACAGAATCCCTCTATCTCGGTTCGTCTCATGGTTCCTTAGCTGAGCCCACGTTTGAAAATTAATAGACTCAGCTTCGTTAAGTACAGTTGATCTCCAAGTGTTTCTGTTTCTTGGTCTTCCAACTCGTCTTTTACCCTGATGATTAATCACGATGGACTTCTCCATTATATGTTGTTGTTTGTCTTCCTTAAAATATGGCAAATCCATTGCCATTTTCGCTGCCTGATATCAAAATCCAATCTTTTCTGATGAGTTCTACTCCGCAATTCAACATTACTTATGGTTTGTGGCCAACAAATCTTTAGAACGCATCGATGACAACGGTTGATAAAAGACTGTAGTCTTTTTTGTGATGCTGGTGAAGCATTTACAGGCGTTTCACTGGCTTACAGAAGGACGGATCTTACTATGTACACAAAGGGTTTCAGCTTGGTGCGTAACGTTATTATGCTGGAGAAAGCATTCCATATGCACTACGAACTTTGATAATTCTATTGACTACATCGAAGTCTGTTATACCATCAGTTGGTACGATAGTGCCATTCTGCCTAGATAGAATTATATAACAATAAAAATAGCTTTCTGCCTCAGAAAAATATGCTGTTGTGTGTTGCGACCGGTCTGCAGCAATTTTGTCTTGATTCAGCTCCCCGTTCACTTGCAGCAACTGGCACTTCTGCTCCTATCCACATGAAACATATATCGCAAGCGTAGTCCAAATAACTAAACTTTTCTAAAGGATTCTTTTGGATGCCATTTCTCTCACTCGTACCAACCGTAGCATTCCGTTTATCGTATATTGCCAATAAAAACAGAGTTGGTGACAACACATCTATATGTCTTACTCTTTGACGCACCTCGAATGAATCCAAAAGCTGTCCACTGAGTACCATGCAGGACCTTTCCTTGCAACCAGCTCCTCAGGGATATCTGTCATGATTAGAGCTCGTCACATACATTCGCGGTTAGCCCCGTTGAATACCTTCTCAAAATCGACGAACATGTCAATATGATTGAAACTGGATCAGCCACTGCAAAATACAGCTTGGTGACTCTTGATTGATGGCTCTTTGTTTATACTTTCTCCTATCCCGCCGAGAAGAACAAGGACCATTATTTCCAGAACACTGGCAGAACGGTTATACCACACCAATTATCGCCAAAAAAAAGACGATATTAAATATCGTCTTTTTTTTGGTGTTTTAACAATAACGCCATTTTCCAGTCTTTGGAATAGATAACGTTCTCCCAATCATTCTGAACTTGTGGAATAGCAGCAATTGTTTTAGGATTCATCTTCAAGAACACAGCAGGTATGCCATGCAGTCCAGCTGCTTTATTTGAACGGGCTGTTGTGTTACGTTGCCCAACAATTTCCTTGGTGATTCTGCATAGCTCTCTTGTGTGCCAATGCAGCATTTTCCACATTTTCCGCTAGCTTGTTGAATCATGCCCTTGTGTCATGTCTTACCCAGCGTCTTACTATTTTGTGGGTTGCTCTATACTCGTTCTTTAGATTTACTTCCCGATGCACAACATTTCCAGAAATAATTTTCACTTTCAATGATCACCAGCCTGTTATTTTGTCCCACGTGTCTTTGGATACCTGGGGTCCATTAGATCGTGCCTACTTTGGAAGAGTTGCGTATGGTCGTCTATGGACATCATCATCGTTTACAACCATGTTTGACACTGCTTCTATGTGATTAACGGTGTAGGTTGGTAGGTAGAAATTGTGGCATGAGCGTAACACTCGCTCTGTGCTAAATTAGCACTGGATTGCGCCGTTTTGGTACCATAGCTCGTTTGACCTGTGGATGAAAGCGGATTTAAAGTGAGGATATGCGGGTCTATCCCCTGAGGGGCTTAGTTTCTCAGGGGTCCCATTCCTTGGATTGGATGTGAGATTTCCTTCTGGGCCTCCGTCTGCTCACTCCGCATTGCAAAAGGTTTCCAGTGGAAATCCTTCCCAAGAAATCAGAAAAGTGTTCTTTGGTTTGGAATATGACGGCTGGGGTATGGTTGAGGTACATTGTGAGTCAGCACAAAAGACAGGAGGTGGGTCATAGGATACTCGTTATGTCGAGCTCGGCAGCACCGTA
Source organism: Dasysyrphus tricinctus (assembly GCA_963921185.1). Classification (NCBI taxonomy): domain Eukaryota; kingdom Metazoa; phylum Arthropoda; class Insecta; order Diptera; family Syrphidae; genus Dasysyrphus; species Dasysyrphus tricinctus. The sequence goes on from OY992533.1 coordinate 81,254,786, forward strand.
GTGCGATCAATCCAACCATATGATCATCATTGCCATTGAGCATCGTGAAGCCCCGCAGAAACCCGGATTCTAATTACTCACGTTCTTTGGGTCTGGAGGGGAACATGATGCGAAACGCCTGGGTCTGGAGGGGAACATGATGCGAAACGCAACCGATTTTCGTCACAGAACCATTTCGTAACGTTTAAAAAAGAGATCAAGTCTTTGATCTTCATTTTAGAAAGTTCATTTAGGTCGTCAAAAAATGCCACTCCAAACGATTGTACTCTCATTCTGGCTAAAGAACAGGACATTTACCAAGAAAATGAAGGACTATTTCCACAGCTACGGCTGTGAGAATTGTAAGGAATACCCAGCCTCGCCGCATGTTCTCCTATTGACTAGTGATCAGTGCAGGTTGCTACAACCCTGGCTATGTCTTGCCTGGGCTTACATATCAGATCAATTGTTCGGGACCAGACAATCGAGCCATATGTTAGAATGCCCCGTACCACTGATACCAGTAAACGTCCATAAGATAATCTTTGATTGAAAAGGTCCTACTTTTTACCAAAGGTTTTACTTCAGACATAGAAAGCTATGCAGGCTTTCCTGACCCGTTCTCCGATGTTCTCTGACCTAAGCAATTTATACCCAAAACGCGTTCAAGGCAATAGCTGTCCCCGCCAACTTTGGAATTTAAGTCACTCATGATGATGATGATGTCACCCTTAGGAATGCTACTTTACAGCGAGTTCAGAAGAGTGTATGTAGAATGAATTTTAGTCGTCGAATTCGGCATAATTTCTAGGAGGTTATCTTGCGATCGTTGGAGCTAAACCATGCCGTCATAAGCCTTGGTGAAATTGGGTTCTAGGATATAAGAATCTTGCAAGCTTCTTTAGTCAGCATAATACCCACACCATTCAAACTTGTACTTCCATGGGTTTTCATCTCCACCGTAGTACAGCATTTTCGCCAGTCCTGACCCACAGTACTGATATTAAATCTTAGAATTTTACGTTCAATTTGCTCGTAAGCTCCCATCCCGTACAAGTAAGAAACGTTCCATGTTCCAATCTTTGTATATCTACGTTTTTTATTGCCGATACCTGATAGTACCCTTCCTTGAATTAGAAAGATTTCTTAAACTTGTTGCTGATTCGTATTATTATTTGCAGCGTTTCGATCTTCACTGTTACATGATAGATGCCACACCCCCGAATCCCGATGTGCAGCTTACTGCGCAGTTGTTACAACTGCAGGAGGATTAGCCAGATTTTGACTTCCCCTTGGAGAATAAATACCATTAGTTGGCATTTCTCATGTATAAACTTCCTTCGGTCTGCCATGCCGCCGCCCGCGCCAGTGGTTTTATCCCAGATAAGATTGATAACATCCTAAGAAGAGAGTTCGACAGGCACACCGGCCATTTGGATGGTCAAACCCATGCTAAGATTAGGCCGCCCACTAAGGGAAACAAAAGCCTTTTTTTTGCCACCCAATATGGGGTACCTTCCAAAATAGGCTCATCCACTACCAGACTCTCATGTTGTTCACTACCTTCTGCAGTTCCTCCGCCTTAAGGGAGCTTTTTTTAAACCAAGGACAAGTTCTTGTCCTACCCAACAATGCTGGCTTGTTTTCTTTAGCCCATCGTTAGTGTTACTCCTACCAAGGGGAGGTGTGACTAGGGATTAAACATTCATCACGGCTGTGACCACTCACTTGGCATTTCTCAGATCTCTCCCGTGCTCTTTTTTCATTACGATTGCAATATTTTTAATAGGACATTTTTAATAGCTGCTAGATGCAATTGAAATGACAACCCAAAAGCTTCAAGAAGCCTTAAATGGAATATCTTTTCTTAGGCTGCCAAATAGGTTAATGGCTCTTTGATAAAATCCAATAAGAAGCTCAGAAATATGGTACTTGCACCTTGTCTCACAACAGAAATATTTTTTAATTTTTTAATTTTTTAACTTTGTTTTAAGTTCATCTTGCATTTAAAGTTCCATGAAGGATTGGCATTTTTTCTCGCACCCACGAAAGTTATTCGAGACATCAATTCGAACATGCGAAGGAGATCATTATTATCATGATCACATCACATGGTCGCCTCCATAAATGACAATCTATCTGGTAAGTACTCTTCTGATTAAGAGCAAGACATCATCGACAGCAACATCACCAGGCAGCAACATATGGAACAGATCATGAAAACACTGCCCCCAGCACCACAGTTTCCATCACAGAAGATGGGTACTCGATGGACGGCGACATTTCGATTGTCGTGGACCTTTGGTGAATTCACTAAACTTGACGACGATGACGATGCGATAGTATCACTAATTCAAGAAAAAGGATTCATAAATTTTGCAATTTCTGATGCCATATATACCATTGATGATGATGATGATGATGATGGTGTACCTACTTGTCCTGAACTGCAATCTGCAACAACAACAAGGCATTGTGTGTCATTCCTTATGGAATGCAGTCATTTACCCAGAGCCAATTATAAATTCATTAGGGATGTGCACCACTGGCTGGCTCGGTGCTGCTGTATAGATATTGCTGTCCACTGGCCAGTTTCACAGTGTCCAGTTGCCGCCGCCAAATGCGCATTCATGGCATAAAATGCAATTCCAGTGCTCTTCCCGTGTGTCCGAAAGAATGCGGTGCCTTGTCAATGTTTTACCTGGTAAATTTGTGCAGCGATGAACAAAGCTATATAGAGGGGAGGGTGTGTATAGAACCCATCCATATTGGGTAGCAAGGTGCCTTTTAATGGAGGTAATAAACGGTTATGGGTACACGGCTCATTTGCGCTGCAAACCCTTTTTTTTAGTGTCTCATACTTCAACTCCATGCATCGATCAGGTGCGTTTGGCAATTGCTTATAGGGTAAAGCTTAGTGAACCTTGACCAATGAGCTTGAGCACCAGTTTATGTATTTATATCACCCTTTTTTTTCAAATAACTTTGATCCCACCGCCAAACGATGCAACGCACCACCTGCATTCAACTTCTTTCTAGTTCAAGTTGAAGCTATATTATAAGGCAAGAGAGACTTTTTCTGGGCGGCCAGCGTAAATCAAAACTCTGACACATTTAAGTGTCCATTGCCATCGATTAAACTAACTCTTTTTCCAAATGGCTGCTTTGCGGCAAAATTTATGACTTCTAGCTCATGGTGACATGTCACACAAATGTGCACATGAGGAATCACCTCATGTTGCAAGTACAAATCCTTGACGTCTTTGTGTGCGCTGCAAAACAGTAACATCGACCAGCAACAGCAGCAGCTTATGTACGTCCGTCGATTTATTGGCCTCCGAAAAAGGGGTGCGCGCGTTATTGCGTTCCGTTTCGTCGACATTGGTGCTGTGGTGCGCGATGATTCAAGAGTGCTGGCTTGCGATTCCTTTTATGGATGCACATCGCTTATCTATTTGGGAAGTCCACCATAATACACCTGGTTTGCTAGAGAGGTAGTAACAAATAACTAGTATAGTAAGAATAATATGATTTTCTCCGCACCTGATTACCTCTCTCTCTCTCTCTCTCACTCCAACGAAAGCAGCAGCAGCCGCCACTTTAGTTAACTGATGTTGCTGCGTTAGGCATTGGATTGTGTCCATATTTACATTATTTATGGAGCGCAGAATTTTCACGGCTCTCTTTTGCAATAGTGCCTATAAAGTGTAGACCTTTCTCCAATCTTTATAAGCACCGGAGTCTGCGTTTTACTCAATGTTCCTTTTCTTGATTGCATTAACTAAAGGTATTGGATTCAATAAAAAAAGTAAAAAATATCTCTAATAAGCCCACAAAAAATTAAAAATATACCAAATTCATGTTCGCGAAGATCGCGCCTCCATTTTCAATTTTCTTAAAAAAGAGGTTTTGCTGCAATGTGCCCAGCTTGCGCTAAAATGAGCCCAGTTTGTGCTGCTCTTGCCATGTGCCATATTAAAAAAAAAAAAAACATTTTTTAGCGTGAAGTTAGAACCACCATTTTTGATTTTCGATAAAAAAGTTGTGCTTTATTGTGCTCAACTTTTGTGCTGCCTTGTACCGTAAATTTAAAAAAAAAATCGCAAATTTGCAAATTTTATAAATGAAATCTTTTTGAAATGTTGTATTTTTTTTTATCGAAAATGGTGGTGCCAAGTTCATGCTTCGCAGAATTATATCTGGCCATAAGAGTGACAACTATGCGATTTTTGTTATCTCTTCAGAATATGGCAGCACAAACTGAGCAAAAAACAGCAAAACATTCATTTTTACGAATTTTCATATTTTTACAACAACAACATTTTTTTTAAGTTGCAGCACAAACTGAGAAAAATTAAGCCATAAAAATATGGGAGCACAAACTGAGCACAAAACAGCATAATTTTCATTTTTACGAATTTCAAAACAATTTCATCCAATTTTCAATTTTGTTTACAATATTTACCGCACAAGGTAGCACAAGTTGAGCACAATACAGCAACTCATTTTTTTAAGTTGCAAACATCTAAATTTTTGTATCGATTCGGTATATGGCAGCACAAACTGAGCCAAAAAAAAGCAAAATTAAGCCATTTAAGAGTTGCCAATAGGAGATTTTTTTATCTCTTCAGCATAAGGCAGCACAAATTGAGCACAATTCAGCACAACTTTCATTTTTACGAATTTGCAAAATTTCAAAACAATTTAATCCGTACAATTTGCAAATTTTTTCAATATTTACGGCAAAAGATAGTACAAGTTGAGCACAATACAGGACAACTTTATTTCTTAAAAGTTACAAAATTATCCAAATTTTTTTAAATTTCTTGGGTATATGGCTGCACAAACTGAGCATAAAACAGCAAAATTAAGTTATTAAGAAACATGTTAAACTTCAAACAAAAAATATTTTTTTTTGCCCTAAAATTTGCAATTATTCAAATATGTTTGTCACTTCGTTCCATGGCAGCAGAATTTGAGCACAAAACAGCACAACTTTAATTTTTAGACATTGTCAATTTTCAAAAAGATTTCTCTCTTAAAATTTGCAAGTTTGAAATTTTTTTTAAATACTTACAGCACAGGGCAGCAGAATGTGCAATTATTCGAATTTTTTATGACTTCAGCTAATGGCAGCACAATCTGAGCACAATTAAGTTCAAGTTTTTTCTTGAAGATTGAAAATGTCGGTGCTAACTTCTTTAATTTTTCGCCTGACTATTTACGGCAAATGGCAAATCAGCAGCATAATACAGCTCCACGTTTTGAATCTATTTTGAAAATCAAAAATGGCACTGCCTAGGTACTACACGTTACAAAACTTCCCAAAGTTTATTTTTGACTGTAAAAGTTTCTTATAATAGATTTATTTATCTGCTCGGCATATGTACATATATGGCAGCACAAACTGAGCACTAAACAGAACTTTGCAGGAAAGTTCAAAATTAAAAAAAAAAATCGACGTTTTTTAATATTTACATCACAACATTTTATCACAACTTTTCTATGTTTGAAAATAGAAATTGGCAGTGCTTCGTAGACATTTTTTTTACTGCAAGATTTGCAACTATGCGAGTTTTTGTATATCTTTGGCGCATGGTAGCATAAACTGTGCACAAAACTGCATATTTTTTTTAAATAAAAACGTAGATTAAACCAATCATCCATCATCTCCATAAATCATCCAAAATCTTCAAATATTTACGGTTTATGGCAGCACAAGTTGAGCACAATACACCATGACTTTCGAATTTTTAAAATCAAAAATGGTGGTGCTCTGCTAACTTCAAACAGGGTTGCCTGGTAAAGAAGCACTCGTGTAGCCCAATTTAAGTATTGTTGTAGCCCAAAATTGCTACCCTAAACGTACCCTAAATTAGACCAATCTAATTTAAGAAATCTAAAATTTCTTAAAAATGATAAAAAGTAATATCAAATTGGGCTACTTTTTTTCAAATTATTGTTGCAAAGGAAAAAGATAGCCCAATTTATTATAAATAGCCCAATCTGACAACCCTGACTTCAAACCCATGTGAAAACTTTTTAACGGTGTTCACTATACGTGCTCATGCATCATCTGTATAACTTCACATTTTACGCAAGCCAGCCGTAACGGAATAGACCTAGTGCCTGAAGTAATATACATATCTAAGCTCCCTTAATTTTTATCAGACTATAGTTTCCTGAGCAAGTCCTTACGACCCATCTTAAATCATTTTAGCTTCAAATAATAGAATCTGGCTTTTATGCATTGAATTGAAACAAATTTACTGCACGCGTTGCAACGATAATTTGTTGAAATTTATGCCAAGCTGAACACAAAATCGCCATAAATAAGTCACACAAAAAGCGGTATCGATGGTGGCAAGATGATAAGGCTGATTCCAGATGTTGTCTTCGGATTTGGATGATGATGATGGTGGCAGCGATTGTAACTTCTAATGTTTGTCATTTAGGATAGTCTTATAGTGTATAGATATGGAATCAAAGATGGATTGTTATGCACCTACGAGTATCTGGAAGAAGATTTTTACGGATTAGATGCAAAGTGGTCTGAAAAATATTGTCATAAACACATGAAAATGTCATCATAATACCCATAGAAAGTGCATTCGATCATTGGAATAACGTTAAAGGTAGACAGCCTCATAATACCTTCTCCATCAAGTCATGTCAATGCCATTTGGTCCTCGCCCCCATACCCCCTCAATCTATACCCAAAAACACTTCAGATGTCACGTATGTGTCATATCAATTGCACTTGGAAAGTCAGTTATTCCACTCAACAACAACGACAATAAAGACGACGACGCACAATGGGACCTCATGTATGGAGAGCGTGCTCAAAATGCAAAATTGAAACTAACGGTTTCGTATGAAATTTTAACGTGGATTCAAAGTTGACATGATCGCTTATCAATATGTCAAGTTTTGAAGTTTTGGGAGACAGAGAGGTAATAGAAAATAAGCGCTAAAAGTAGCAATTCGTGTAAATTCTAAAATCAATTGTGCAGTTGTAGGTCATTTGAAAATTTGAAAAAAATAAATTCGTGGTGAATACAAAAAAATAAAAAATATATTGGCATCAAATGAAGGTCAGTGGAAAATGAAAAAATATTTTTATCAAATTAGATCAACATATTTCCCTTAAATTTTAGAAAAATTGAAAAGTTACGTAGAAAATATTCAAAAAATCTTATTTCGGTTTTGCGCACCATGCTCTCACTTTTGACTTCTGTTTCATATAGAGGAATATTGATACTACTAGACCACATATTCAGTTTTAAAAGCATCGTGCGCAAAATCAAAAAAAAAAAATTTGAAAATTTTCTACGTAACTTTTCAATTTTTTAAAAATGCAAGTGAAATATGTTGATCTAATTTGAAAAAAACCTTTTTTTTATTTTTACTGACCTTCATTTGATGCCACTATATTTTTTATATTTTTGTATTCACCACGAATTTATTTTTTTCGAATTTTCAAATGACCAACAATTGCGCAATGGATTTTAGAATTTACATGAATTGCTGCTTTTATCGCTTATTTTCTATCACATTTCTGTCTCCCAAAAGCTTCAAAACTTGGCATATTGATAAGCAATCATGTCAACTTTGAATCCACATTACAATTTTATTCGAAACCGTTAGTTTCAATTTTGCATTTTGAGCACGCTCTCCATACAAGAGGTCCCAGTGTGCGACGAAGGTACATATCAACGCTTCCTACACCGACACCGAAACCAGCATGATGTGTGATCAATGCTAAACGAAACTAATAAACCCAATGCCTTGACTCGTGACACATATTTTACTTGAGAGCAAAAGGATAATCTACAACCGTTCCCGTTGGTTGGTTGTTCCCGCCACCGCCATTAAACTTCTCGCAATGACATACAATGGCTGCTTGATGCAACTGAATGAACAAGACAGTTTGGCGACAAGCAACAAAGATGATTAAAAAAAAAATCATCCGACAACAACTGTCAACAATGACACGGTAGTATCGTGGGTTAACATTACTTTTTATGACCGATTTGAGCTTCTGAAGGAAGTGTCTGGTGCACAACGAACGAAGAAGATGTGGCGGCGTTGTCATGCAGATGCGATTGCATCGTTAAAAAACAAGCGTAAGCTTCTATAGGTGCCTCCGAGATTGAATGGCATTTTTTACGGTCCATTTCAATTTATTGCGCTGGTATACAACTTTTACAAATGGCTTTCAAAGGTCTTGATGTATATGGCTTTACAACCGCCCTTTGCTTTCCGTCAAGAATTTATATTGACAACAACTCTGAATAGCTTAGCGAAGCTCTTAAAACATAAAATTTTTCTTTTGTTTTAAAATGAGGTTGCAAGACTTTTAAATCAATTTCGTTGCAGTGATATCACTATGTATTGCATATCATTTCACTTTAAGTAGAGAGTGGGAAGTGTGAAGTTATTAAAGAAAATCTTTAAGAAGGAATAATATGAAAATCACAAATGAAATTGTAAAAAAAAAACTTAATAAAACACTTGTAAGGTAGATAACTATAATGATTTTATTTTTGTGCGTTTCAAATTCTTGGGAAATCTTCAGAGCATCAAAAATATCAAAACTGCAGTGCTTTTTCCCAAATTTGCTAACGATTTAGGTCAAATTTTTAGTAGGTACGTACCATGTTTTGAACACAAAAACTCAATTTGATCTTATTTGTGGAATTTAAAAAAAATTGCCGTTTGGGTGACCTTCCAAACGGCACATTTTTTTAATAGTTATAAAAGGTCTGGTGTTTGGACTTAATGAACAGATATATTTGACGGATGCGTGTCAAAAATTTATTAAAATCGAAGTTCAATTTCCACAAATGGTGTCATCTCAAATTCGATAGTGAAATAGAAATGCGTCTGGTTCCCTGCATGGCTGATTTCTGTATTTTATTTCTATGAGCTGAGTATTCAAAACGATACAAGTTGAGGCGACTTTGCTGCTGATTATATTTTTGCTATGTGGTAAGGCACATCAGTCATCAACTACATACATCCTTTAGAGAGGAAACTGGAAACAATAAGCATCCGACTTTGAAATAAAACATTTCACTAGACACACTCATACCAGCATAGTACATTTGAAAAAGAGAAGGTTGGAAGCAAGATGCTTAAGCAGGTGACATGAAAGAAAAAACAAAAAAAAATTAAAAAAAAATTCCATACTCCCCTCACACAGTTTTTTAGAAACTGGAACTTAACGGTTTTTATAATGTTTCAGAATATTTACAAAAATATTGTACACTCAGAGAAAAAAGAGAAAAATCATGAAAACAGTGTTAAAAAGGCATATTGGCTGATGAAAGTTTGCTAAACTTCAAACAAGTGCAAAATTCTAAGAAATCTTGTTTCAACATAGCTTCGTGACTATTTTCAGAGGGTGCGAACTAAAATAAAGCCAAAGAAAACTCATTTTAAATAAACAGAAAATTTAATATGATTTGCATTTGTAGGGTTTTTTTTTAGCTTTGCATTTTATTTTGTTATTTTTTAGGTTTTGTAGCTATTTTTCCTGTCATTCTTAAATGTAGGTATTCCGTTTTAACTTATTTAAAAAAATTATTTTACTTACTTGGGGGCTTCTGAGTACCTTCGACTTACCAGCCTAATTCGCTTTGTTTTTAATATTTGTATTTTCAATTTTGAATTGGTTAGGAGTATGCACCAGCTCATCTGTAAAATATGGTCGGAGGAAGGCATGCCCGATGAATGGAACCTTAGCATTGTTTCCCCAATCCTCAAGAAAGGCGATCCTCTGGACTGCACCAACTACAGAGGCATCAGTCTTCTTAATATCGCCTACAAGATCTTCTCTGCCGTACTTTGTGAACGCCTAAAGCCATTCGTCAACAACCTGATAGGTGGCTTTAGGCCAGGGAAGTCCACCATCGACCAAATATTCGCACTATGGCAGATCTTGGAAAAAAACCCAGGAGTTTCAAATCGATAACCACCACCTTTTCATCGATTTCAAGGCCGCGTATAGATACGAGCTATATAGAGCAATGTCTAGTTTTGGCATCCCTGCCAAACTCGTCCGTTTATGCAGGATGACAATGGAGAATGCACGCTGTCGGCAAAGACCTCACCGAGACCTTTGACGTCAAAAAAGGTTTTAGGCAAGGCGACGCGCTGTCATGCGACTTCAACATCGTTCTTGAAAGAATAGTGCAAAACTCTCACGTCAACACTAGAGGGACAATCTTTCAAAAGTCCGTCCAATTACTTGCTTACGCTGACGACATTGACATAATCGGACGAACAAAGCGTGATGTCAGTGGTGCTTTTGTGAGTATTGAGAAGGAAGCCAAGAGGATGGGTTTAACGGTGAATGAAGGTAAAACGATGCTTTCAACAAGAAAGGACACCCAACACCGACGGCGACGTCTAGGACAGAACGTCACTATAGACAGCTATAATTTTGAGGTGGTCAGAGATTTGTCTACCTATGATCCGCCATAATTCAGCGAACGATACCAGTGCCGAGATCAAACGAAGAATTACTCTTGCCAATCCCTGTTTCTTTGGTCTAAGAAGGCAATTGAGAAGCAAAGCCCTCTCTCGAGCAACTAAACTGTCCCTGGATAAGACGCTTATCATCCCGGTCCTGATGTATGGTGCAGAGGCATGGACACTGCTAACGGTGGATGAGAACGCGTTAGGCTGTTTTGAGAGGAAAATTCTCCGGGTGATTTTTGGTCCCGTCTGCATAGATGGGGAATGGAGAAGAATATACAACCACGAACTGTATGGGCTGTACAGCGACACCGACCTAGCCTCAAAAGTGAAAAGCCAACGTCTTAGATGGCTGGGTCACCTAGAGCTAATGGGCACCAATGCTCCGGCCCGGAAAGTCTTCGAATTCAACCCCGTGGGACAACGCAGTAGAGGTGGACAGCGTAAAAGGTGGCGCACGCAAGTGGAAGAGGACCTCAACCAACTTGGCGTGCAAAACTGGAGACAGCAAGCTTGAAACCGAGCCAGCTGGAAGAAGCTTGTTGGTTGAGGCCCTGGTCCACCCCGGACTGTAGCGCCACCTTTAGTAATTAAGTAAGTATTTTCAATTTTCTTAAAATTATATTAAAGCAAGACAAAATTCATAGTTGTTATGAGCCTAATTCTGTGTATCTAATAACCAACTTACTGACCCAATCTGGGTGCTTTAAGAACAGCCACAGCATTTCTCGCTTTATATAATTTTTTTTTTTCTTTTTATGTGTTTCGGTGAGTGGAGGGACAGTGCAAACTACAAACGCCAAATTGATAGCGTAAGAAACAAATTTTTTTACTTAGCCAAAAAATAGATTTTTCTGTATAAAAATGTAAAAAGGATTCCTCATGGTTGAAAAATTTAAAATTTCTCTTTTAAAAACAATTGCTTAAGGCAATTATTCACAAGTTATTTAAATTTGATGTGCGTAAAGCTAGCACCGCCATTTTGGATTTTCAAAAAAAAAGGTTGTGCTGTAATGTGTCCATCTTGTGCTTCCAATTTTTTTTAGCGTGAAGTTAGCACCGCCATTTTCAATTTTCGAAAAAAAAAATATTGTGCTGTTTTGTGCTCAATTTGTGCTGGCTTGTGTCGCAAATATGTCTGAAAAATTCGCAAATTTGCAAATTTTGCGAATGAAATTCGTGCGAAATTTTAAAAATTTCTAAAAAAAAGTTGTGCTCCTCTAAGCTCAAAAAGTGCTACTAGGAACCACAAAGAAATAAAATTCGCATAATTAGAACTGTTGTGGCCAAAACAAAACTTTGCGAAGGGCTGTAGCGTGAAGTAAGCACCGCCATTTTCGATTTTCAAAAAAAAGTCGTGCTGTATTGTGCTCAATTTGTGCTGCCCTTTGCCGTAAATAATTTTTAATTTTGCAAATTTGCAAATTTTACGGGTGAAAATGAAGTGAAGTTAGAACCACCATTTTCGATTTTCAAAAAAAAGTTGTGCTTTTCACGCTTCGCAAGAATATTTTTTGGCCGTAATAGTTACAAATATGTAATTTTTTTATCACTGCGGAATATGGCAGCTCAAACTGAGCACAAAACAGCACAACTTAAATTTTTTATAAAATTGCGAAATTTGAAAAATTTTCATTCGTAAAATTTGCAAATTTGCGAATTTTTAAAAATATTTACGGCATAAAGCAGCAAAATTTGAGCCCAATACCGCACACCTTTTTTTTGAAAATTGAAAATGGTGGTTCTAACTTCACGCTACAGCCCTTCGCAAAGTTTTGTTTTGGCCATAATAGTTGCAACCATGGGAATTTTCTTTTTCTTTTTATTTCTTACTAGCATTTTCTGAGCACAAAACAGCACAACTTGCTCTTCTGAGAAATTATAAAATTTCATTCGCAAAATTTGCAAATTTGAGAATTTTTTAAAAATATTTTCGTTTTACGGCACAAGTCAGCACAAGTTATGCACAATACAGCACGACTTTTTTTTTAAATTAAAAATGGCGGTGCTAGGCTAGGTTAGGTTAAATGGGGTGATGATGCGAGAAGGTCGCACCCTCTGACACCCTCTACATAAGTCAGATGAGCCGATGCCCATTCTGCTTAAGTGGGTTCCCATTGTGTTGTGACCTGTAAGGATTCCAACCAATAGGGAGAGTTGAGGCCTGCTGTCTATGCTCGTACCTCAGCTTTAACGACTGTAGCAATTTTCTTTAAATTTTGAACTTAAGGTTTTTTTTTAAATTTCCTACAGGGGAAACAATTTGGCTTCAAAAATAACAGTAATTGCCATACAACCGTTAAGGAAAAGATTATTTATCTCAAAAACTGCTTTAACGATTTTGATGAAAAAATAGAGTAAGTAATGTACATACCTACCTATTATTGTAGATATGATGAAATTTTTGGTTAACAAAAATTTACCAAAAATTGTTATTAACGATACCTGCCATAAAACGGCTTTTTGATTTTCAATTTTCTCATTAACGGCTCAACCGATTTTAACCAAATTTTTTTTGCAAAAGCTCTTGGAAAGTTAATAAAATTGCATAAAAAAATTTTGCACCCGATTTTTTCGTGCTCTCTATCATAGTAATGTCATGCTTGATTGTTACGTCAATTTTTTTTTACTTCACGAATTCAAAACTCGCAAGTAAAAAATGAAGCATGCAGGTAAAAAACCAGATTGCTCCACTTTTTGACAAAATATTTTTTTTTGATGCAGAAAAATCAAACAAAAAATTCGGCATCGTTTGTTGTACTTGAAAGCTTGAAACACCGCTACATTGACTCTTAATTAGAAAAGGGCAATTTTTTACTGAGGTTATCTTGTTTTTGCAAAAAACTTAGAAAATGCAAAATTGTTAGAGGTACCGAAAACTTAGAGATTTTAGTCTCACAATGCTTTAGCTTATAAGATATACCTAACATCAAATTGGAAAATGACAATTGGTTCCATGATTTTTAAGTGTATGATGAAGAAAACATAACCTCTGTTTAATTTTCTCAAAAAAACGGGACAAAAACCAGACAGCTCAAAAAACAAGTGTATTTATTTTTAAGTGAAAAATTTACTCAAAAAACCAATATCAGCGCAATGATTGTGTTTTGACTGTTTTTATTTTTTGGAAATAATTTTTTTTTTTTATTTTTAAGACAGTTTTCTTCTCTTTCTTAAACATTTGAAATTATGGAGTTATCTGATGCTTCAAAATGTTCTTGTATGATAATAACGACATGATCCAACTGTAAGTCTTTGAAAAGGTGGACTTAGGCGCTTCATGTTACAAGACCAGTTTATTTCAAATCACTCTGCGAAAAAAGTTATTACCACATGTTTATGACAGATACAAATGGGCTATAAATTAATTAACTTTGCATAAAATAGTTTGTAATCTCTAAAACAAATTTTATGCAGCATGAATATTCTTTCAAACATTATGTATGTTGTCCCGCTGAGAGACTTCTCTATTAACAACATTCATAAAAAGCTAAATTATTGAGCTTTCTAGTTTTTCAAAGCTTTGTTGGTGAAATTCTTACCTTTTTTTCTATGCACATATATCTATATGTAGATACATAATAAATTTATGTGTCATAGTCATTTCTAAATGTCTACTTAACTAGCTCAAATATTACCATAAGCGCTAACCTGACTTATACAAATGAACATAATTCCTGTCGCATTTTCCTCCACATAACAAGCACCAAAGTTCACCATCCTGCTGTCATCACATTAGTGTTATAAGAGTTCCAAACTTATAAACACCACAATTTCGTTGCCGAACATAGTGTGTTCATTTAGTTTTCCGAACATGGTAGTAGATCAAATAGTTTTGGTGCGAGGGATTTGTTTTTCGTGTATATTTTCAACATAACAAAAGACAAGAACAAGAAAGATATTTTTCCTAGCTGACATAGGTATAAGAGGTAAACCTTTCTATAGGTATACACTTACTACCTATACAAAGGGTTGGCTTGATGTGATTTTTGTATACATATAGAAAAAGTAGTTGGGGGTTCATAGTTCTTATTTAACGAGTATGTATTTCTATCTGATGTCAAATGCAAACAATTTTATAAAATGTTAAGTAGAACCTCCTTCCGAATTTAGGGCTCGAAGTTGTTTCCCTCTATAGTATAGAAGTCTTTTTTTTGTTGTTGTATTTTTTGTATTTTATTTATTTGAGAGGATATTATGTTCACTTGTGTGTTTTTCGTTGCGGTAATCATGTCGATGAGTTGGGTAATCATCGATACATAAAACTACATGATATAGGATTCTTCAAGAAAAGTTTTATGCTGCATGTTCTGTACATTGTACATTGTGTTTTCTTGTCATGTTAAAGTTTTAGAAAGCTTTGGGCTTGTTTTTGTATGGCGAATTTAGCTAACTTCTGACATGCAAAAGTTTCACTTCTATATCATAGGTGCCTGTATAATATGAAGTCTTGAGCTTAGTTAAATTTTTGAATAAAAAATTGTTGAATGAAAATCAAAAATCATAAAACAACTCTTGGATAATCTTGATATTCAATATTAATTGATCTTTTGGGAACTTACAACAAACAAAATAGAAAATCCTAAGCACAAGTTCAAAAAATTTAAATAAAATTGACAGAAACAAAATAATTTGGTCAAAAGTCTTAAGAGATTTCGAGCATATCCATATACTTATTTTTTTTTAAGGAGTACTTATTTAGTACTTAGTAGTACCTCGTGGCATGATGGTTAGTGCGTAGGACTGTCATGCCGAAGGTGTGGGTTCGATTCCCATCCGTGCCACCTAAAAAACAGAAATATTTTATTCGAGGTACTGCCTCTTGCGAGGAACTGACAAATCCTCCAAGAGTATACTTGTCATGAAAAAGTGCTTCTCATTTAGCCGTTCGGACTCGGCAGAAAACTGTAGGTCCCCTCCATTCCTGCCAAAACAAACACGCACACAGGAATGGTTGTGAGTTGTAAGTCACTAGGCCCTGGTTCTCCACGAGCTGTTGCGCCACCCAATTTATTTATTTATTTACTTATTTAGACCAAAATTAGTATAAAATTTGAAGTTTTTGAACATTTACGAAGAAAAATCTAAAAAGTTGTTTGTTTCATACAAGTTCTTTTAATTGGCTACTTATGTGTCAGCTTGAATATGGCCATGATCAACTAGTTCCAAGTACTAGGTACCTTAAAAGGATTCCTCTTTTCAATAATTTACTAAATATTGGTTTTCCACAAATCGAGTTCTTATTTTATTATTAAAACTTAAACAAAATTCCGTACACGCACTCAACTTACATACAAACCGCACGTGAACACAGTGAAATAGTATAAAGATTGAAAATATTTTCCTAAGGATTTTTATTGGATTTGTCTTCACAAGTCCGGATATCTGTTGTATTTTTGAGCCAAAAATAGATCATAAAAAAAAAAATAACAACCAAATTGTTGGAATAAAAGGGATACAAAATCAGGATACTCTCGACCGCTCGTGGATGACCCAAATTCCACATTGATGCGATGATGATGGCATGATATAGCATTGTGTGTATCTCTATAGGAAGATATATGTAGTTTATCCTGGGGTATTCATAAAATTCATCATTCCACACGGTCAAGTGAATTTCCAAAGGATAAATACTCAACTATCCTCTATATATGATTCAAGAATCTAGGGTAAAAAGATACCTATATAATATGTATGTATACTCTGACAAGAAGTTCAGAAAACAGAGCTCTTTGGATACTATACTTACATACATATATGCAGATGCTAGCTTTGCTGATGCTGCTGAAAAGTTATGAATTTTAATCGTTTTTTATCTGCAGACGAATGTGTGCGTATATGGATATGTGAAAATATACGTCAGATGGTGAATAGAGAAGCTTATGTGTTCAGAAATAATATCCATCAGATAAAGGTATAGTACCCTCCCGGAATGTGAAATCCTCCTGATCGGTCAATATAAAAAGTTTTTTTCTTTTTTGAGAGTTTTCTACTTTTATTTTTTACAATTTTGCAGTTTTTGTTTTATAGCTATTTATTTCAAAAAGATAAAAGTATGTAAATCAACGAAAAAGTTTTTGTGAAATTATATGTTATTTATGATACATTCGAAGATTTATGATAAATGACAAAATTCGGTAATTTGACTATTTTGATAAGTAACTTCTACAAAAAGAAAAGGAGGAACTCTTGATATTAAGCACAATCAGAACATTAAGACGCGTTTGGTTGAGTTGTAAGAAATGAGAAAATAGATAAGTTAGGGATTTCTCATATTTTGCCAAGGTTTTTCATGATGCTTAATTGAAGCATCAGATTTTCGGGACCAGGAAAATTAGACAAAAAATGCCAAAACTTCGAAAATCAGACAAAGCTGAATTTTTATGGAGAACTTTGTTTTGACGTCTTAAGCATTTCCTAAAAAGTTCGGTAAATTTGGGCCGGGGCTAATTTTTTTATTAGGGGATTAAAGGGGGTAAAACTCAGTTTTTCCTAATTTCTCGAAAACTATCAGTTTTTTGAAAAAATGTGAAGTTATAAATTGTATAAATTCTACACAAAAAGTATTAATTAACATACAATTCAGCTTTGTCGGAATTTTTTCGAAGCGAAAATCAAATTTTCTTGGGCTATATGTGATAATTTGGTCAACAAAGTTTGCAAGGATTTTTGAAAGTACTTAATGTCTTACTGTGGGTGGGTCATCTCCACCTGTTGTAGTTTATTACTTATTGCAGCTCTAGTTAAAACGTAGTATTAAATTTGAAAATAAAATTATAAGTTCAGTCGATTAAAAACCGTTTTTTTGTGTTATTGTTCACCGCAAAAACTACTGTGGGCTCTAGGACTAGGACCACACTTGCGATTATCAGTCGGTGCGATTAAAAAATCGGTTTCGCAAGAGATTATGGCAATGCACTTACTTGCGATTATCTATCGCTTGATTTCTCAATCGCAAAAATACAACATACAGCTTTTGATGTGAATGCATGTACATTGGTCAAAGGTATCAAAAATACGTATCTTGATGACGATTAGCTTAGGAGCGACCATGTAGCAGAAGGCCGCCTGCAAAACTTCTTGGACCACCATATTTGACATCAGATCGATAAGTTTCATATAATTAAATGTTATCTTGTATCACAATTGCCGAAAAGTTTTCGTTTTATAAAATATTTTACTTATGTCCTACATATGAGAAAAGAACAATAATTAACTGCTTCTATACCCTCAAGGTGGGTTACGACATTCAAATTTCCGTGAATTAAGAATCTTCTTCGCCCAGGTTCAAATAAAAGAGTGTAATACAGCTCCTCCTTTTGCAATTTTATTACATAAAATTAAAAATTATATTTTATAAAAACAATACCTATAGAGAAAGAATCAAAGAAAAAGAAGTAAAAATAATTCTCATACCAAGTGGCAAGCAACTCCACTCTCCAAGAGGAGATCGTTCTCACTTAAAAGTGCAATGAATTCCCTCTCTCGGTGAGAATACATTCAATTTTGAAAAGTAGAGCTGAATTATTTCCCTGCACCATGGAACAAATGGATATAACTCAAAAAGAAAAGAATTTCCTCAAAAAATCCCAATTCCGTCAAAATTCCAATATTTTTGACCAAAAACCAAAAATGCAGGTTTGTTTTAGTTTAATTTAATTTTTGAAAAAATCGTTTAAGTTTTTTTTTTTGTTAAAATTTGTAAGAAACTACTTCAATTATTTCTAAACTAACTACCTTATCTAGACGAGCTTGAAAATAACTAAACAAATTTCATCTTATGAACTACAAATGCTGCTATGTAAAAAATTTGAATCGAATTGGACAGAATTTGGGAGAATAATAATTTCTCTTTTTTTCACAGTTACTTCAATTTACTTTTTTAAGTAAACTATATTAATAGCCCAGGAAAATTAGACAAAAAAATGGCAAATCTTCGAAAAAATTCCGGTAAAGCTGAAGTTTGCATAAGTTCCATAAATTTGGGCCGGGGCTAAATTTGTTAGGGGGGGGGGGTAAAGGGTGGTAAAATTCAGCTTTTTCTTTATTTCTCGAAAACTTGCAGTGTTTTTGAAAAAATGTGGAGGTGCAAATTGTAGCTTATGTAATTTTACACAAAAAAGATTAAAATACTTTTTTTCATACATTCGATAGATTCAGAGAAAATCGTGCAAGAACTCCATGGTGGAGCAAATTTTGACAAAAAAAATTATAAAATTTCATTAATCGATGGACAAATTTTTGTACGATTTTGTGTTTGGCTACATCCCCTCAATATAAAACCAAGTTTTTGGGGTGCCGAGGGTAGGGGGACCTCTTTCGCTTATTACGAGAAAAAAAGAGGAATTAAAAATAAATTCCAAATGTCGTGCATTTAAAATAATAAATTATATGGATTTCCCTTTTGCCATTTATTATATGCGTGAATCTCGCATTCGTTTTTTTTACAGGAAATGAAATAGTCACATTTTATATCAAGAAAGGTTAAAACTGTTGTTTTTTTTCTTGGAAATTAGTTCAAAACGTGAGTTTTTTACTATTAAAGAAAAATCAACAATAAATTTCAAGGCTCAATGCTGGTGATTTCAATAAAAGTTTTACTAAAATAAAAAAAGTTTGTCCACTTTTAAATAAAGGACAAAAAATTGAAAAACGGTTACAACGAAACACTGGATATAATGAAAAATTTCTTAAGTTCGTTCTTAATTGAGTTCGTTATAATCATTTTTACTTGCGATTATAGGTATCTACTATAAAGCAAGTTTTGGATCCGTGCAAAAAAAAAATTTGAGATAACAATCAAACATGATATAACGATGATAGAGAACACCAAAAAAGTGGGTGGCACAATTCTGTCTGTCTGTCTGTCTGTCTGTCTGTTCGTCTACAGCCTAAACGGCTCGATCGCTTTTCTTCAAACTTGGTACTTAGTGCCTGCCATACAATTTTTTTTAGCAATTTTACATAATTGAATTTCCCTCAAAAAGGGCTCGACAACTTTTCTTAAAAAAAAATTAATTAATTTATTTTAGTAAAGGCTTCCTTTGGGTGGAAAACCATTTTTCAAAAATGGTTATTAATGGTACCTCCCAAAGAACCATTTTTTTAATGTTTGATTTTCTTCAAAACGGCGGTACGACCGATTTCAATTGTTTTTATTTATACAGAAGCCTCCAAGAAATATAAATAGTTTTGTGTACCAAAATTTTTGAAAAAATATTTTTTGGATTTTTAAAAAATGTTTGAAAATTTTTTTTTGAAAATCAAATATTTCAAAAACGATATGATCGATTTTTTTGAAACTCGATATTTAAGAGTTTTTTTAGCACTTACTAAAATATTTTTAGAAAAAATTTGACATTTATGAAAAAATAACGGTACATTCCATACAAAAGTTAAAAAACCGCAAAGGAAAATACTTTTTGCTTAAAAACGACTCCTACGATTTTGATTAAACTTTTTTCATAGACTTAAATTAGTACGATCTACTATCAAAAATTATAAAATTTTACACTTCGTCATTATTAATAGTACCTTTCATAGAACGTATTTTTTTATTTTGAGTTTTCTCGTTATTGGCTCAACGGATTTAGATGATTTTTTTTTATATAAGATTAAATAATATTGCATATCAAAATTAAACAAAAAAGTTTTTGGATTTTTAAAAAAAGTTTTAATTTTTTTTTTTTGAAAATTCGAGATATCAAAAACGGGTTGACAATTTTTTTCAAATTTTGTTTTAATATACACATAAATACATACTTTAGATTTGCATACCAAAATTTGTTCTAAAAAATGTTTTAAGAATTTTATACATACAAAATTAATTTTTTTTAAAAAACCGCTCCAACGATTTTAAATTTTTTCCCAATCATTTTCAATCAAGAACTAAGATGGCATTCTTTATTTCCACCTCAAACTTTCAAAGGAGTTGTTTTAGCCAATTTAAATGTCGTATTTCATGCTTCTCTACATTTTTCTCTCATAATTTCCATGTTTTTATATACAATTTTCTAAAACCCTCAGTGTCTGGAACATAAGAGCAATTACGTGCGACCCAGTCGTGCATTTTATTTATTGTTCACTGTTCACTGTTGCGTATACGTACTTTTTCTCATTTTTTTTAATGAAAAATATTTAATTTCAAAACCACTTGATGTGGGTAATATGGACCATTGTTTATTCTTGTTAATTCTAGTTGTCCTATCCAGTGTTAAACGACTGCAAAATTAATAACTCTTTCTTATTCAATAACTAAATGTTAAAAAATACGACAAAAATGTTTGAGTTAGTAAACAATTTGTGTACTATGAGTTGATTATGGTGTATTAACATTTTTGCAAGTGATGTTTTTGGGTTAAACCACAATATTATCTTTGAATTTTTGTTTGTGTCTATTTAATTTATATTTTGAATGCAAAGCAGCAAAAAAACATTTTCTGTGTGTTTTTGTTTGTAAACATATCATGATGATCCAAATACCTCCTTTATTCCATATTAATAAAGGACCATAACCAATCTTCTATTATCTGCTCGGTTATTAGGTTTTTTGTGAAATATTTTTCGATGTGAATGTCCTGTTTTGAAAATAATAATCGTTGCAACTAAATAAATTATTTGTTTTATAAAAAAAAAAAAAAAATTTTCTTGTGCTTTTAAATTGAATTTTTAGTTAAAGTACTTTGGAAACAAATTTTTCAATATTGGTTTAAAATGTCATTGTTGTTTGAGAGGATTATTAAGGAGATAACTCTTGAACTGAATTAAGAGAAATTTGGTAAGGAGATGTAAATTTCTACAAGTGAAACTATAAGAACCATTGAGAAAATCATGGTGGAACCGAGTTGCACTAATTGGGTTAAGAATTGGAATTTGAATAGGTGGAGCAGAAAGAATATACATAACCAAAGAAAAGAAAAAATCCAAAACCCTTAGCGGTGAATATTCCTTCAGTTAACTTTAGAAAATTTGTTAGCATTGTTATAGCTTATATATAAAACTCTAATTGTACTCGCATCTCTCTTGCTCCACTATCAACCCCCCTTCAAGCTACACTACTATGTTCATATTGTCAAAACAAGGGGGGTTACAAGAAACAAGACTCTCCCCTATTTTAGTTTTGATTACACACAACACAAAATGTCACAGGATACACTCACTTTTGAAACTCCTCAAAATACACATACTTAAAACTTTTACCTTAAAGAAAAACTTTTTAATCAAATATGGTATTCATTTTCATAATAATTATACAATAATGCTGTAATTAAATGCAAATGCCACAAAACAAACTAAAATATTCTAATGGGGAGTCAGACCCGTATAATAGAGCTATGTAGTTGCTGTGGTGGAACACAAAAGTCATAGAACGTTTTTCACTTGAGTTGATGGCTTTGGTTTAGGTGACATGCAAATAATGAAGGAATTTTTCGTCAAGTCAAACCCTCTCTTTTCCCCCAAAAGAAAAAGCTTGAAAGGAAATAACGCAGCGGAAGTGGAAAATTGCCACATAATTGTGAAACCATAGTTATTTTCTATTTTCATTGACTTGGGAGGACTATAGAGGTAGGATAGGTGGGGTGTATTTATGTTTTGCTTACTCTCGATTTGAAACTTTAACATCACATCAGGACTTGACAAGTCCCATTTGTTTTTCTTACAATTAAATATAGACCTGCTGTACACACCTGACATAACAAACTTCTCGACTAGGTATACTTCTACTCCTCCTATTATAACAGTGTGTGTATGACTTTTGTGTGGCGATTTTAATCTGTTAGCACACTTTGATTTTCCGCCTTCACGTAAGGACACGTAGACCCCATTATTAAAATTAATAAACGAAGTATACACTGTGTATAGGTTGGAAAAAAATGTCTCCAAAGGTATACGCACATTCCAGATCCCAAATGTCCTTAGAAGAAACAACACAAAAAAAAACACCCCTCTTACTTTCAAGACCAAACCCAAAAGCCCTCAGGGCTCAGGTTCAAATAAATGTGTACATAGTTTCGGTGCGTGAGTTTTTAGCCAGATATGGAGGGAATCGTGTATATTTTTTTCAGTTTTTTTTTTTTTTGGGACGACTTTCAGTAACGTAAGCTCTTTGCAAAGGCATCTTCCACACGTATTTTGTGGCCATAAAATACCGATTACATTATCGGGATAATGAATTTGGGAGTCAGTAGCTTGGGAGATGGGTATATGGCACGCATGTCCTTGAAGTCGCACCATTAAGTTCCAGGAAGAAGGAAGCATTTTATTTTTGTTGATGGTTTGGTTTTGTTTCGCTGGTGACTGTGTGACATGAACCAAAAGCACTTACTATGCTCGTGCCCTAATTGGAAATCAAGACGGGTAAGAAGAAGAAGTTGAGGAGACCGAGTCCAATTTTTATTTCATTTCTTTGGGAAAATCTATTTCAGTGGCGAAAGCACATCATCTTCTCTTTGTTCTTATTGTGTCCAGAGTGTAGTTACATTTTTGGTTCTTTTTTTTTGGGACGCGAGTGATCCCAGTCACGTTGTCCTTTTTGGAAAAAAAGACATGATGTGCTGATGTTCGATATAAACTTTTGCCTTTGAGGTTGCTTTTTTGTACTTTTTTGTTGGTATTATGTGGTTAATCCACTATACTCGTTCACACCAATATGTTTGTGTTTCGGGTAGTAAGGCCCCTAGTGTGATTTATGAACTCGTTGGTTTTTGTTTTGTGTCCCAGGACTACAATAATGTTCAATACAAAAGTTGGAAGGGAAAGTACGAGAATATAACAACATATTCACAAAAAATATTGTTTTTTGGTAAATCAATAATGCGATAATAGACCCGATATGTTCCGTTTATTAGGATGCCCTAATGGGATTGCCTAAAGGAGATTTTTGTATCTAATGTAATTGAATGACAGCCGAAGGTCAAAATATGTATACTCGTATATGTAGGATCGAATCTCAATGTTGTTGAGTATTAGAGAAGTTATGATTGGACCTATGGTAATTGTTTTTTTTTTTTTTTACTCTTCACATCGAAAATATGATATGATTTGAGAATAAGCCTTAATGCAAAGAATGTTAGGGCTCTGTTTGTAAATGTCTTTATGGTTATTGGCTATTTTTTACGGTTTTAATGTGTGGATTTTGGCATTAACCACAAGCTCTAGGATTTTGTGAGAGAATTTAGTGTTAGATGCTTTGATTCATTATTTGATTATCCTTTTTGTAAGGACTTTAGATATTTGTGGCGTACACAGGCCTGTCATATAATATAAGTATAGTGGGTAGTACTACCCACTCAAGATTTTTCAAATGGGTAAAATACCCACTTTAAAGAAAATTAAGAAAAAAATCGATAATATTTCTGAATGTTCAATATGAAATCAAGAATTTCTTCGGGAATCATAAATTCCTTGTGCAATCTTTAGTACTTTAGCTGATGCTCAGATCCAAAATAATGTTCCTTATTTTAGCACAAACAAATAATTTTGACATCTGAATTTGTAGCTTTTTGAATATTAGTTTCTTGATTGCAGCATAAACTATAAATCTTGACGTCAATAACCGTTAAGCCCATCTTTGCTTTACTTGAATTCAAAAAGAAATTTAAAAGTCTGGTCAGGATATCAAATCCCGTGCGCTTTTTGACGGGGAACTTTTTTCACTATTGGAGTTCATTCCTTACACACTTATCCTTACACGCTTAGGATGTAATTAAGCTAGGAAGTCATTTTTAATCTTGTCGCTTGGACGCCATTTTCCAAAATAGGTCCCGGTGGAAAATTTCCATAAACACAAAAATAATTAATGTCCTTAAAGATATATGTTGAGTAGACGTACCTTTGGGTAAAATTTCAGTGTTGCAACTTTTCAGGAGCAAAGGTAATTTTTTTGTGAACTTTTTTTTATAGTTTTTAATATTTTAAACAAAGTTGCGGAGATGCCAAACGCGTGTTGGGCAATAAAAATTGGTATCTTAAAAGTAAAGTATTGCGTAGATGCTTTTTCCACCTTAAGAAAATAGGTGTTGAGTAGACGCACCTTGGCTCAAAGATGGAGTACGGTGTTGGCTCAGGAGTCTTCTCTGAGTCTCTCAACATCTCCAAGTCATTTCGACTACCGAATTTTGCTAGTGTATTTCAAGCTGAAATACTGGCAATCAGGGAGGCATGCAAGATGCTAAAAGCAGATCCAAACCAAAATTGTAATACAGCCATCCTTACAGACAGTCAGGCAGCTGTTAAAGCCATTGATTCGGCTACATCATCCTCTAAATTGGTCCAACAATGCCGAGATGAGCTCGCAAGTCTAAACATTAACCTCAAGGTCACTCTTATCTGGGTTCCTGGTCACAGTGGCATTGAGGGAAATGAACGGGCAGATGAACTAGCCAGGCAAGGATCAGCCCTTCACATCTCACTTGCGGAAAGAGTCAACATTCCCCTTGGAGTTGTGAAGGGCAATATATTGTCAATTTTCCTTAGGCAATCCAATCGTAGGTGGAGCAGTTTAACCAACTGCAAAATATCCAGAACGATCTGGCCCGCCTTAAATAAATCCCAAACAATTGATCTCTTATGTAGACCCAGGCGGGACATAGCCAGGGTCGTAGCAACCTGCACTGGACACTGGCCAATTGGAGAACATGCGGCGAGGCTGTGTATCCCTTACAATACACACTGTCGCAGCTGTGGAGACCAGCAAGAAAAGGAAACAGTCCTTCATTTTCTTTGTAAATGTCCAGCTCTAGCCAGAATGAGAGCACAATCGTTTGGAATGACTTTTTTTGACGACCTAAACGAACTTTCCGAAATCAAGATCAAAGACTTGATCTCTTTTCTTAACGCCACGAAATGGATCTGAGACAGAAATCTGTTGCGTTCTGCATTATGTTCCCCCCCCCAGATCCAAAGTCCGCGAGTAATCGGAACCCGGGCTACTGAGGAGCTTCATGATGCTCAATGGCAATGATGATCACATGATCGGATCGATCGCGCTTCGTTGCTTTTCTACAACCTGCCGAGCTTGGCATAAGGTGGCAAGCTCGGGCGAG
Source organism: Dasysyrphus tricinctus (assembly GCA_963921185.1). Taxonomy (NCBI): domain Eukaryota; kingdom Metazoa; phylum Arthropoda; class Insecta; order Diptera; family Syrphidae; genus Dasysyrphus; species Dasysyrphus tricinctus. Next base: position 81,280,291 of record OY992533.1, read on the forward strand.
ATGCGATCCGAGCGAGTGAGTGTCCTATGACCCAACTCACAAGATGCATTAATCATACTTCACAGCCGTCCTATTTCAAAGCAAGGAACGCTTTTATCTGCTTTCATACACAGGTCAAACGAGTTATGGTATCAAAACGGCGCAATCCAGTGCTAAAACATGGGCTCTCCCTTTTTTTTGGTAATTTTTAATATTTTTTAAATGAAAAAATTAAAAAAAAAACGCTTCCAGACGGGAAACGTGTGTTAGAAAAATAACGGTTCATTTCTTAACTATCTACTCAACACCTATTTTTAAGATAAATTGATGTTGCTCAACATGCGTTTGGGATCTGAATGTCATCATTGTATAGAAATTCTATAGTATTCTCATGAAGAAAAAAAGCTCATGGCCATCTATGCGTCCAAATGTAATACTAATTTTTGTTAAGGGATCTCGGTAAGGCGATCACAGCGAACCTATCGACCAAATTTCGTGTTTCATGAGAATAATATAGATTGGATATACAATGATGTCATTTCCACAACTTTTTCACTTTCAAAATATTAAAAATTCTCAAAAAAGTATAGACGTTCCACACGTTGACATAAAAAAAAGTGTGTTCCCGAAGAGTGGCAACACTAAATTTTTAGTCAAATGTGCGTCTGCTCAACACCTATCTTTGAAGACATTAAGTTAGGTTTGGTAGAAGGGCTGACAGTTGATCTTGTTACCATCACACTTCGATCTACATATGTACTACATAGATCCGTGTTGTGATACCCTAAGAAGCTGTATCCCATTTAATGAAAAAATCTTTGTGTTCTGAAGCAGTTAAGCCATTTAGTAACGTTGACGAGTTTCAGAAGGCTATTAGCCGAAGTTCTAGAAAGTTCCTCTTAGGTTTCACAGAAATGACTCCCAAGGTGCTTCTTTATCTTAATTGACAGAGTGCTGGACAGTGACAAGGGAAGTGTAAGGTATCCTCATGTGTTTCTTTATTACAGCACCCTCTGCAAAGTTCATCAATACTGAGCCTCATTTTCTTTTTGTGGTATCCCAGTAGGTTGTGTCTTGGTATGTATTCCCAAATGGTTGACAATATAATGTGTGGGAGATACCGATGAAAATCCTGTGCTAATAAGTATAAGAACTGCTAACTTCCACGTTTAAGAAAAACTACAAAAGTAGAAATAATAGAAAATTCATAAATTTTTTTTTGTGTGGACTGTTGTATGTTATTCAATGCGAAACGCATTTGCACTAAAATTCACAAAATCTTTAAATTGAAAAACTATAAAAAGCGACAAGACGAGATGGTTAAAGGCTATTAATAAGGGACATACATTAAACACAAAACAATAAGTTCCACCCTAACATTTTACTTTTTTTCTCAAGCTCAGGAACAAAAACTTGTCCCGAAATATTTTTTTGATATTTAACTCTGTGTTTATTTTCTAATGTTTTATTCAATTTAGATAACAGAGTGTTCTTGAATAGTTTTTGTCTTTATTCCAACATAAAACCTAAGTTTAAATATCTTCCTGGCCATATTCCTGGTCATCGCAGGCTCCCCCAAAAACATTGGTATTCTCTCACTAGCACCTAAAAATGATACTAAATGCCTAGTGAAACCGACATAATTAGATTTTCAATAAATTTCAATTAGGAGAGTTTTCGGGCAGTGCATACTTACCGCAGAACGTTTTAGCCACACATATAGGGAGTCCTTGTGGTGTAATGTGGTAGAGTGTGGGTGTTGCGTTTTTGTGGACAATTGAACAGTCTGAATGTTCGTACAAACAAAATTTTGCTAACATCTACCTAAGTATTTATACAATGTATAGAACTGCTGTTTTTATACAAACCCTTGATCAGGATCATAAATTCATTAATATAAACCCAACAATACCATGCGTTGTTTGGGGTTGATTATGGTATGGGTATACGTTTATCAGGTATAAGGTACACAACAATAGGTGTTTATGCAGACAGGCAACAATTAGATGAGGGCTTTGAATGAATTTATTTTTGGCTATCGAAGGGGCGAAGTTTCTTTGGTTGCAATATAATTCCTACTCGTTATTTGTACAAATTAAACACTATAGTAGATATCCACCAAAGGTCTATATGAGGTAAAAGCTTTTAACAATTTGTATACCATTTGTTTGGTCAGAATGCACACTGACCACAAACTCATTAAAACGTTTAACTATATCAGAGATCATTATATGGGACCGAATCGTGAGGGTGAATATTGATCCTGATGTGATATCTGATATGCTGGATAGAACTGTTAATAAGTTTGCGTAGAACTTATTATTTTAAGAATGACAGGGGCAGAAGAGTATAAAATAATGAAGAAAAGGACTAGGAGGTGCTGGTTGTTTCAATCTAGAGTATTATTGTTATATTAAAAGGGTTTCAACTATAAAATTGGAGCTCTCAAACAGCTCATGCTTGTCATCTCATATTGTTGTCATTTTCATTTTTGTTTATTTTGAAAAATTGATTTATGAATGAAACTATCTTCTTATATTTTTAGAAAAAATGTTTATTTCAAAAATATAAAGCAACACACCTTTTCTTTCGGTCACCTTAGTATTCTTCCGCATCACTCACTTTGATTAGGTCCTGGCATAAGTGCTCTGCATCTTTTAGACTTTTAGTTGGAAGTCCCATATACCACGAAAAAAGTTCTTCTGGTATTTGAGCTGCTTGAGTAAGTAAACGTTATCCAAATTTTAATAACGATGATTGATAACATGAAAAAAGTGGGCCCGGCAATTTTATCTATTTGTCTGATCCTTGACCTACAAACCACTGAGCTTTATTTTGTGATTCCCTGAAGGAAAAATTGAAATGTTCGTCTAGCTTCAAAAATATTCATACACCGTAAAGGAGAAGTTTTTTATCTAAAAAACAGGAGAAAAGATGTTGACAAAAATATTTGCACTGCTGTAAATTGTAGATATGGTTTTCCTTTTGTTTAAAAAAACCGAATACAAAACTCCTTTATATAAACAAACAAAAACAGATTTTAATACAAATTCTTCATCTCCACTGTGTTCTGTGCAGAGACCATGGCTAAATTTTCTATTCCATTAAATTGAGACAACCCAAAAGTCTGGGAAATAAAATTCTATATTCAATATTTGGAAAAGTTAGGACAGTTTAAGGTGTCCATTGACTTAGAACCAAAAGTTTTCAAAATCCACAAAAATCGAAAAAAAGGAGTTCTGATTAGAGTTCCCGATAGCAAATCAAGAGTTCTGAACATTTTGTTAATAACTTTTTTTTCTAAAACTAATTTTTCAAAGTTATTCGCAAATGTAGGTGCCCATTGACTTAGAACCAACAATTTTCAAAATCCACAAAAATTAAAAAAAGGAGTTCTGATTAGAGTTCCCGATAGCAAACAAAAAATTCTGAACAATTTTGCCAGTAACTTTTTTTCTGAAACTAATTTTCAAAATTTTGAAATTGTTTTAAATTTTTTTCGCATCCAATTTTTTTTTACAGATTTTGATTTTAAAAAACGGAAAATAAATATTACTATTTAAAAATATGAAAAAATATTAAGTTCGAATTAAAGTACATGATAGAATGGGGAAAAAGCTTGTTCTGAAATTCTTGAGTATATACATATACAATTCAGATTTTGTACCCAAACAAAATGTTATATATACCTTTGAATAGGTTTTTTATCCAAAACTGATAAATGAAAAAGTGGTGGAGTCAGAGTTTTTGCAATAGCTGAAAATCCGAAAAAAACCGTTTTCTGGTTTGGTTTGGTCCAGATTTTGGGAAATGAAATGTTGACACAACGTTTCGTAATGAATGCAACAGGCCCTACAAAACGTTATAGGGGTTCACCCAAGTATGTTTCGAGTGTAACACCTTACACAGTTATTACACTACCTATAAATTAATCATCACCGCTCGTCGCGATCTTGGGAAGAGAACTTTCCTGGTTGGTAGCACAAAACGAACTCAACTTAAATTTATTACCAGAATAATGGTTAGGTTCGCGCATCGCACGCTGCGTCCAATATTCGGTCGACATAATCTCTTAGCAGAGTCCATAATTCGAGCAACCATGGATCGGTTTCGCACCACGTTTACTCTAGTGGATAATGCGTGTCCTCAGAGACGATGGCCGTACAGTTCGCACCGAAGACGCTATTGCTGCTGTGGAGCAGAGTATCGAAGAAGATCCGAATGAGTCCATCCGCCATCACGTCGAAAATTGGTAGTCGAAAAGCCGCGGCAGCCACTTGCCCGAAATCATTTTTAAAACATAATGGCAAACCCTTATCTTTATAATAAAGCTAAATTCTTGGCCATAACATTAAGTTACAGGGAACTCTAATCTTAACTCCTTTTTTTTATTTTTTTTTGGATTTTGAAAATTTTTGGTTCTAAGTCAATGGCACCAAAATCTTCGAATAACTTTTGAAAAATTAGTTTAAGAAAAAAAGTTGTTAGCAAAATTTTCAGAGCTCTTTGTTTGCTATCAGGAACTCCTTTTTTCGATTTTTGTGGATTTCGAACATTTTTGGTTCTAAGTCAATGGGCACCTAAATCTTGGAATAACTTTTGAAAAATTAGTTTCAGAAAAAAAAGTTATTAGCAAAATGTTCAGAACTCTTTGTTTAATATTGGGAACTCTAATCAGAACTCCTTTTTTACAATTTTTGTTGATTTTGAAAATTTTTGGTTCAATACAATGGGCACCTAAATTTTCGAATAACTTTTAAAAATTAGTTTTAGAAAAAAAGTTGTAAAGCTTTTTCAATTTTGTAGAACTCTTTCTAAAACCCATCAGGAACTCGAGAACTCTTGATTTTAATGTGGAAAACATGCTCAGAACTCTTTTTCTCAAAAAAGTCCTTGCTGCGTGAAGTTAGCAAAAAAAACTTAGTTTTTAGTTTAACACTCCATTCGGCAGAACTATTGAAAAAAGTATGAGGAACTCTAGAACTCTTTGTTCTCATTTTTTTTATTCAATTTTAAACAATTTTTTTGCTAACTTCACAGGACTTGTATTCCCTTTACTGCAAAATCATGTATCAACCACCTACCTTTTTTGATTTAAAAGTATATTTAAACAATATTATTTGAGTTAGTTGTGTAATTTGATTAAGTTCAGTCATCATAGGTATTGTATTTTTTAATATACAAATTGTGGGGTTGTTTTGATTTTTTTTTTGTTTTGCTTAATGTTGCTGTATACGAATCTGAGGTTTCCAACTATAATTTCTTGATGCAACATGGAAAAAAAGCAAAAATGATGCAAACATGCATTGTTTTTGAGAGTTTTTCCCTTATGAAGCGAAAAATATGAAGTATTCGTAAATTTCATCAAAGCTGGTACAATTAAAGCCTCCAGGTCAAAAACCAGACAATTCCACTCACTAACAAAACATGATTCTATGATTCATATATTTATTTCTTAATAAAAAGTTCACTTTTTTAAAACTTTTGTAAACATAATGAATGTGTTTTTTCTCTTTTTAAGAAAAAATATTATTGCTTATAAATATTTTTATTTTTATTAAAAAAAAAAATTGAAACTGCCTCAAGTTTCAAAAATGGTTATTGCACCAGATGCTTGAATTGAAAGAATACCCTTTTTTCCACAAAAACCTGTTTTCTTAAGTAACAGCTCGTTTGGACTCAAGTGCTAGCTGACAATTGCCATATATTTATTGTTTCCGAAAATCCGCTCGAAAGCAGTAATTAATTACTTTCTCTGACAAAATTTCAATTTTTGCCTCTAAAATGAACCAATATATTTTTCTGATGGTCACAAAATTCGAATCTGGCCTCAGAATTGCTATAGCACGTCAAGTTTATAGAAATATTCAAATCTTAAGCTTTCAAAAATATAAATTTCATAGATTTCTTAGAGAGAAATGGGAATGGATTGTTTTATGAAAAATTTTGAACTAAAATTTGTTGGAAAATGTGGGTCAATATTTAAAAATATTAATATTTCAGTCTCCTTCATTTTTGAACCGAAGTACAAAATTTTACTATAAGTTTGTTAATTGGATGGCTAGAAACAAACGGGTTATAATATTTGCTCTAGAAAAAAAAGTTAAAAAAATAATCATACCCGCAATCTCCATTTAAACACCCAAAATGTCATTCCCTAGAAGTGTCCCCAGGCCTACTTACCACACTGCCTGAATTTTAGCAACGAAACTAAAAACGATACAAAAAATTTGATGATGCAGTCTTTTTAATAATATATGCATTCTAACTAAAAAATATTTAAATGAGTTTTAGTTGCTTTATTTTTTTTAAATAGGAGCTATTAAGTAAGTGTCCCCCATAAATTGATCATTTCTATCCCACCAATGGAAATTAAAAAAAAAATATATATAGGCTCAAAATAGAAAACTGATTTTTTTGTTTTTTAACGGCACCGAATTGTTCTTTATGAAAATTGAAGTAAAAGTTTCAAAAAAACTTATTTGTCTTTTTTATTTCAAGTTAAGGCAACGATTTTGTTTTTCGTCAAGCGAAATAGTCATTCCTCTAACGCATGTTTTTTACTAAACCGTGTGGTATAAAAATTTTACAAGCTAACTTGTCTGTGTCTTTTACAAGGACCTACATGATAAATAATATAAAACACCTAATTTTCTTACAACTTCGAGATAATTCTCATAAAACACCCTTCGCAGTCATTCCCCTGACTTTCAAGTTTTCATTATAATGATTGATTAAGTTTTAGAACTTCTGGAAGGACCAATAACATTGCATTTAAACATATTTTCAGTAATTTTAGTTGTTTTCAATTTTTAAACATTTTCTCGTTCAAAATATCATGAAATAATGTAATTATTGCTAAAAAATGTCTACTCTCGCAAAAACCTTGAACCACAAGAGCGAGTTCGTGCAACATAGTCGTGGATACTATTTTTAATGATAGTATTTGTTCTCTTTTTTCTTAATCCTCCTGAAACCATCCGCAAAATTAAATATCTATCAAATCACTGGAGTTAATATACATTTTTGTCATTCCCATGTACAAATGTCATTTCCCTGACTTAAAAAACCGTTAGAATTAATCAAATACTATGACCCCTTGTTTTAAAGAGGTTATTAAAGAGTTATTAAGAGATATAATTGTTATTCTAGCAAAATAGGTTGTTTTGAGCAGGGGTCCAATTTGGATTGAAAAATATTAATGTTTTGAAATATTGACCCATATGTATATTAGGGAGGTCCTTATATTGTATTTTTTTTTTTTTTTTGAAATTCCGAGCTGGATAGGCATCAAATGGGTCTTTATAGAAAAATATTTTCCTATTTTTTTCAGATTTTTATTTCACCCCCTTCGTCTTCGTCTACCTCTTTTCACTATAAGTTTACTAATTATAGCTTATGTAGTACCTCATGGCATAATGATTAGTGCGTTGGACTTTTCTGTCATGCTTTAGGTCTGGGTTCGATTCCCGTGCCACCTAAAAACAGAAATGTTTTATCCCAGGTACTGCCTCTTGCGAGGAACTGACAAATCCTCCAAGAGTATAACTGTCATGAATAAGTGCTTTTCATCTAGTACGGACTCGACAAAAAACTGTAGGTCCCATCCATTTTTACCAACAACATGCACACAGGAATGGTTCAGACTTGTAAGTCACTATAGGCCCTAGTTCTCCACGAGCTGTTGCGCCACCCAATTTATTTGTAATTATAGGCTAAGGGGGATTCTTATAATACACGAAAAAAATATCAGAGCTTAAAAATAGATTAGATTCAGAAGAGAAAAAAATCATATTGGAGGGGGGTGTATTTCCCCCGTTCAGGGGGGAGAGGCAATTTTCTAAAAAAATGACCCAAAATAGAAAAAAAATTATTATTAAACAACGGTAACAATAGCTTTTCAAAGCCACGAATCCACTCGCGAATATGCGTTTTAAATCATGTTTTTACTGTACGTAGTTCTTGGAAAAATAATTTTCAAACTTAAAATACAAACAAAATTGTTGAAGTTTGTAAATTATTTTTTTCAAAAACCTTACAGCAAAACTTGATTTAAAACGCATGGTATTGTAAGTGTTCCCGCTGACTTTAAATAATTTTTTTTCTATTTTGGGCCAAGTTCATAGAAAACTACCCCTCCCGCCTGAACGGAGGAAAATACCTCCCCCCCTCCTGCAATATAATTTGTTTTTCTCTTTTTTCACTTAAAGTGAAAAGATGAAGACGAAGGAGTGAAATAAAAATCTACCACTTTTTGCATGTTGCGTCACGAGATTAGTGACAAACTTAGAATTGGGTTCTGCACCCTCGAGAACATAGAGCAGCAGAAAATCAAAACTTTCCCACAATTCGCTCTTTGATAAGGGCCCTTTTGAGCACAAATTGAGTGGATTATTATTACACAGATTGAACCATGAAGGAGCTAACCTCGTCAAATTTTATTTTATAAACTATTTCTACATTTCATCGCAATTGTATGTTTTAATTAGTGGCTGCTGGCAATAGAATGCACTCAAAATCAAAACTTTTCAAGATTAAGTGAAGTTTATGACTGTGAATGCAGCATGCAGTGCCAGTTTGAAGGGTGTTTGAATCTTCCAAAAGAAGAAGGAGTTGTTCGTTTAAAAGCAGTTGGTCAATAGACAGGAGGAGTCTGCCTTTCATTGTTGTTTTATTATAGTAAACAAAACATTCACAGATAGCTTTAGTTGCTTAGATCACAACGAAACAGGCACTATTGGAAATAAAGGGTATGCACGGCGTATACGTGATATAAATGTTATTTATTAATGTCTAAATTTAAGTTCCCAAAAATACGCTGAACAGGAAACCAAATAGGCATTCATGATCCAACTCTGGGTAGATGCTTCGGATGTTGGTATGATTCTTAAGCAGACAAAAGAATGATCGAAATCAAAAAATGAAAATCAACAAAATATATAAGTTTTTCAGTTTTGTTACATAAAATATATGTATATACAAATTTTGGTACAGTGAGAACCTTTTATAATTTTTAAAATTCCATATTCAATAGGGTGTGTCATTTATTTGAAGTCTGGAATTTTCACTTCTAATACCTTCCAAAAGTTGCATTAAAAAACTACCTATGCAACCTATGCATATTAAAACTACCTAGGCTCCCTAAAAAAGCTTGAAAAGAACACCAAAAAACTTTTGTTTGCTCTATATTCGAGAAATTAAAAATTAGAGAAAAGTGTTCTGTGTAAATTTTTAAAAGACTGACAAATTTCAACTCTGGATTCCCACGTTAGAAATCAAACGAGTTTGGGAATTCTAAATGGATTTTAAATAAAGGGAAATAGGAATTTCAGATTTTGGAGGAAGTTTTTGAAAAAAAATATTTTGTCCTGTAGCTTAATGCTTTTTAGGTGGATATTTCGAAAAGGCTTCCTTACAAAAAAAATTGAGTGTCTTTTTCTTTTTCAGTAACATAAAATTAGCCCATAAAATTTTTTGTTGGTACCTTTGAGAAGCTAAAATTGATTAAGAAAAAATTATTAATATTTGTCGCTTTAAAAAAAATGTATAAAAATACAATTTTGAGTGATTTCGATTTTTTATTCAAATTTGTATTGCTTTAAATTTATTTATTTTTAATTATTTGTACACTTTATGTAAAATTATTTAAACTAGTTAAATTAGCTCACATTATATAAATAAAATAGTTAGATATATCTACTGAATAAAGCTTATTTCAAATTTATTATATTAAATTGATAAATTAAATTCATATTTCGATTTACATGGCTTACAACTTTACACTTAAAGCTATTAAAAAAATGAGGACATGGAATCTGGCTAAATTATTATTTAAATTAAATTTATCTACATGTTCATTTATGTATGCTCTCAATGGTATGATATCATTCCTATACTAACAAGGCAGTTTGTTGCACTTGACTTAACAAATTGACGTTATTGTTTTGCACAGCTATAAACAAACAATTTAATTCTTCGCAGCGCTGTGCTCCGTAAAGCGTATAGTGACTTGAATCTGAATAGTGATTATGGACTGACTGTATGAAATACGAAGAAAAAATCATCCTGAATTATTGTATTGATAATTCAAATGAGATAACAGAGTTTATTGTAAGATTTACTTTGTTTAAATAAAATATCATGTTGCACATGAATAGTCCCAAATTTTATTTCGAAACAGAATGTTTCATACGAGGTACTGCCTCGTGCGGAAAAAAAACTGTAGGTCCCCTCCATTCCTGCCAACAACACGCACACAGAAATGGTTGAGAGTTGTAAGTCACTAGGCCCTGGTTCCCCACGAGCTGTTGCGCCACCCAATTTATTTTTTTATATCCAAACCATTCAATGTTTAAATTTTACGAGAAAAATTTGATTTTATCTACTTGAAGAAGATTACTAAGTTACAGATATAAGGTATGCTTTTCCACAAAACTATTGGCTTAAAAAATAAACCAAATTACGGGTAAAATGGCGGAAAGCTGGATTTCGATACACACTATCCGCATGACATTCTGAGGAAACTGTTAAAAGTCCCCATCGACTCGAGCACCGCAAAAAAAGGTCAAAAGCCCCCGACTGGAATTTAAGGAATATCTCCCGAACGGTAACTCTTACAGAAAAAATATTAAAAAATAGGTTGTTAGCTTCTAGAATTTCCTACAAAAAAATTTATATCCATGCAACTTTTTTCCCAACAGTAACCGTTTTCGAGATAACTTAATCGGTAGAGTTACGGATTTTATGTTTTTGTACAAAATGTACTCTTTTACACCACCATTGGGGTTGAGTTCAAGGTGAGTATTTCTTGCGTGGTATCCTCCAGGAAAATATAAGAAAACATACTAAAAAGATATACAGGGATTTAGTTCAAGGCTTTAGGAAAGTTCCCCATCGATTCAGGCTCCACTACATTTATCATACGGGCTCGAAGGTCACGAAACATGGAATTCCCTTTATACAGGGTGATTTGCATTAAATGTGATAGTAAACCAGAGTGTGTGTATTGAGAAAAGAAAAAAATGTTTAGGAGGGGGGTCCTATTATCCCCGTTTAGATGAAGTGGAAATTTTCAAAAAAATTGATTACAAACAGAAAAAAAATATTAAAAAACAATGGAAATACCTACAATGCCATGATATACTTTTTGTAAGGTCAAAACTCTCTTCTTTTATAAAAGTCTCAACCAATGTTGTTTGATGAACAGTTTTTGAAAAATTAGTTTTTAAACTCAATTTAAAAAAAAAATATTACCTAAACTATTTTTTTTCAAAATTTTATAAAATAAATTAAGTACTATTTTTGTTTTCAAAATTGAATGGTTTTCTGTTTTTGACTATACATTAAAAAAAGCATTGAATTTTGGAAACAAAAAAATGTAAGTACTTAATTACGTTAAAATAAATTTGAAATTTTCTTTAAAATTTCTTTTTTCAAATTTTTTAGTTTGAAAATTGATTTTTCAAAAGCTATTCAAACAACTTTATTTGAAACCAAAATAAAGGAATAGTTGTTTGGCCTTTCAAAAAGGTAGTATGTATTTAATTGTAGGTGTTACCCTCGTCATTTAATACATTTTTTTTCTGTTTTAAGTCAATTTTCTATAAAAATTGCCCCTCTTGGCTAAAGGGGGAAAATAGAACCCCTTTTTTAAAAATTTTCAATTCGGTTATCTTGCAATAATAAAAAAATATACTAAGTCGTGTTTGTGGAATCTTATAATGTATAATTTTTTTAATAATTTTTGATGTCCTTATTGACATAAATGTCGCTACCTGTCTACCTCAACCATACATATACCTAACCTACATTATGAAGAAATACATATAAAATGAGCAAAAACTCGATTGTAGAAATTGTTGAATTTTGTATTTTACTTTCAAGCCCCCCTCTTTGCAAAAAAAAAAAACACGAAATTATGCAACTACCCTACAACACCAACGTCATCCCTGATTTCACTAATTACATATTGCAACACAGAAAGTATAATGAATGCCATTCATTGTTTGCTTCATCACTTCATAAAATACCCGCATTCAATATCCCCCTACACACCATTCTCGGCTCATCACACATTCTGATAAAAATCTTGTTTTGCTTACACTAGTTGACTACATGCTGACGATGACGACGCCGATGCCGCGTCAGGCGTTCTATCGCTCTGCCAGTCTACAGGCGGCAGACTAATCACTTGGCATTTGTGCGTGCATTCATCGGACACAGCCATCGAGCGTTTGTATCAAGGGATATTTAATTAAAATGTCAAAACTGGTTTAATAGCGTTAATGACCGACACCTAAGCCCCACTCACCATTGCCAGTTCCCTATAGACTTCCAGCTTCAAGACCGCGCACTTCAGCGCCAGTGGCAGTGGCAGCAGTCTCTCTCCATCTCGTATCTCCAGTAGGAAATCCTTAGAATATTCGCATGCATACCAATACCAATCACTCGGCATGCTTTCAAAAAGATTGGACAACACAACACACACTCACTGCAGAAGATGCACCATGCACCAGCAAAGCAAAGCAATCCACCAGAGTACATACCGAACTATCCAGTCCAAACCAAAACCCATTGACCATGACTGTGACAACATCTGTAAGCTTAGGCCAAAGACGAAGACGACAACAACGATGACTTTAAAACACTGTTAATGTTGTGCACTTAACATGAATGATGCTCGTCGTAGTCGACGTTGTCCATGATGGCGTGGTCCGTGGAAGTGCCCGTCTGCGTCTGAGAGTTGGCCAAAGTTGGAGCTGTTTGTCCGTTTGTGTTTTGTTGTCCAATGTTCAAGCGAAGAAATGTGAAATGATGTCCTATCCGCTCCTCTCAACTTGAACGATGGTGATTTTGTTGTTGTTCGATGATTGTGAACACATGTTAGGCGGCTACAGTCTACACTTCTTGACTAAATTCTCTGGGGTATGTTGGGGACAAATTGTTTCGATGTGTGTGACAATTTCATTATTTTTACAAAATGTTACTTTGTTCAGATTTTGTTGCTGTCCATCAGAAAGGAAATGATAAAATGTAACTGTAACCATAAAATACCTGAAAAGCTTTAAATTTAAAAAATTGACAGTCAATTTTCACCTTGAGGCATAGAAATTTTTAAAATTGGAGTGAAATAGTAAATTGATTGCACAATTGGGTCTAACGATTAAAAACCTTTAAGTTTTGTACCATGTTCGATTTGAAAACATGTTATTGATTTAACACAAAGCATATATCAAAAAATTATTAACAAAGTCAAATATAGCATTTTTGTACAGAATTTTAAATATAGTTTATAATGAAAGCTTAATCTTTTTAACAGGGAGAAGGTTTTAGAAGAGGATTCATTAAATTATTAGACAGGCGGTTATAAGTTCACAATAAACATAAGTTTATGTTTGGATTTCTATTGAATTGTGAATTTTTGTTCTGTGGACGCCAAAAAAAATCTAAGACTAGCAGCAACTATCTGCTACCCGCATAATATTAAGACAAATAGGTTTTTCAGCGTCATGTAAAAAAGCACTCATACGCCATACATAATTTTTCAAATTTACTTGCGCAAAGGTAGATACTGTACATATGTGTATGGCAGATTATGCATTCCTAATAAAAATTGAGATTTTGATCAAACATACAGTTTTTTAATGGTTGTTAATGATACCTCCCAAAAAACCACTTTTTCTTTTCGGTTTTCTTCAAAACGGTATTACAAATTAAAAAAAATTGTTATGCGGAAGCTTCTACAAATTATAAATAATATTGTTAATATTTAAAAAAAAAATATTTTTTTGGATTTTTAAGCAACGTTTCAAAATGTTTGTTTGAAAATCAAATATTTCGAAAATGATATTTGCGATTTTTTGAAACCCGGTACTTAAAAGTTCTTTAAGTTTTCCTTTACATTGTATAAAATAATAATTATAGGAATTTATTGGTGACCTCTTCTATTCGTAAAATAACAATTGTTCGTTTAGTTTCTAAATATACTAGTTACCCAGCAAAAATTAATTCTGAAGACCCTTAACCACCTATTTCAGTCATTTAACCACCAACATATGTACGGTCCTTTAGACCAAAGAACCAAACAATAAAATAAAAATACAAAATAAAACATAATTTAAAAATTTCTACAAAATAGCAGCACACCAACATTGACAATTTTTACCGGTGTTACACCCCACTTTTTTTTGCAACAGTATGACGTATGAGTTCCTTGTCAAATCAGGTTCCTTTTCACTGCAAACATGGTCTGGTATACCTTCCTCATCAGACACATTTTGCGACAGCAATCTTCTATATGTATAAAACTGAATCCCTATTTCAATTTGTCACGCCATAACTTCAAAACGGCTTGACCAATTTAGATGATTCTTTTCAGGTAATCTTTGGTATTAGTGAGAGAATATTTTTGTGAAGTTTGTTAAAATTAGTTCTTGAGGTTTCCCAGAAAAAGGCATAACAACGCACTCTGAGTACCTGTTTTACATATTAAAAAAAAAATAAATCAATTGAGTTTGAAAACAAATGAATCAATTGTGAAATATGGTTTTCACAAAATAATATTAAACAAATAATTTATGAAGTTTTAAATGTATTCAGTCAATTTTTTGAGTTAGTTCGTTTGTTAGTTGGTTAGTTCATAGCAATCACCCCTTATTTACATATGAAGGGTCCAGGTAATAAAAAACACGTTGGTTAATCTGCACAGACTTCTTTATTACAAGTAAGGTATAAAAGGTTAAGTATTCATTTATAATAGATATAGGTATTTACATGTGGTATAATACATAAGTTGGTAATACTGACTGTAAGTTATACATATTTGGTGCATAGATGGCAATAAGAATAATAGGGTATTGTTGGGTGATTTTGATATAAAATAACACCCCCACTATATCAAAATTACAATTCAATAATACCTAATTTTTCAATAAAATCATAATGTTTTTGAGTGCATAAACTTTTTGTTAATAAATCAGCGGGCATATCAGCTGTGGGCAAATAACTAATTTCAATTATTTTGTTTGCAACATTTTCTCTTACAAAATGATGTCTTACATCTATATGTTTAGATCTATTATGAAAGATAGGATTCGCCGACAACTTCTGTGCGCTCTGATTGTCATTATACATTTTTATAATACATGTTTGTTGTGTTATTTCAATTAATAAATTTCTTAAATATATAGCTTCTTTAGAAGTTTCAGATATAGCCATATATTCGGCTTCAGTGCTCGATAAGGCAACTGTTTTTTGCTTTCTACTTTCCCACGAAATTGCAGAATTATTTAATTTAAAACAATAACCAGTATAGGACTTCCTATCTACTGTGTTACTTGCCCAATCGGCGTCTACAAATCCTTCTAAATCTGCATTTCCGTTTACATATTTCAATCCAAAGTTTTTAGTTTTTTGTAAATATCTTAGTATTCTTTTAGCATAATTCCAATGTATTTCTGTATAACAATTATTAAATTGACTTAAAAAACTCACAGAAAAAGCAATATCAGGTCTAGTCAAAACCGCTAGGTACATTAGGCTGCCAATGAGTTGTTGGTATGGAAATTTTGATTCACATTTATCTCCTTTAGGTATATTTAATTTTGTCTCCATGGGAGTTAAGGCAATCTTGGAATCCGACATATTAAATTTACTCAACAACTCATGGATATATTGTTCCTGATCTAATGTTATAATACCTTGTTTTTTATCTATATTAACTCTCATTCCTAGACATTGTTTCACTTGACCTAAGTCTTTTATATTAAATTTAGAATTCAAAACATTTTTTAAATTATTTGTTTCACTTGAATTATTTTAGAATATGAAAAAATCATCAACATATAATGCTACAATAGTTTTAGAATCTTTTTCAATTTTTGAAAATAAACATGGCTCTAATTTAGACTTTTTATAACCTAATGCTTCAAGATTCTCGTCTACCTTTTTATACCATGCTCTTGAGGACTGTTTAAGGCCATAAATGGCTTTTTTTAATTTTAAAACCTTTTTAGAATTTGAAACTTCAAGACCTTCCGGTGTATACATATATACATCTTCCTCAAGAACACCATTTAAGAAGGCAGTTTTTACATCTAAATGTCTTATGTCAAAATCTAATTTAGTTGATAAAGCAAATAGTAATCTTAATGTTGAATGCCGAACTACTGGGGAAAACGTCTCGTCAAAATCAATACCTGGTTTTTGGGTATATCCCTTCGCCACCAATCGTGCTCTATAGCGAATCTCGTTCTGACAGTCTACTTTCTTTTTGAAGACTTATTTACACTGCACAATAGTGGCATCTGCAGGTGCATCAACCAGCTCCCAAGCATCGTTTTCATCAAAAGACATCAACTCTTCTTTCATCGCTCGCATCCAATTTTCCTTATCTGGTCCATTCATAGCTTCAATCAACGTTATACAGCCACCCGTGCCTGGAGAATTTGCAACACACATATTTGTATAACCAAATCGTTCAGGTTCACGCCTGGGTCTTGTAGGTCGCACTCCCTCTGTAGTAGTTGCAGATTCCGGCATCTCCAAGGAATCTTCTGAGTCGCTTGCGTCATTCGGTGAACGCTGTGGCGTATTGAATTTATCAGCATCTTCTTCTTCCTGCTCTTCGTGTTGGAATGATGAATCGTCTTCAAGCTTGACATCAGATTTGTTGTTTTTGGGTTCTAAGTCCCCCACTGAAACTGAATTTTCTTCGTTCGGGAACTCTTTTTCGTCAATGAATACGGTTGCAGTTTTTTCAACAGCAGCTTCCATTATTATAACATCTCTGCTTGTAGTAACTTTGTTGTTTTGAGGATTGTATACTCTGTACCCTTTGACATTCTCTGAGTATCCAACAAGGATGTGCTTTTTGGATTTCTTGTCCCATTTAAGTCTCGTTTCTTTTGGAACATGCACCATCACACAGCTACCAAAAATCCTTAGATTACTCACATCTGGTTTACAGCCGGTCCATAGCTCAAACGGGGTCTTATCTTCTAGACCAGATGAAATTGACCTATTCCTCAAGTACACTGACGTGTTGATGGCCTCCGCCCAAAATCTCTTCTCCAGCTTGGCATCAAACAGCAAACATCTTGCCTTCTCTACGACGGTACGGTTGAGCCTTTCACAAAGCCCATTTTGTTCTGGCGTATACGGGTTGGTTTTCTGATGAATAATCCCTGTGCTCCTCAAGAAAGCATCGAATTCCTTGCCACAGAACTCACCACCATTATCCGTTCTAAGCAGCTTAATCCGTCTGTTCTTCTGGTTTTCAACCATAACCTTGAATTCTTTGAAGCAATTAAACACCTCGCTTTTCAATTTTAAGAAATAAACAAATGCCATGCGACTATAATCATCTACAAGGAGAAGAAAATAGATCGATCCACTGATGGACTTTGTCTCCATTGGACCGCATACATCTCCATGTATTACATCTAGTACGTTAGTACTCCTAGTACCAACATGAGTAAATGGCAGCCTTGACTGTTTTCCCTCACAGCACACCGCACATGTCATCTTACTTATGCTGGCCTTGCTCGAGTATAACATACCTTCAACAGCCCCGCTCTTCATTTTATCCATATCACCCGTGTTTATGTGTCCTAGTCTTCTATGCCAGATCTCGGCAGTAGCCACAGTCGAAGTTAGTAAGCAATCAAAAGAGGTGATATTTAGTTTGTACACACCATTTGCTAAATTAGCTGAAGCAACAAGCTCATTTTGCTGGTTGTAAATATAACAAGCGTCAGATCTGAAACTAACTTTATTGCCATTCTTTATCAGTTGACTCACTGATAACAGGTTGGTCGTAAGTGATGGAACACACAAAACGTCTCGCACAGTTATATCGTAAGAGCATTCAATGCCTTTAGTGGTAATTTGGACATCTCCAGCACACAACACTGGTACCTTTGATTCATTCGCAACAATTATCTCTCGCATGTGATTGTGATAAGAGGGATTTTTAATCCAGTCTTTATTTGCGGTCATGTGCACGCTAGCACCGGAGTCGACGTACCAGTCATGTTTACTAAATCTTCCATTTAGAAACACAGCACTAAAAGCATTGGACTGTTTTCGTTTGCTGTCTGAGAACGAAGAATTTGGACATTGACTCTTAAAGTGCCCTGTTTGCTTGCACTTATAGCATTTTATTACTTTGGCGTTTGAATTGCTGAATGAGTCGTTCTTTGCAATCTTCTTACCCCGCTGCTGCCAGCCCCTAATCGCAAAAGCACCACCCTGAGCCCCACCGCTTTCTGGCTCCATATCCAACAGCTTTGTTTTTATGGAATCCGTGGTGTATGTTGCTCCTGAGTGTTCTAACGCCATTATCATTGGAGCAAATCGTTCTGGCAGGCCTGCTAACATCAATGCTGCTATCCACTCATCATTGATGTCGAACCCAGTACCTCTTAGTCTCTGTCCAGTCTCGATGATTTGTGTGACGTAGCTGGTCATAGAATCAGAGTTCTCAAGTCGAATTGAAATGAGATTTCGCAGCAAACTGATCCTCCGAGAAAAACCTGAGTCATCGAACATGGTTTTTAATTTTTTCCAGAGATCTATGGACTTAGTAGCTTCTTTAATATGAACATATAATGAAGGATCAATTGTTAAAATTAATTTGGCCTTAGCTTTTGCATCATCGGCGACAGCAACAACCTTCCCAACTGTGATGCAGTCTAACATTCCTTCTAAGATGAGAAAATTCTGGGCAGCAAAAGCCCACTCATCGTAGTTCTCTCGTCCCTTTAGCTTAGGAACATTTAATGCGTAATTATTAGCCATTCTTGTGCAACTCAACTTTTATTGTTTTAATTTAATCAAAAAAAAAATGGGTCTGGGCCCATAACCTAATAAAAAACACGTTGGTTAATCTGCACAGACTTCTTTATTACAAGTAAGGTATAAAAGGTTAAGTATTCATTTATAATAGATATAGGTATTTACATGTGGTATAATACATAAGTTGGTAATACTGACTGTAAGTTATACATATTTGGTGCATAGATGGCAATAAGAATAATAGGGTATTGTTGGGTGATTTTGATATAAAATAACACCAGGGGAAAAACGGCTTAAGTCCACTTTAATTGATTCCGAGAAAAACGTAGTTGTAAATATATTACTAAAATAATGGATAATTTAAAGAAAAATAAATAAAACTAACATTTTTTTTACTTGCGATTATAGGTACTATAAGGCAAGTTTTGGATTCGTGCAAAAAAAAAAAAATTTAAATAACAATCAAATATGATATTACGATGATAGAGGACACGAAAAAAGTGGGTGGCACAATTCTGTCTGTCTGTCTGTCTGTCTGTTCGACTACAGCCTAAACGGCTTGATCGAATCTCTTCAAACTTGGTACATAGTGGTTTTTGGTGATTCTGCCGACACGTTTTTTTCATTTTTTTTTTAGAACCAAAAATAACGGTACCTGCCATACGATTTTTTTTAGCAATTTTACATAATCGTATTTTTCTCAAAAACGGCTAGACAACAAAAATTCAAAAAATTTATTTTAGTAAAGGCTTTGTTTAAGTGGAAAACCATTTTTCAAAAATGTTTATAACTGGTACCTCCCAAAGAACCATATTTTTAATTTTTGATTTTCTTCAAAACGGTAAGACCGATATTAATTATTTTTTTTATGCAGAAGCTTCCAAAAAATATAAATAGTTTTGTGTACCAAAATTTTTGAAAAAATATTTTTTGTATTTTAAAAAATGTTTAAAATTTTTTTTTTGAAAATCAAATATTTCGAAAATGACATAATCGATTTTTTTGAAACTTGAAATTTAAGAGTTTTTTAGTACTTTCTAAAATACATTTAGAAAAAAATTTACATTTATGAAAAAATAACGGTACCTTCCATACAAAAGTTAAAAAACCACAAAAGAAAATATTTTTTGCTTAAAAACGGCTCCAACGATTTTGATAAAACTTTTTCTATATACTAAAATTAGTATGATCTACTACAAAAAATATAAAATTTTACACTTAGAAACTATTAACAGTACCTGTCATAGAACGTATTTTTTTATTTTTTATTTTCTCGTTATCAGCTAAACGGATTTAGATGATTTTTTTATAAACGAATTTCAGATAAGACTCAATAATATTACATATCAAAATTTAAAAAAAAAAAAGTTTTTGGATTTTTAAAAAAAGTTGCAATTTTTTTCTTGAAAATTCGATATCTTAAAAACCGGTTGACAATTTTTTTTCAAATTTTGTTTTTATATACACATAAATATTTACTTAAGATTTGCATACCAAAATTTTTTCTTAAAAATGTTTTAATAATTTTATATATAAAAAATTAATTTTTTAAAAAACCGCTCCAACGATTTTAAATTTTTTTTCCCATACAATCATATTCAATCAAGAATTAAGATGGCATTCTTCTTTTTCACCTCAAACTATCAAAAGAGTTGTTTTAGCCAATTTCAATGTCGTATTTCATGCTTCTCTACATTTTTCTCTCATAATTTCCATGTTTTTATATACAATTTTCTTAATCCCACAGTGTCTTGAACATAAGAGCAAGTACGTGCGACCCAGTCGTGCATTTTATTTAATGAGCACGAAGTACTCAAGTAAGCAAACATATATTGATTTTAACATCTTGAATTTTTTGCATGATAAGCTGACATGAGTTAAAAGGACCTTCGATGTTTTAACCAAAATTTTGAATTTTTCGATTTGAAATTTTCTTCTGAAAGAACCGGAAATGATAATTGGAACCGGTTTTCTGCTTTTTATTTAGACACCTCTAGATTTCCAAAATAGAGTTTGAAAATAAAATAATTTTCACAAGCGTGGCATTGGACCGTTTTTGCAATTCAATTTGTTAGACAGGACCTCGACCGGATGTAGTTAGAATATCTAATTTTTTTTGTTTTAATTATTTACCTGACGTGTCGCTATAGGTCTATTCACAAGTTTTTCTTTTTTACTTGCGATTATAGGTACTATAAGGCAAGTTTTGGATTCGTGCAAAAAAAAATTTTGAGATAACAATCAAACATGATATTGCGATGATAGAGAACACCAAAAAAGTGGGTGGCACAATTCTGTCTGTCTGTCTGTCTGTTCGTCTACAGCCTAAACGGCTCGATCGATTTTCTTCAAACTTGGTACATAGTGGTTTTTGGTGATTCTGCCGGCATGTTTTTTTCATTTTTTTTTTTTAGAACCAAAAATAACGGTACCTGCCATACATTTTTTTTGGCAAATTTATATAATCGTATTTTTCTCAAAAACGGCTTGACAACTTTTCTTAAAAAAAATTCAGTAAATTTATTTTAGTAAATGATTTCTTTGAGTGGAAAACCATTTTTCAAAAATGGTTATTAATGGTACCTCCCAAGGAACCATTTTTTTAATTTTTGATTTTCTTCAAAATGGTATGACCGATTTCAATTATTCTTTTCATACAGAAGCTTCCAAAAAAATTTAATAGTTTTGTGAACCAAAATTTTTAAAAAAATATTTTTTGGATTTTTAAAAAATATTTCAAAATTTTTTTTGGAAAATCAAATATTTTGAAAACGGCATCATAGATTTTTTTGCAACTCGATACTTAAGACTTTTTTAGTACTCTCTAAAATATTTTTAGAAAAATTTTTACATTTATGAAAAAATACATACTGTAGTATACGGAATTCCTTATAACATCCAGTGCACCGTATAACAACACTGACGAGCAATGGATAACTACTCCAGAGAGTCAGTCGTATTCCCACCACCAAGCAACAACCATCAAATTATTCTTTATCAATACTATGTTAATACTTGAATTTATTATATTATAACGTTAAAACTAATTAATAAATGAATTACATTAATCTTATTGTAACACATACAAAAGTGAAAAAACCGCAAAGGAAAATATTTTTTGCTTGAAAACGACTCCTACGATTTTGATTAAACTTTTTCGTATACTAAAATTAGTACGATCTACCATCAAAAATTATAAAATTTTACACATAGCAACTATTAGTAGTACCTGTCATAGAACGTATTTTTTTATTTTGAGTTTTCTTATTATCAGCTTAACGGATTTAAATGAATTTTCTTATATACAAAATTCAGATAATATTAAATAATATTGTATATCAAAATTTTCAAAAAAAAAGTTTTTTGGATTTTTAAAAAAAGTTTCAAACTTTTTTCTTGAAAATTCAATATCTCAAAAACGGGTTGACAATTTTTTTTCAAATTTTGTTTTTATATACACATAAATATATAGTTTAAATTTTCATACCAAAATTTGTTCTTGAAAATGTTATAAGAATTTTATATATAAAAAATTGATTTTTTAAGAAACCGCTCCAACGATTTTAATTTTTTTTTTTCCTATGCAATCATATTCAATCAAGAATTAAGATGGCATTCTTTTTTTCCACCTCAAACTGTCAAAAGAGTTGTTTTAGCCAATTTCAATGTCGTATTTCATGCTTCTCTTCATTTTTCTCTCATAGTTTCCATGTTTTTATATACAATTTTCTTAAACCCACAGTGTCTTGAACATAAGAGTAAGTAAGTGCGACCCAGTCGTGCATTTTATTTTCTAGGGATATGTCCTCAACAGCCTTTTTGTTGTTTTTCGTGAATATTTTGAAAATCCTTTAACCTCCAGTCTAAATATCTTGGCCCTGAGTTGGGGACTTTAAGTATGTTATACCTACCTGCGGATCACCCGCTTTACTTAAGGGTAAATACCGGATATTTACCGGGTATATACCAAAAAAGGGTAAATACCTACCCTATGCTGGGTATATAAAATTATAAAGTTGTTTTTAATTTATATCTTTTTAATGAGTGAACCGAAAATTCTGAAATTTTAAAAGCAACAAGAGTTTATGGATTTTGATGTTGAGTGTGAATTTTGGATTTTTTAAACACAGTTAACCGGAGATATTGGAATCTAAACATTTTTTGAAATGTTTTTTTGGTGGTTTTTTGAGATTATCTCTTTAAGGGGTGAGTGTAAGGTGTTGATAAATGTCTCACCTCATAAGAATTTTGGATTTTGATTTAAATTAAATATTTAACTTCCCCAGGTGTCGTCAAGTGGAAATAACGGTCATATTGAGGTTGCTATACATATGAGCTCATAACTTCTCAGTGCATGGATGAATTACTTTAATTATTCCTAAATACAATATTCAATTAAATTTCCATTATTTTGATACCTCATTTCTTATACTATAATATAACGTATGCAAGTGTCAAAATGAATTATTCACATAGATCAAAAAATTAATACAATTGCATTGAAATTTCCTGCTTCCTGACCATTGTCGACGACCATCCACCAGCGTGAAAGATCCCGCTATCTACATCGAATGTTTTTATTATAATTTGATGTGGATGGCTTTAAAAAATTATGTCTCCTGTTCTACTGATCGGATCTTCAAGATTAAGGTCTTTAAAAAAAGCTGACATAACAGGCTACATTGTATAAAAATATCATTGAGGTTGGGTGAACGTTGTCATACTAAAATGGCGAAAAAAGCCTCCTAAAACTAGATTTACTTCATTCTAAATTCAAAGGTTGATGGAAAATTTTATAATTCTGAAAATCTAAAATCGCACATTTTTTGCGTCATTCCTCTTTTTAAATTATATTATACCATCTTTTATCATCAATCCAACAACAGAGGTGCCAGAGTTTTCTTAAAAGATTTTTTTACAAATAAGATGGATTTTAATAAAAAAAAATGAAATGACATTTTTAAAAAATCGTAGCTCCCGTTATACTTATCGAATCTTCAAGGTTAAGGTCTTTAAATAAAGCCGAGATAACATGCTACATTGTGTAAACAAATCTATTCGATTTGTGAAACAAAATTATAAACTTTTACATTAAAAATAATAAATACCCTTATATTTCCCCATTTCGGTAAATACCGGGTATAAACCCAGGGTATATACCCTCAAATGGTATATACCGGGTAGTTACCCATCACTGCCCCTACCACATAAATCAATAACCCAGAGAGCAAGATTTATTGCATTTATTTTGTAATTTTGAATATTCGTTGGCGTGACTATTATAACTTAGCTTATTTTTGTAATCACATAAAAAAAACATTTTACCTTTGATTTCTTAATGCATATACAATCTGTCAGATAACAAACTGAGATTCATTGAGTTTTGTTTTGATAAAAATTATCTTGATTTAATTTTTAGGAAACCTATAAAAACAAAAATATTAATTTACTTTAAATCCATCATCTCCCACTTCATTGACCAAATGCGTTAAGAGATTAAAAACATCCCCAAACCCAGTGTTATACAAATTTTTGACCTCTGACCATGCTTATGATTAATTTGTGTAATGGACGACTTAGCATCGTTTTAAGATGATTCCTTTTTTTAAAATAAAAAAAAAACACTTACATTCTGTAATCTCTTAAAGGAACCCCATACAAAACGCACCAAATCCCAGACACTGTTTTTTCTATACGTATAAAATAAAATAGAAAAAAAAAATAAAAATAAACATTATAACGCCGAAAGAATATACAAAAGTTCTCGAGCATACAGACAAAACCATGCTTATCCCAACATTCTTTTATAGATTCAATGAAACGGAACAGGATGTATGAGTTTATTTTTTTCTTTGCTTAACTTTCTTTAAAAAAAAACAGCAAGAAGAACAAGAACGAAAATCCACGACTGTGCATAGGATGGCTATCTGCACCTGACCAACCAGTACCAGAGGGTCACCCGAATGATGAACAAGCACCAAGCACCACCATCAGAGTCTGCAAAGATGCTTTTCTATTTTCACCCTGGCGCACCTAACAAAGCTGGCCAAAATATTTCTTGGAAATGGAAAATTATTGCAAACAAGAAAAGAAAGCTAAAAAAATAAAAAAAAAAAACGATCCGGCTTAGGGGTTTTTTCAGCCCCTCATCTTTGAACAATTTTCACTTTCACCAGAGTCAAGGATGATGATGGAAAACTTTTCATTTCCCGTTTATCTTATGAGAAAATCAAAAAAAAAATAAAGAAAATATTTCTGGGGATGCTGGAGCTGTTTGTTCTTTGAAATAAAAAGGACCAAAAGACATTGTTTCCTTTTCAAGAGTATTTATGGTGTTTTCTTCGAAATCCTTTTGTAGAATGTAGAGCCTTTCAAAAAAAAAAAAAAAAATAATCTTTTGACTTTTGTGTTAGATCAAGTTCTTATAAAGTCACGACCCCTTATAGGTTGGTACTAGATGGGTGATTATAAGGAGTTTTTAGAAACGGCTTAAAAACAGTAATTAAATATAAATAGGGGTATACCTACTTATGGAAGTTTAACTTTAAAAATTATAGAGACGAATACAAGAATCCTTATTTTCTTTCAACAAATTTTAAACAAAGAGAAACTCCCTTTTGTTTATTCATATATCTTGTTGAAATTATTATGTATTTGTTTCTTTTTTGTTTAAAGATTTTCATGGGTCAAAACTCACAATAAAAATGCCTATGTACTGTACATATGTACATACATATAATATTATGAACTTTTTTTATTACAAAGAATTATTTATTAGGTAAGACGTTTTGTTTTCTTTCTTTTTGTTTTTTTTTTTTCGTTACAATAATGAGCCAATTGTATAAAAAGAAATTCTTTTACTCCCACGGAAACTCAAAGTTTAAGTCACGCGATTATGATTCGAGGAAGGAAATTTTTTCAAAAAAAAAAAGTATAACTGGGTCTACATACTGGCTCCTATAATGAAGTAGTGTGGAATTAAAAAAAAAATCTTAAAAAATAAATTCTTTCGATGGCTCAAAAATATGAATGACGTCAGATTAATTGAGGGAGTGAGAGCCATAGTAGCCTAACTGCAATTTTATTGAAGTTGAGTTAATTACAGCCCCGGATCTACGATTTTTCCGAACCGGGGCAAGAACTTGATTTTGGCACCTTTGTCGGTTTTGATAAAAATGAAAAAAAAAAACAAATATCTACTTGGTTGGATTTTTTGTCACTGGGAGAATAAAATTTTTTAATGGATGTGCATTCCATACCTTATTCAACAACTTTTAATTAAAGAAAAGAAAATTGACAATACCTAAACAAATACTATACATAGCAAAAGGGAATTTTATTTTCGATTCGATCGCGAATCTTATTTTTTGGTTCTTAATAAAATTTGTTTTCATTCCAATACAATCTGCAAAGATCTGTTATATATGGTTCGTTCCCGAATTTATAATGGGATGAGTATTGAAGATCCATTCACGGACCATTCAAATGAGAAGGAAAAATGTAATTTTAAGAAAGGTAAAAATTTTGAAAAGGTATAAAGTTACCAAAGATAAAGTATCGAAGTACAAGGTTTCGAAAAAAGTTTTGAAATCCTCGGGACTTTGTTGTTCCTTGAGTGACTGCAATGAAATTGACAGATATGATAGCTGAGACAGAGTTATAGCAGAAAAAAATATTTTCAAAAAAGCATGTTTCAAAAATATGTCGACGTTATGCATTATGCAACTTCTTTTTTCCTTCAGCGATTGCAATGAAATTTACACGAGATAGCTGATAGGCTGATACAGAGTTTTAACAGAAAAAAATATTTTCAAAACAGATGTTTCGAAAAATTTCAATATATTCCAACTTATTGGTTCTTTGAACGATTTTAGTGAAATTGACACACACTATTTCAACCCTTAATAGTATAAGAGCTAAGTTACGTCAAAACACAAGTTATTTTAGATTGGCTGGTTCTTTGATACGCGTGAGGGCAACCTTTGGCTGGTGGAAAATGTTGTGATATCCACTAACTATTGTGAAAATGGGTGTTGAAAAAGGTTAATGCAATTTTCTCGGCTCCTATAAAACTACGAGCAAATTTTTACTTGTGATATAGGTACTATAAAGCAAGTTTTGGATTCGTGCAAAAAAAAAATTGAGATAACAATCAAACATGATATTACGATGATAGAGAACACCAACAAAGTGGGTGGCACAATTCTGTCTGTCTGTCTGTCTGTATGTCTGTTCGTCTATAGCCTAAACGGCTAGATCAATTTTCTTCAAACTTGGTACATAGTGGCTTATGGTGATTATGCCCTCACGTTTTTTTCATTTTTTTTAGAACCAAAAATAATCGTATTTTTCTCAAAAACGGCTCCACAACTTTTCTTAAAAAAATTCAATAGATTTATTTTAGCAAAGCCTTCCTGTGAGTGGAAGCCATTTTTCAAAAATGGTTATTAATGGTACCTCCCAAAGAACCATTTTTTTAATTTTTGATTTTC
The DNA here is from genome assembly GCA_963921185.1 of Dasysyrphus tricinctus. Classification (NCBI taxonomy): domain Eukaryota; kingdom Metazoa; phylum Arthropoda; class Insecta; order Diptera; family Syrphidae; genus Dasysyrphus; species Dasysyrphus tricinctus. The sequence continues at coordinate 81,307,557 of OY992533.1, forward strand.
TTTAAAACAGTAGAATCGATTTCAATTATTTTTTTTATACTGAAGCTTCCAAACAACATAAATAGTTTTGTTTACCAAAATTTTTGAAAAAAATATTTTTTGGATTTTTAAAAAATGTTTCAAATTTCGCTTTGAAAAATCAAATATTTCGAAAACGATACCTATGATCAATTTTTTTGAACATTGATACTTAAGAGTTTTTAGTACTTACCTACTCTCTTAAATATTTGTAGAAAAAATTTTACATTTATGAAAAGACCGCCAAGGAAAATATTTTTTGCTTAAAAACGACTCCTACGATTTTGATTTAACTTTTTGCATATACTTAGATTAGTACGATCTACTTCCAAAAATTATAAAATTTTACACTAAGCAACTAACGGGTGATTTTTTAAGAGGTTTAGAACTTTAAAAAAAAAAAAACACAACCAATTCGAAAAAATGAATGAAATATTTATTTGAATCGATAGTTTGAACCTTGCAATTTAATGTTTAAAGATAATTTCATGCAAATGTTTACCGCGGCTGCGTCTCAGGTAGCCCATCCGCTGAGTCCAATTTTGGTATACTCTTTCACACATATCGGCCGGTATCTCACGAATGAATGCATGGATGTTGGCTTCCAGTGCGTCAATCGAAGCGGGCTTGTCCTTATAGACATTTGCCTTGACATACCCCCACAAAAAATAATCTAATGGTGTCAAATCGCACGATCTAGGCGGCCAATTGACCGGCCCGAAACGTGAAATTAACTGTTCACCAAACTCGCCTCGCAATTGCGCCATTGTTTCGCGTGCTGTGTGGCATGTGGCACCGTCTTGTTGAAACCACATATCATGCAAGTCAAGAACTTCCATTTCGGGCAAAAAAAAGTTTGTTATCATCGCTCGGTAGCGTTCACCATTGACAGTAACGCTGCGATTCGCATCATCTTTGAAGAAATATGGCCCAATAATGCCGCCGGCCCATAAACCGCACCAAACAGTGGCTTTTTCGGGATGCATTGGTAGCTGTTGCAATGCTTCTGGCTGATCTTCACTCCAAATGCGGCAATTATGCTTATTTACGTACCCATTCAACCAAAAATGAGCCTCATCGCTCATGAGCAGCAGCGCGCGATGAACATTTCGAACCGAGCACGAATTTTGATAGTAAAATTCAATAATTTGCAAGCGTTGTTCATTTGTAAGACGATCCATGGTTAAATTGCAAACCAAACTGAAGCTGTTTGACAGTGACACAAGGTACTAAATACACGTCAGCTGTCAAAACCAGTGTTGCCAAAACCAAACCAGCTAAAAAATCACCCGTTATTAATAGTGCCTGTCATAGAACGTATTTTTTATTTTTGAATTTTCTCTTTATCGGCTAAACGGATTTATATTACTTTTTTTTATATACAAATTTCAGATAAAATTTAATAATATCATTATCATTATATAAATTCTATAGTATTCTCTTGAAGAAAAAAAGCTCGTGGCCATCTATGCGTCCAAATGTAATACTAGTTTTTGTTAAGGGATCTCGGTAAGGCGATCACAGCGAACCTATCGACCAAATACCAATCTACAAAATCGTGTTTCATGAGAATACTGTAGATTGGATATACAATGATAATATTGCATATCAAATTTTTCAAAAAAAAAAGTTTTTGGATTTAAAAAAAAAGTTTCAATCTTTTTTTTTGCGGGTTGACAATTTGTTTTCAATTTTTTTTTTATATACACATAAATACATACTTTAGATTTGCATACCAAAATTTATTCTTAAACACGTTTTAAGAATTTTATATGTAAAAATTATTTTAAAAAAAACCGCTCCAACGATTTAAAATTTTTTCCCATTCCCATACAATCATATTCAATCAAGAATTACTGGCTGAACAGAATGGAGACGGAGCTGCAACTGGAGCTGCAACTGGAATAGCTGTCAAAATGTTGAATACCCACAAATTCAATGATGCGAACAGAACACGACGCAACTGCAGACGGAGCTGCAGACGCAACTGGACAAGTTGGCCAACTTTCAACTTTTGCTTGCAGCTTTTTTGACGTTTCGAAATTGTGAGCAAAACAGAGTGTTTACATGTGGGTTAAAGTAATTTTTAAACTCTTTTCAATGTCTCATAAAGACGTAAAGCAATTTTAGCTTCTTTTTCATCATTATTAATTTTTATTTTTGTTTTCATTTTTATTTTCGATACTAAAATGTCAGAAAGCTGTACAGCTGCATTGTGGGCGCGTAAAAAAAATCACGTACGACACTTTTTGACAGCTATTCCAGTTGCAGCTGCAGCTCCAGTTGCAGCACTCTATTCTGTTCAGCCAGTTAAGATGGCATTCTTTTTTTCACCTCAAACTGTGAAAAGAGTTGTTTTAACCAATTTCATGCTTCTCTACATTTTTCTCTCATAATTTCCATGTTTTCATATACAATTTTCTTAAATCCGCAGTGTCTTGAATATAAGAGCAAGTACGTGCGAAATATCTTTTAATTTCAAAATCTTGAATAATAATTGTTGTCGAAAACTGTAAAAATGGTTTTTAACGTTTATCTCGCTTCTTTTTTCATTTGAACGAAAAATTTTTCATTGTAAAGCAATTGATGTCCTACATTTGTGTGTATTTAGATATTTTGTGAACTTAAAAATATCTAAAAGTACAGTAACAAAGATGCCTGTATCCAGCAAATAATTCTTTAGGCAAGACTACGATTTTAGCGGCGTGGTGCGTGGCTTGGAGGGGGACACAGTTCAAGTGTTTTATTATTCAAGAAGGGGGATCTAAGGGAGGAAGGGAAGTTTTGTAAAAATGCACTTACATACAATGCATAAAACGATAATTGTTAAAATATAACAGAAAAACTTTCAACAATGTATTGTAGTTCGTTTCTTCCGCCCGGGCGGCAAATTTTGCGGCACTATATACGGGGCGAAGACATTTAATAGCTAATAGGTATTAACTGTAAAATTTTCCCGCTCTCAGCAAATGTATTCATGTGATACACTGAATTTGGAATCCAGGCGGGAGTTTTACGTGATCAGAAAGGCTACGCCTTGAATTTGAATGACCGCATTCACGACACGACTCCATGAATTAAAATACCGATTCGCGAAACTATATTGCTGATTACCGAAGGTGCCCTGCAGTTCACATAGTTATTAAATTTTGGCATCCCTAGAAAATTCTGTCCAGGGCGGTACTGAAACCAAAAGCTTTGTCGCAAACAGAAAATTATTACCAAAATTCATTTGAGCAATAGATACGCACAAAGGTAGAAAGTAAGAAAATAATGATTGAATATTCAAAATATTATGGTGTTTTTAAGAATTTTGCAGCTATTACGGCGGGTATACACTAAACAACCATTCAATATAAAGAAAATACATATTCCCATTAAAATGTTTTCAAAGAAAATGTACTTTTTGAACTTTTTCTTTTGAATTTTTGATTAAAATCAGTCACAAAGATTTCAAGAAAACATTGGGTTGGGGTCAAAATTCTGTCTGAGGAAAAATTCTGTTTTCAAAATTCTATTTTTCATAATTCTGCTTTTCAAATTTCTGCTTTTCAAAATTCTGGTTTTGATAATTCCTTTAACAAAATTCTGCAAATAATGAAAGATTTTCCAAACCACTTTTTTCATTATTTGCGGAATTTCATAAAACAGAATTAGGAACTGCGAGTCAGGTGCAGATCCAGGATTTCGTTCAGGGGGGGGGGCAATTTTCGTGAGTTTCCAAAATCTTGATAAGGTCTACAGAAAATTTGAGTACACTTCATACCGCTCTACACGCCTGGTCACACAAAGCAATTAGTTAATGAATTCGAAATTTGAAGAAAGCAAATAAACTCTTTCTAACTGCCACAGTTCTCGAACAGAGGGTACTATGAACTTTGTGAAATGAATTTTTGCGGTTTGTAGTCTTTACAGCGTTTTTGAGTTTTCTGGATCTGCGTAACTCTAAAATTATGTTCGGAAACATTTTAGTACAGTGGTACGTTCCTATTCAGACACATGACGTTCGAGTTCGAGCGAAATTTCCAGCCTCTTCTTTAGCTGGCAACCTAACCTAACCCTGCTTGTAAAAGGCCGTTTTCGAGAACGTCATTAGCGTCAAAAATGCGTTTTGCAGAATATTCTCAAGCGCAAACTGCAAAAGTCTGCTGTTAGAAAAGGCAAATTCAAGTTTTACTGCATAAGCATTGTGTTCGATAGTGCAGTTTGCTAAAGTCACATGTTCGAAAACATTATGTGTGGTGCAATTCTGCAGTCAAAAATCGCGTTGGAAACAAAAAGATTGAGAAGCCGGAGAACGTGTTCATAAACGTCAAATGCGTTTGCAAGAAAATTGAAAGACGTTGATAAAAAAGATTTTGTGCAAACAAAACCATGGCATTAATTTGACAATATCTGTATTTTAGTTGAACTAAAATAATTTATAGATCGAAACCGAGATGAACCGTATCGTTTGCTCAGATGCCTTCGCCCATCGATACAAACCAAACCAAACTTTCCGACATTGAAATAAAACACAATTATTGTTGTGGAATGTGGAAACTACAAAGAAAATACCACTCTTTATTAAAACTTTCCGTCCGACCTTCTCTATTGTGGCTAACTTTCGTTATACATTTCATTAACAATATACTTAGCATTCGTTAAGTTTTAATATAAATGTTTCATATAAGCTCAAAGTATCGAATAAAGAGTGGCGAGACTCATGTAGTTTGATGCAATAGCAATATTAGCGTCGAAAAATGGCAATCATTTGACAATCGAATTGACGAAACAACTATCCTTTCCTTAGGTATAAAAGTTCCATACAACTTCTCTTCGGCACTTCGGCAGTGACTGCTGTAGTCGTTTCCTGGTTTCTCTCCAATCTTCTTCTTTGGATTCCCACTCTTCGGTAGTTTTATAATATGGAACACGGAAGTTCCTAAAACACATCCATAAAAGTGACAAAATTCTCACATCAAAAACGTATCTTATGGCTAAAACAGATGTGCAGCACGTCTACACGCATCGCTGCGAACTCGAAACACATGTGCGTATCCATTTCAGAGTAAAAAGGCGGCGAGCAGCTCTGAAGAAATTCTCGAGGGTAAAACTGGAAAGTGAACACAGTCATGAAATAAACTCACCAGAGGGGAGGACTGATATCCGAAAGTCACTCTAAAGAGTTTTCCAGTGAAAGTACTCCCTGAATGGACACGCACATTTTAATATTTATCACAAAAAGAACTCTATCGCCCATTTAGTATGAATTTTTTGGTATATCTTAATAACTTTTATATAAAAACTAGCTGGCCCACCCTGGCTCCGCCCGGGTAGACAAAAATTTCGAGAACAAATGAACAAAACAAAATTTTAATTATGTGTCCTCGATTAATCGAATTCCGGATAATCGAGACTCGACTGTATTTTTTTTATTTTGTCAGAACCAAATTTCATGATTGATTGATTTCTTTTCAAACTCTATTGATTTTTTTTTACATAAAACAGGTACTCAGAGTGTGCTTCTGCACCTTTTTGGAAAAACGCAAGTCCGAATTTACCCAAACTTGACAAAAACACTCCCAATACCAAAGATTTCCTGAAAAGAATCATCCAAATAGGTCAAGCAATTCTTGAAAATACATTGTGGTACGTGTGTGAAGTTAGCATAACATTTTTGAGCTAGACCAATGGGACCATGGCAGGAATTTGCAGTTTTTTTGCATTTTTTATGCATTTCTATTCCGGATTTTGCAGTTCACCAAATAGTGGGTGTAATGGACTGTACTGCTAACTTCACTGTGAAGTTAGCAGTGCCTATGCTCTTCTCAGCAACCGGGCTAGCTAGGAATCTGAAATAAGGCTCTGAATTTGCAGTTTAATTTGCAGTTCCAGAAAAGGAAAAAACCAAATTTCTAAATCCTTACATAAAAAAAAATTCATACTGTACTGCTAACTTCACTGTGAAGTTAGCATAAAAGTCCTTTTCTCGGCAACGGTGATACCTAGAAATTTGCAGTTAGGCTCCAAATTTGCAGTTTAATTTGCAGTTCAGGAAAAATTTATGTCCAAATTTTTAAGTCCAAATTTGAAAAAAAAAAATCGAATAAATTCATTTTTCACTGTTAACGTCACTGTGAAGTTAGCAGTACATACCCATTTCTCAGCAACTGAGCCACTTAGAAAATTGCAGTTTAGGTCCAAATTTGCAGTTTTTCATGCACTTCAAGAAAAAACTAGGTTCAAATTTGTACGTCCAAATTTGACAAAAAAATCAAAAATTTTACTTTGCACTGTTAACATCACTGTGAAGTTAGCAGTACATATCCTTTTCTCAGGAACTGAGCCACCTAGAAAATTGCAGTTAGGGTCCAAATTTGCAGTTTTTTATGCACTTCAAGAAAAAACTAAGTTCAAAATTTAAAGTCCAAATTTGACAAAAAATCGATTAAATTCATTTTTCACTGTTAACAACACTGTGAAGTTAGCAGTACATATCCTTTTCTAAGGAACTGAGCCAGCTAGAAAATTGCAGTTGGCGTCCAAATTTGCAGTTTTTTATGCACTTTAAGAAAAAACTAAGTTCAAATTTTGTAGTCCAAATTTGACAAAAAAATCGATTAAATTCATTTTTCACTGTTAACATCACTGTGAAGTTAGCAGTACATATCCTTTTCTAAGGAACTGAGCCAGCTAGAAAATTGCAGTTGGTGTCCAAATTTGCAGTTTTTCATGCACTCCAAGAAAAAACTAAGTTCAAATTTTGTAGTCCAAATTTGACAAAAAAATCGATTAAATTCATTTTTCACTGTTAACATCACTGTGAAGTTAGCAGTACATATCCTTTTCTAAGGAACTGAGCCAGCTAGAAAATTGCAGTTGGTGTCCAAAATTGCAGTTTTTTATGCACTTTAAGAAAAAACTAAGTTCAAATTTGTTAGTCCAAATTTGACAAAAGAATCGATTAAATTCATTTTTCATTGTTAACATCACTGTGAAGTTAGCAGTACATATCCTTTTCTAAGGAACTGAGCCAGCTAGAAAATTGCAGTTGGTGTCGAAATTTGCAGTTTTTTATGCACTTCAAGAAAAAACTAAGTTCAAATTTTGTAGTCCAAATTTGACAAAAAAATCGATTAAATTCATTTTTCACTGTTAACATCACTGTGAAGTTAGCAGTACATATCCTTTTCTAAGGAACTGAGCCAGCTAGAAAATTGCAGTTGGTTTCCAAATTTGCAGTTTTTCATGCACTCCAAGAAAAAACTAAGTTCAAATTTGTACGTCCAAATTTGACAAAAAATCGATTAAATTCATTTTTCATTGTTAACATCACTGTGAAGTTAGCAGTACATATCCTTTTCTAAGGAACTGAGCCAGCTAGAAAATTGCAGTTGGGGTCCAAATTTGCAGTTTTTCATGCACTCCAAGAAAAAACTAAGTTCAAATTTTGTAGTCCAAATTTGACAAAAAAATCGATTAAATTCATTTTTCATTGTTAACATCACTGTGAAGTTAGCAGTACATATCCTTTTCTAAGGAACTGAGCCAGCTAGAAAATTGCAGTTGGGGTCCAAATTTGCAGTTTTTCATGCACTCCAAGAAAAAACTAAGTTCAAATTTTAAAGTCAAAATTTGACTAAAAATCGATTAAATTCATTTTTCACTGTTAACATCACTGTGAAGTTAGCAGTACATATCCTTTTCTAAGGAACTGAGCCAGCTAGAAAACTGCAGTTGGTGTCCAAATTTGCAGTTTTTCATGCACTTTAAGAAAAAACTAAGTTCAAATTTGTACGTCCAAATTTGACAAAAAAATCGATTAAATTAATTTTTCACTGTTAACATCACTGTGAAGTTAGCAGTACATATCCTTTTCTAAGGAACTGAGCCAGCTAGAAAATTGCAGTTGGTGTCCAAAATTGCAGTTTTTCATGCACTTTAAGAAAAAACTAAGTTCAAATTTTGTAGTCCAAATTTGACAAAAAAATCGATTAAATTCATTTTTCATTGTTAACATCACTGTGAAGTTAGCAGTACATATCCTTTTCTAAGGAACTGAGCCAGCTAGAAAATTGCAGTTGGTGTCGAAATTTGCAGTTTTTTATGCACTTCAAGATTTCCATTTACACACAAGACCCAACTTATAATGTATTAAAGGTTAAATAAAATTTAGTGACCAAAAAAAATTTGACCAAACAAATTATTTCTCATCATCATTGAATTAAAAGTCATAATATTATTAATTAAATAATTAAAAGTCGTAATATTTAATATAAAATTATTGCTTATAAGTTTTTGAGTGAGGGCTTTTAAAGGATTAAAGAACAAATATAAAAAAAAAAATGAATAGCTGCAGTAATTACAAAAATAAAATGTGAAAACAGCAATACCGATACAAATATACATTTGTAAGGGTTATTGACAAATCGGACACAATTTTTTGTTAAAATATTTTTTTAGGACATTCATATTTTACTAAGGAAATGTTTGTCCTTAAAAAAATATGTTGGGAAATAGACACCCTAATATATGGTAGTTATTTTTGAAGAATCTGACAGCAAGTTACAATGTAGTTGCATTTAGGATCTTATTTAATATTTCTGTTAATTTTTCACTTTGTTACAAAAGTGTTGTATATTAGTTTTTCTGAATCATAATGATTAGACACTTTAGAGTTACTTTGAAGTAGCAAAAGATCAAAGTCGCAAAACAGTTTCGATTTTGTTTTTGAGAACGGCTAATTAAAATTAAGTTACACAATGGATAACTACTCAGTTACTATTAAGCCACGCCTATTTATTTTTAGTCCCACTAAATAAGAACAGTGACCTAAATATATAACAAAGTTGGAACTCAAATAATTTAAAATACAATGAGAGCATTCAACAACTCTACAAAAACTTCCGAGTTATTCTTGTGAAACCAGATTTTTCAATTTCTTGTTGCAAAATTCAAATCTGTGCCCCTTGGGCAGTGATGTTAACAGTGAAAAATGAATTTAATCGATTTTTTGTCAAATTTGGACTTTAAAATTTGAACTTAGTTTTTTCTTGGAGTGCATGAAAAACTGCAAATTTGGACACCAACTGCAATTTTCTAGCTGGCTCAGTTTCTGAGAAAAGGGTATGTACTGCTAACTTCACAGTGATGTTAACAGTGAAAAATGAATTTAATCGATTTTTTTGTCAAATTTGGACTACAAAATTTGAACTTAGTTTTTTCTTGAAGTGCATAAAAAACTGCAAATTTGGACACCAACTGCAATTTTCTAGCTGGCTCAGTTCCTTAGAAAAGGATATGTACTGCTAACTTCACAGTGATGTTAACAGTGAAAAATGAATTTAATCGATTTTTTTGTCAAATTTGGACTACAAAATTTGAACTTAGTTTTTTCTTGAAGTGCATAAAAAACTGCAAATTTGGACACCAACTGCAATTTTCTAGCTGGCTCAGTTCCTTAGAAAAGGATATGTACTGCTAACTTCACAGTGATGTTAACAGTGAAAAATGAATTTAATCGATTTTTTTGTCAAATTTGGACTACAAAATTTGAACTTAGTTTTTTCTTGAAGTGCATAAAAAACTGCAAATTTGGACACCAACTGCAATTTTCTAGCTGGCTCAGTTCCTTAGAAAAGGATATGTACTGCTAACTTCACAGTGATGTTAACAGTGAAAAATGAATTTAATCGATTTTTAGTCAAATTTTGACTTTAAAATTTGAACTTAGTTTTTTCTTGGAGTGCATGAAAAACTGCAAATTTGGACCCCAACTGCAATTTTCTAGGTGGCTCAGTTTCTGAGAAAAGGGTATGTACTGCTAACTTCACAGTGATGTTAACAGTGAAAAATGAATTTAATCGATTTTTTTGTCAAATTTGGACTACAAAATTTGAACTTAGTTTTTTCTTGAAGTGCATAAAAAACTGCAAATTTCGACACCAACTGCAATTTTCTAGCTGGCTCAGTTCCTTAGAAAAGGATATGTACTGCTAACTTCACAGTGATGTTAACAGTGAAAAATGAATTTAATCGATTTTTTTGTCAAATTTGGACGTACAAATTTGAACTTAGTTTTTTCTTGGAGTGCATGAAAAACTGCAAATTTGGACCCCAACTGCAATTTTCTAGGTGGCTCAGTTTCTGAGAAAAGGGTATGTACTGCTAACTTCACAGTGATGTTAACAGTGAAAAATGAATTTAATCGATTTTTTTGTCAAATTTGGACTACAAAATTTGAACTTAGTTTTTTCTTGAAGTGCATAAAAAACTGCAAATTTGGACACCAACTGCAATTTTCTAGCTGGCTCAGTTCCTTAGAAAAGGATATGTACTGCTAACTTCACAGTGATGTTAACAGTGAAAAATTAATTTAATCGATTTTTTTGTCAAATTTGGACTACAAAATTTGAACTTAGTTTTTTCTTAAAGTGCATGAAAAACTGCAAATTTGGACACCAACTGCAATTTTCTAGCTGGCTCAGTTCCTTAGAAAAGGATATGTACTGCTAACTTCACAGTGATGTTAACAGTGAAAAATGAATTTAATCGATTTTTAGTCAAATTTTGACTTTAAAATTTGAACTTAGTTTTTTCTTGGAGTGCATGAAAAACTGCAAATTTGGACCCCAACTGCAATTTTCTAGGTGGCTCAGTTTCTGAGAAAAGGGTATGTACTGCTAACTTCACAGTGATGTTTACAGTGAAAAATGAATTTAATCGATTTTTTTGTCAAATTTGGACTACAAAATTTGAACTTAGTTTTTTCTTAAAGTGCATAAAAAACTGCAAATTTGGACGCCAACTGCAATTTTCTAGCTGGCTCAGTTCCTTAGAAAAGGATATGTACTGCTAACTTCACAGTGATGTTAACAGTGAAAAATGAATTTAATCGATTTTTTGTCAAATTTGGACTTTAAATTTTGAACTTAGTTTTTTCTTGAAGTGCATAAAAAACTGCAAATTTGGACCCTAACTGCAATTTTCTAGGTGGCTCAGTTCCTGAGAAAAGGATATGTACTGCTAACTTCACAGTGATGTTAACAGTGCAAAGTAAAATTTTTGATTTTTTTGTCAAATTTGGACGTACAAATTTGAATTTAGTTTTTTCTTGAAGTGCATGAAAAACTGCAAATTTGGACCTAAACTGCAATTTTCTAAGTGGCTCAGTTGCTGAGAAAAGGATATGTACTGCTAACTTCACAGTGACGTTAACAGTGAAAAATGAATTTATTCGATTTTTTTTTCAAATTTGGACTTAAAAATTTGGACATAAATTTTTCCTGAACTGCAAATTAAACTGCAAATTTGGAGCCTAACTGCAAATTTCTAGGTATCACCGTTGCCGAGAAAAGGACTTTTATGCTAACTTCACAGTGAAGTTAGCAGTACAGTATGAATTTTTTTTTATGTAAGGATTTAGGAATTTGGTTTTTTCCTTTTCTGGAACTGCAAATTAAACTGCAAATTCAGAGCCTTATTTCAGATTCCTAGCTAGCCCGGTTGCTGAGAAAAGCATAGGCACTGCTAACTTCACAGTGAAGTTAGCAGTACAGTCCATTACACCCACTATTTGGTGAACTGCAAAATCCGGAATAGAAATGCATAAAAAATGCAAAAAAACTGCAAATTCCTGCCATGGTCCCATTGGTCTAGCTCAAAAATGTTATGCTAACTTCACACACGTCATTGTGGTGGCTAAAGAGCCGTGGCATCGATGCCTTGTTGGTGGCATGTAGTTTGCACAGATCCAAACAGTTAGCCCGATAAATCTAGGAATTCAATCAAAGTTAAATGAAGTACAAAATGTTTTGATGCAGTTTTGTTCCAATGATAGATAAGAATATAAAACCACCGTTTTACACCAAAATTTGTAATGGCGTCTAGGGTAAAATGGGGTAAAACTGAAAAAGGACCAATTCTAAACGGGAGTTTCTAGAATTTTGTTTTGTTTTTTTGTCGATAGATGTTAAAAATATGAGAAAGTTATGTATATATTTTAAAATTCTTAAAAATTTTTTGAAGGAGTTATGATTGTTTAAAAGTTGAAAGCAAGAAAATAGTTATTTATAAAATAATTCACCAAAAATCAGAAGTTCAACCGATTTTGATTAAATTTCTATTTTTAGAAAGATAATAAGAAAAAAAATTAACCATATTTAAGGATATTTTGATGCTCCTTTTTTACAATTTTTCTTGATTTTTTTTTTAAACATGCTTTTTTAGTGTCAATTTTTGACACATTTTTGCCTATATCTTTCTAAGGGGGCGGTCTAAAAACTTCAAATTTTCACAGCACATACATAATGTTGATTTAAATTTTTGAGCAAAATTTTGATTTTTCAAAATACCGTTAAACAGAGATATTTACATTTTACAGTTAGTTTAAAAAACACATCATATGTCTGGAGTTTATGAATATATAACTTTTGTTTTTTTTTTTAGTTAAAAAGTTTAATATCTTTTTGTTATTCAAATATATAATACATAACTGTACATGCTATACAAGCTTCACAAATCGAGTCGAAAATCGAAAAAAATATCACCTATTTTACTGTCTTTTAAGGGTAATAACCAAAAATAATAATAATAAAAGATTATTAATTAACAGTTAGTTTGAAGACAACTCATAACTCTGGAATGCAGTAGCGTATACAATGAATTTTTTAAAGAATCAACTTCGATGCGGGGGGGGCTTTAGTCCATATAGCCCACACCCCTCCCTTTGAGTTTTTTAAATCACCTGTGGGGAAGGGATTGGGTCCACAAGCCCCGGGGCCTTTTGTCCATATAGCCCGGGGGGGGGGCTTTAGTCCATATACCTGTATACGCTACTGCATTCCAGAGTTATGAGTTGTCTTCAAACTAACTATTAAATGCAAATACCTAAGTTTTGGAAAGACAAAATTTTCACGAAAAATCAACCGTTATAATCTTTTATTATTATTATTTTTGGTTATTACCCTTAAAAGACAGTAAAATAGGTGATATTTTTTTCAATTTTCGACTCGATTTGTGAAGCTTATACAGCATGTACAGTTATGTATTATTTATTTGAATAACAAAAAGATATTAAACTTTTTAACTAAAAAAAAAACAAAAGTTATATATTCATAAACTCCAGACATATGATGTGTTTTTTAAACTAACTGTAAAATGTAAATATCTCTGTTTAACGATATTTTGAAAAATCAAAATTTTGCTCAAAAATTTAAATCAACATTATGTATGTGCTGTGAAAATTTGAAGTTTTTAGACCGCCCCCTTAGAAAGATATAGGCAAAAATGTGTCAAAAATTGACACAAAAAAAGCATGTTTTTTAAAAAAATCAAAAAAAAAATGTAGAAAAGGAGCATCAAAATATCCTTAAATATGGCTAATTTTTTTTTTCTTATTATCTTTCTAAAAATAGAAATTTAATCAAAATCGGTTGAACTTCTTATTTTTGGTGAATTATTTTATAAATAACTATTTTCTTGCTTTCAACTTTTAAACAATCATAACTCCTTCAAAAAATTTTTTAGAATTTTAAAATATATGCATGACTTTCTTATATTTTTAACATCTATCGACAAAAAAACAAAACAAAATTCTAGAAACTCCCGTTTAGAATTGGTCCTTTTTCAGTTTTACCCCATTTTACCCTAGACGCCATTACAAATTTTGGTGTAAAACGGTGGTTTTATATTCTTATCTATCATTGGAACAAAACTGCATCAAAACATTTTGTACTTCATTTAACTTTGATATATAGTCAAATTTTGTCTAGGATGATCGGGCTAAGTTCGTCGACAAAGTTTTGAGCTAAGCTTTCACCAGCTCTATATACCTATACATAATTATTGTTCTAATTTAATTGTCTGACACTTTTAAAATCGATTATTTCTACTTGTTTATAATCATTTCCTATAAATTAATTTTTTGTTTCGACACAATTTTCCCATAATTTAATTTTTTCTAATATTTCAAAGAAAACAGTTAACATTTTTGCAATTTAAAGTAGCCTAGATTACTCCCTGAGTTGTCCACTACATGTATGAAAAGTCCCGTCATAACCTGTTCTTCCGTTTTGAAGGTTACCGCGGACAAACGGACAGACAGACAAAATTTTTTTAAATGATGCAGTTATGTTTCTTAGCAATTAAACGACCACCTAAGCTCAAAATCTTGAAATTATTTCAATATTAACGACAGACACTCCAATTTTATTTATATGTATAGATGTAGTTTATTATTTTAACTTTAATTAAATATCTTTATCCTGTAGATCCGAACATTGCAAGCAAAAGTAGAAATTTTTGAGGTAATTACTCGTAGGTCGACGTATTTTAAAGATTTAATTTTTTCTTAAATTAAAATCAACTTTAAGGTTGAAAATTTAGATAAGTGCCCCTGACACCTCTCCCGTTATATTTAACTATAAAAACCACTAACAAATTTGTAGAGGAGGGTTGGAGGTGGAGCAATAACTTTTAAATCATTATTTTTCAGATTGTGAAATTTTTCATTCACAGCATTTTGAAAAGTGAAAATCGAATATATTTAGGGTTCAACCTGCTCCCTAGTATGAAATAAATTGACTTTTCTTATAAAATGCTATAAAGTAATATAGCCGGACATTTATCTTTTAATTAAAGATCTTAACTTTGCAGATCGGACATCTAAAACCGAAATTATAAGCTTTGCACTCAGTCAATTTCAAAGCTATTTGTGCATAGCGGAACTTTTCTTAACTAAATTTATATTTTAAACTTCTTTCATTCTTGCCCAGGGGGCATGTATCCGCGCATGCTGCGAGTTGGAACAGAAATTGAATGTACCTAAACATACCGGAATAAATATAAATAAAAACATTTTTGCAGCTCCAAGAGGCTTGCATATTTCGTCAGCTTAGACGTTTAGAGTGAAAAGCCATTAAATTAATTCACATTTGTTTTGATAGTTATAGATGGTTATTAAACTCAAAAATCTTTAAAATATTTTCAATTTGATTGAATTTTAGTAACGACGAGAATAAATTCAAAATTCTGAACACTTTTGGGTGAGAATTTTTTTTGAATGAAAAAAGGAGTTAACAGTTTTTCTCTGTAAGGCGACACATTGTTTTATGTCAACTGGCACATGCTGATGGTTAGCGGCAATATTTGCTTAAGCAAAATATTATGACCTTTCCCTAAAAAATCATTAAAAAACCCACAAAAACTATAAAAACCAACAACTCAGTATGCCCGAACTACTAGAACATTATCTATACAAATTTCGTAACACAAAACTGTTTTGTATTTCGATCTAGCTTATGCCCTTGAATAGATTCTCATCAAACTTGGGATTCACCTTTTTAAGGTTTGGCTAGAAGGAACATTTATGCTTTTAGCTCCAAAAATAACGGTATCTTTCACAAAACATGTTATTCAAGAAAAACTTAATTAAAAACGACTAGGTTTATTTTGTTCGTGAATGCTTGTGTCCAAAATAAAAAAAAAACAGAATTTACAGAATTTTCTTTTTTATTTTGTTAGGCAGAATTTTGAAAAGTAGTTTTTTTCTTTAAACATCTGAGTTTTGAAAAGCAGAATCTTGAAACCAAAATTTTGACCAATTTTCAATGAAATTGTGTGGCAAGTGGTAGGTACCGTTACTTTTGGTTGAAAAAAAAGTGAACAAATATATGAGGGGTATGACCAAAAATCAATATATACCAAGTGTAAAGAAAATCCTTCCAGCCATTTAGGTTGTAGCGGAAGGGACAAACAGACAGACAGAATTGTGAGATCCACTTTTTCGTCTTCCTTATCAATCAAAATCTCGAGTTCGACGATGAGAAATCACTTGAGATATTTCTTTTTTTCATGAACAAAATTTTCTTGGGACCAAAACTTAAAACAAAGCATTAATTAATATTACTATACAAAATTCATTCGGAAAATGAGACAGTTTTAGAAAAAAGTGTCTTCTTAAGCTTTTTTTGTAGAGAATCGTAAGATCTACAACTCTTTTATGCCCGCTTTTACACGTTGACGCAAGTGTGGTAATTGAGTTTGAAAGAAGTGGAAATGAATAAATAATAAATTTAGCTTTGCCAACAAATTTTATTAATTTTTTTTTTTTTAATTTGAATACTTACAAATTAAAGAGGGGGCGGCAAAACTTTCCACCGCCCCGGGCGGCAGAAACTCACGCTACACCACTGGCACAGGCCCCGGTTTACCCCCCATAGATCCGGGGCTGAGCCCTAGGCTGTCTCTAGCTCTTAAAATATAATATTATATTTACTCTCTATTATTATACCATATTTTACTAAGTATCTACTAGTGGCTTTTCACTTTTCCACACTTTTGTGTACCTACCATTTTTAACTATATAGTGGTATCTGAAGTAGGTGTTCATCATTAGATCCATGTGTAATGTATGATTCTTGGCTTCATTCTAAGATTTCAAGCTGAAATAATGGTTGGTTACCACTGAGATAGACAAAGAATCTATACATATATTTTTGATCGATTTTCAATATTCAATGAGTCATTCAGAGCCTAATGAAAAAAATGCTTCCGGATTTGTTTGAAACTGCCATGATGTTATGCAATATACCTATATCTACACCAGCAACATACCTATACTCTGTCTATAATTTCCATCTACCGCCAATCTGTCTCAGACCACTTTGTCAGCCAACCCGTTCAAGAAAAAAAAATACCTACACATACCTATAGTTTTTCAAAAAGTCTCAATTACTGGGTTCGTGAATTCCAAACTGAAAAATTATTATATTGCTCAACGCCGCCGCACCACCGTGGCCTGTCGCTATAGCCATTCAATGAAAAATAAAGTCAGCAGCCTTTATTCAACCACGCCACACCACACACAACGTGCACCAAATTTAACTTGGCCACGTGCATACCTTGCGGCTATATGACATGTCCAAGTCCACTTTAATTTGGACTTGTCGCTCGATAGCTACAGCTAGCATATCTACTATAAAAATGTTTGCCATGGACCATTAGTGGCCTCTTAATTGGACATTGGTTGGTGCGACTGGTTTATCCCCCAGCAATGAACAAAAATCCCATACCTTCCTCCAAAGAAGGCCAAAAACTAGGGTCAAATTCAGTTTGGAATTTGTCACACGAATATCAATTAAAAAAGCACTAATTTGGCTGAGAACTATTTCGAACAAAAAACGAAATATTTGGAATGTCTGCAACAACAAAAAAAAAGATAAAACCAAACAAAGTCGGAACATAAATCCTTCCGTCAAAGATCAAGTTTCAATGGGCTTTATCGGGCTCAGTCATATGGAAGACAAGTCATAATGCTTCAAAAGGGAATGGCGTTAATGTTATGTGAATATACGAGAGAATGCGAATCAAAAAAGTGATGCATATTATCACCTGTTGTTCGAGGATAACTTGATATCCAAAACACCTGTTATACAGTAGCTGTGGGGATTCTGATTTTTGTGAGTGGATTGCTAAATTGTTGGGACTTATTTCTCCTCCATTAACACCATGTTCCTTCTAAAATCTAAACAAACAATATTTTCGTGACTGAAACAATTCTATCTTGCATCAAGAACGGTTTCGATCCTATAACTGCAGTTAAGTGAATCAGGAAATGTTACGGTAGAGGCTGCCTATAGTCTATACGTCTAACCTACTTTCATTTTTATTTACACGTTGATCTCTTTATGAAAGTCTGGCAACACTTAACTTAACGTTTATGAGAGCCAAGATTTTATGTTTGCTTGCGAAATCTGGGAGTCCTTTTCTTCTGGAATTATGTCTTATTACGTCCTCTTTCTCTTTTTGGATATTGACTTTAAGAACTATTGACACTTCTTCTTTAAGGAAATAGTGAAAGCAGCAGCTGTTGAAGGTTAGGTTTGTTATATTTATCTTTCTCATTTAATCCTTTTATTATTCCAATCGCGTTTTATACCCATTCAGGTAACCAACTACTCACACAAACTCAAATAAACTGATTAGTTACATCATCACCTGGCTACTGTTTAATATTCAGGATAAGACACCGCACTCCCTTCAAAGATCATCATCATCATCATCATCATCATCATCATGGACAATGTTTCGATTGGAATCTTCAATCATAATCATAGCTACTCATGCTGGTCAAACACACGTTCATCAACAGCAACTATCTCCGTCGACTATTATTATATGCACCTTCTATTACCTTCTACTGTTAATGAGAGTCTAGGACTATGCATGGTACATACACACGTAGCATATAGGTAGTAAAACTACAAGTAACAGGACCTACATACAACATAGAAATGCTTGTAAGACAGGTGCTTCCTTCGGGTCAATTGTGGAATTTTTGATTAGCTTAAATGTTCTTGGAATTTTTCACATAATTAAAATTCAACCTGATATCTTGGTGAAGACATGGTAAATTGCTAATTAATTGAACCATGTCTGCTGATGATGATCCTTTTTCTTTATTATTATTTCTTCCTTTTGTTTTATCTGTGGGTGTTTTTTTTTTTTGTCGAAAGGATTGATTTAAAAGTAAAATAAATAATTTTTTTTAAATAATTGTTAGATGGAAATCGGCGGTACTTTTTTTCTGTTGACAGGTGAGAGCATAAATTAATTTTCTTTTGTTCTTAAATCATGACCTTGATCTTCTTTGATAAGTTAAGGGTTGTTGAATGTCTAGACTTTAACAGATACCAACTTTACACCTTTCTAGGAAATTATTTCATGAAAATAAAAGATGGTATATGTATACTTTGTATAGAAGACATAAAATTTCAGGATCTCGTTGGTAGCACGTGATTTTTGGTTAGTTCTCGAAAACTACCTTTTTTTTTGAAAAAAATATGAATGAAAATGTGTAGCTGTGAAGATAAGCATAGATACTTTTTTTTTGCAATCAACAGACTAAAATAAAAACAAGCAACAATGGTCCTAAAATTGACCAAAAAGTTCAGTCACTTAAGAATGAAAAGAAAGGTTTTTCTTAGAAAATTTTCTGACAAAAAAAAAATGGTTTTTGTATTTTTACTTTATGTAAGTATATAAAGTTAGCAGGACATACTTTTGGGAAGTCAGGTTAAAAACTATCCTATCATTAGTTGCTATTTAATTGCGAATTAGTTACGCAAAAAAAATTAATTGCATTTTTGGTTTAAGAAATAAAATGCACGACTGGATCGCACGTACTTGCTCTTATGTTCAAGTTGTGTGGAACTTAAGAACTTTAAAAAATATTCAAGTAATTAAGGAAAAAGTATAAAAAAGCATTTAAATCGTTCTTTTAATTGTTTAAACAACCTGATAAATAACTTAGAGTGCAAAAAAATGTATGCCATTTGATTACTTAGAAAAATATCAATATATGCAAAAAAAAAATTTAAAATCGTTGGAGCCGTTTTCTTAAAAATTAATTTTTTATATATAAAATTTTTGTAACATTTTTCAAAAAAAAATTTGGTATGCCAATTTTGATTATATATTAATATACATTTAAAACTGAAATTTCAAAACAATTCATCAACCCATTTTTGAAATATTGAATTTTCAAAAAAAAATTTTGAATCTTTTTTTAAAAATCCAAAATTTATTTTTTCAAAAATGTTGGTATGCAGTATTATTTATATTCTAACAAAGCTTTTGTGCAAAAATTTTTATTGAAATCGGATGAGCGGTTAATGAGAAAACCAAAAATCAAAAAAACCGTTATATGGCAGGTACCGTTAATAAATGTTTTTGGTGATTTTTTTTCCTACTAAAAGGTATATCATATCAACAATAATACACTGATTTTTTTTTATCAAAATCGTTGGAAATAAGCTTTTCCTTAACGGTTGTATGGCAAGTACCGTTATTTTTTGAGCTAAAAAAAAAATTTCAATTTCCCCTCTGGAGAGTTACAAAAAAACCTTAAGTTCAAAATTTGAAGAAAATAGCTTCAGTGGTTTAGGCTGTAGGTTGAGGTACGGACAGACAGACAGACAGACAGACAGACAGACAGAATTGTGCCACCCACTTTTTTCGTGTTCTCTATCATCGTAATGTCATGTTTGATTGTTATCTCGAAATTTTTTTTTTGCACGAATCCAAAACTTGCCCTATAGTACCTATATCGCAAGTAAAAATGGGTGTCCTGCTAACTTCATTGGAACTTAGCAGGACAACTTTATCAAAGATAAAGATAATCGAGCTGAAAAAAGCTGATTATTGAGAACTAATTAATTGCGAATATGTTACGCAAACAAACATTTTATAGCATTTTTGGTTTCCGAAAAAATGGGACAACTTTCTCAAAAATAAAGATAATCGAACTGAAAGAAGTTGGTTATTCAGAACTAATTAATTGCGAATTAGTTACGCAAAAAAAAAAAACGTATTGCATTTTTTCTTATAACTTCACATGAAGTCAGCAGGACACCCATTTTTCCGCAAAACAAAAATGCAATAAATTTTTTGTTTGCGTAACTAATTCGCAATTAATTAATTCTCAATAACCAACTTATTTCGGATCGTTTACCTGCATTTTTTAGAAAGGTGTCCTGCTAAACTCATATGAAGTTAGCAGGACACCCATTTTTTCGCAAACCAAAAATGCAATTAAATTTTTTTGCGCAACTAATTCGCAATTAAGTAGCAACTAATAATAGGATACTTTTTAACCCGAATTTCCAAAAGTGTCCTGTTAACTTTATATACATTTTTAATTTTCTTAAAAAGTACAAGACATTTGAGCATCCGTTTTCTGTTTTCGACTAAAAATGAAAAATTAAATTTTGAAAAAAAGTTGGAATGTACTTAATCATGGAAACTTTAAAAACAAAATTATTTTTTTTTATTATTTTTCTTTCAAAACTAGTTTTTCAAAAACTGTTCACTAAAACAATATTTGAATCGGCCTAAAAAAGGGTACATATACTTGCAAGTCACGGTTTATTAAATGCTAACATACTTAGAGAGATTTTATGGACACAATACTTGTTAGTGGTAAACCTGGCGATGGCTTTCGAAGTGATGGATATCTAGCTTCCGAATATTTTCTTCGTTGTGAATTTAAACATCGAAAGAGCTCTTTTAATCCCCAAAATAGAGAGTGATTGCAACGATGACGAATTCAAACCAAATCTTCCGAAGACGACATAACTATATAGTTCAAAACAAAGAAGGAAAGTTAAGTTAAATGGGTAGCGAAATATTAAGAAGTCATACAAGTCACGATGGTCCAGCGACCAGCGCCATCAAATCCTGAAACACCGCAACTTTGTTCAAAACACCACGAGAAAAACGAGATAGAACACCTACAGGATTTGCCGTTGAAGTTTTTGGGGTCTGATAGTTCTGACCATATGCCTCATTGACAGTAGAAACGCCACGCCATAAATGTGGAATCTGTGTGATGAAGACTGGCTTTAGGAAATAACGCAAGAAAAAGAATCAATTTGAAATAACGCAAACTTAACAAATTGTTGTTGTAATTTTTACTTGCGATATAGGTAAAATTTGAGATAACAATCAAACATGATATTTTTTGGAAACTCAATACTTAAGAGTTTCTTAGTACTCTCTAAAATATTTTTGTAAAAAATTTTACATTTATGAAAAAATAACGATACCTTTCATACAAAAGTTAAAAAACCGCAAAGGAAAATATTTTGTTGCTTAAAAACCTCCTACGATTTTGATTAAACTTTTTTCATATATTAAAATTAGTACGATCTACTACAAAAAATTATAAAATTTTACACTAGGCAACTATTAATAGTACCTGTCATAGAACGTATTTTTTTATTTTGAATTTTCTCGTTATCGGCTAAACGGATGTAGATGAATTATATTATATACAAATTTCAGATAAGATGAAATAATATTGCATATCAAAATTTTCAAAAAAAAAGTTTTTGGATTTTTAAAAAAAGTTTAAATTTTTTTTTTTTTTGAAAATTCTATATCTCAAAAAGGGGTTGACAATTTTTTTTTTCAAATTTTGTTTTTATATACACATAAATATATACTTTAAATTTGCATACAAAAATTTGTTCTTAAAAATGTTTTAAGAATTTTATATATAAAAAGCTAATTTTTTTAAAAACCGCTCCAACGATTTAAATTTTGTTTGCCCATTCAATCATATTCAATCAAGAATTACGATGGCATTCTTTTTTTTCACCTCGAACTGTCAAAAGAGTTGTTTTAGCCAATTTAAATGTAGTATTTCATGCTTCTCTACATTTTTCTCTCATTACTTCCATGTTTTTATATACAATTTTCTTAAACCCGCAGTGTCTTGAACATAAGAGCAAGTACGTGCGATCCAGTCGTGCATTTTATTTCCTTTTATTTTTTGTAATATAACGTATTACAATTATTACGTAAAAATGCATTTTAATCTCATTTTCTTGAACATTTTTGTCTGCACTTATTGAATTTTACATTTGGACCGACGATTTGTGCGTATTTGAGAAGTAGGACAAAATAATTCTTCTTCCAAACAAATATGAAATATGCATTTATTTTTCCTTCGTTGACTGGACTATTCTTTCAAGGAGACTATTACAATCAGATAAAAAAAATTACCTTTTTATAAATTCTTTGGCACGTGTGCCATTATGGAAATGTCACTAAATGGACAGAAAAGGTCAGCTAATAATTTCAGTTATAGGGCAGATGACCTTTCAAATGGTACACTTGTTTTTTTATGATTACCTTAATGAGGTACCGCAAATTTTGTCAATGACTTGAAAATGTCATTATAAAACACATCTATGACCAATTACAGAATCAAGTTAACCGATCTAGCAGCCTTTCGGGTTGGGTACGAAATCTTGCAAATTAAAATCTCGCATTTGAAATCTTGCGTTATGAAATCTTGCAATTACAAAATACCACTAATAATGTGGGCGGTACTTGCACATAATTTTATTGTTTTGCAACAAATTCATTTTCTTAATCCAAATCTTGCAAATTAAAATCTCGCACAGTGTTTGAATTTGCAATATTTTGTTGCAAGGCAGTTAAATTTTGCGAGATTTTAATCTGCGATCCCGCAACTATACAAAAACTCATAATTAAAAATTTGGCAAAATTTAAAAGCATTGCAATAAATACATATTTTTTCATAAAAGTAAGAAATGGATATTTTTTTGTAAAAATAAAATTTGGATTTGCAAGATTTTGATATTCCAGATTTTTTATTATTATTATTTGAATTGATTATTTGAAAAATGTTGGAGATGTTAGGGATTTTGTAATTGCGAAATTATGAAAAACAGGATTACATATTTGCGAGATGTTGTTTTTCGAGATTTAAAAAAAAAATCCGAAATTTCGTTATTCGAGATTTTTGTTTGCCGGGTTTCGTACCGCTCCCGATCTTTCAGTTTATATATCTGTTTGGAAAATATTAAACAAAAGTTAAACTTTTTACACCAATTAGAATTACTGGCCAATAAGATGGCATACTTTGTTTTGCGAATATATCACATATTATGGGGTACCAAGATCCCAAAGCCATGGCCTGGCAACTTTTAGCTGTGCCCAAGCGATTTCGTTTCGATTTGCCCGAGGCTGCAATTGCTGCGCTTTCCCACCTAGCACCTTGCTTTTGGGAATTTAACGTTTTTTATACCTTCCCTACATTTTTTCGGTTTGGAAGAAAAATGGAAAGTAGCTCAAATTTATTCGTGTTGCGAGGCAAAAGAGAAAAATAGATGTTGTAATTTTAATGCAATCTTATTGGTGATTAAGGAATAAGGTTTAAAGGAACTGCTCCTAAACTATATTTACAAAAATAAAAAATGTATTTTGAATGCAATAATTTATTGGATTTTGAAAAATGTGACCCGCCCTGGGCAAAGGTCTGGATCCACCCCTGAGAATCTGATTTTTTGATCGAATATGAATGTATAAAATAAAAATTGAAAATTCTTGGAGTGGATTTAAGAAAAAAAAAAATAATTTTATATATAAAATTCTTAACGCATTTAGAAATGTTATGTTTATATTATGCAAATCTTAAATATTTACAGGAAAGTATATAAAAATAAAGTCCATAAGTTTATATCGACTTTCAAAGCAAAAACAAATTCAAAAATTTTATTTCAACTCTGTAGGTATATTTGAAATTTCCTTACATATAAAAATGAAATATAAGCCAATAATTAGAAAATTCAAAATAAAAATTATATAAATATTGAATTTTCAAAAACAAAAAAAAATTTAATTATTTTTTTTAAATCCAAAAATATAGGTAGGTAGTTTTTTCTATTAATTTTGCTATAGTACCAGCTGATTAATTTTTGCTTGTGGTATAAACTTTGTAAATACTATGGGGCAAGTATTGGATTCGTGCAACAAAAAATCCAAATAACTATCAAATATATGACATTACGATGATAGAAACACAGAAAAAAAGTGAGTCCCAGAATTCTATCTGTTTGCCTGTCTGTACCTCGACCTACAACCTAAGAAACTGAAGCGATTTTCTTAAAATTTAGAATTAAAAGTTTTTAGTGAATCCCTGGAAAGGATATATTTATTATTATATTATTATTAGCTCTAAAACGGTACTTGCCAAACATTTGTTAAGGAAAAGCTTATTTATCTCAAAAATTATTCTTACCATATTAATAAAGAAAATCTGTGAATTACACTCAGAGAAAAACGTCAGGTAAATAATTAACCTTGGCCTTGTTGAATTCACGAGGTGCACAATCCCATACAAAGTTACTGACATTTCAGAAATTTACCTGATTTTAGTAACCTTTTATTCAGTGCAAAATCAACCTGGTGGACTTTCTTGCCATATTCAGGTTGATTTAAGAAGATGACCTGTAATTTTAACACTAAATTCTTGTAAATAAGAAATTTTAACAAGAATATAGTGTTAATTTTAACCAAGGTCGTGTTTTTCTAACACTGTATGATATGAATTTCTGTTTTACTACATATCAGGTTGAACTAACATTTAATGTGTTTTTTTTTACCTGTTGTATTTTACCTGGCCTCATGTTAAAAAAGCACTCTGCCAGTTCATTCCAGCGTGACACAAGTGCTGAAACGCACACACACCGACAATTTAAGTTAAACGATTTGAATTTAACCTGGCCTCCTGTTAAAGAAGCAATCTGCCAGTTCATTTAAACGTGACATTAGCGTTGAAACGCACACACACAGGCCATTCAAATAAAATTATTTGAATCTTACCTGGCCTCCTGTTAAAGTAGCACTCTGTCAGTTCATTTAAACGTGAAACTAGTGCTAAAACACACACACAAGCCATCCAATGAGTTTCAACTAAGGTATTGATATTTGGCGCCAGTTTTTTGTGTAGTGAATTGGCCCAGTGGATGAGTGCTATCTCCGTGTGTGAAAGGTTCCCAGTTCAAAACTGAAGTAAGTATCACAAATAATTTTTAAATTAAAATAAATAAATAATAAATTTCTATATGTACTTTCAGAATAATGCTTACGAGTTGAGCGATAGACAGCGCAAGAGACGGCTCTTAGACGTATAAATTCATGAATTATGCCGGATTTACTCGATTGGAAAACTGCCAGTATAATGACAAAAGAATAATTGAATATGAAGAAAATTTGAAAAGAAATTCTTCTGTTTAAGTGGAGTGACCGAATATATAATTCAAAGTTAAAAGTTCAAGTGAGCTCAACTCCATGATTGCGTTTCGCCCAGGTACGATAGTTGGGCTCATCAGTTAGATGACTATCGTACCCTTCTAAGACGCAATTTTGTATCGATGTTTACCGACTAATATAAAAATCACAGCATTAAGATACTATGAATTTTATTATTCTAAGGGAATTTGGTTAAATTCAGACACTTAGAATTTCAAATGCCCGCGCTCAGGCTTTTTATAATAATTGAATATGAAGAAAATTTGAAAAGAAATTCTTCTATTTAAGTGGAGTGACCGAATATATAATTCAAAGTTAAAAGTTCAAGTGAGCTCAACTCCATGATTGCGTTTGGAGTTGAGCTCACTTGAACTTTTAACTTTGACAAAAGAATGGACAAATTAATTCTTTTTGTCATTATAGTGGCAGCGTTCAAGTCGTGTAAATCCGGCATTAGATACAGGGTTGATATAACATTGAAACCTGTTAAATAAACTAACCAGATTTTCATGTTAAAATTACAGGGCATTGAATATTTTGTCAGGCTAAATTAACTATATTTGCAGGTAAAGTTTACAGGATTACAGTGTTAAATTTTCAAATCAGGTATCAGGTTAAACAGTTAACCTGATCTACCGAGTTGAAAAATAACAACCTGAAAATTAGGTATGATTGACCAGAAATTGGTTGATAATACCTGCTTTTTTCTCTGAGTGTACACGGAAAGAATTGAAAAATCACCAATTGAAAAATTTGCAGTTGCAATTTACGAATCATGTTTTATTCGTAAATCAAGGCATTTTGATCCAAAATTAATACAAAAACTAATAATTTAACATTCAAAACGTAGCAATTTACAAAATTTGCTTCTTCGTGATTTGCAATTAAAATCCATGATTCAAGCTTGTACTTTTCAAAGCAAAATACGACTCTTTTGGCGTAATTTACTCTCCAAAAGCATAATTTCACAAACAGCATTTAAAAATATTGATTTGCGATAAATATTTAGTAATTAACATTGCATAATCGTTGATTTACGTTTTTTTTGTCGCAATTTGCAACTCCATGAGAATAGTTGCAAATCACCAACAAAAAATTCCTAAATCACGACTTTCTTGTCGCAATTAACTTCTCGAAGAGATAAAGCACCACAACATTGGATGTATCTAATCATTAATGTGTGACACCAATGATCTGTAATGCAAATTGGCCTGGTGGATGCATGCTCGCTCCGCAACTGGAAGGTTGCGAGTTCAAATCCAAGTTGTGTGAAGCCTAAAGTATTTATTTCAAATAAAATAAATGAAATGCGTATACCTGCCAAATGAAGGGTTAGAGCGAGATTGATCTTTCTTTCAAGTGGCAATATCACGAAATAAAAGTCGTGATCACAAATCTTTTTTACAAATTTCCTATTGTGCAATTGAGGAATATTCAGATCAAATTGCGATTTGTTTTTTGCAATTTTTGTTTTCTCTCGATAGAATAATTGATACTTAAAGAGGGTTGATTTACGATTTTTGAGTATCAATATCTTCATTTTGCTCAGTTTTGCAAATTGCAAACAAATAGTCGTAAATTACGAAATCCCGAGCCAAGGTATAAATCGGGATTCATTTTTCGTAATTTGCAGCTCATTTTTCGTGATATGATCCAAGAATTCTTTCCGTGTACTGTAGACATATTTTACTTTTTGGTAATTTTTTTTTATGCTGTTATTAACGGTACCTGACTGATCTTGATTTTTGATTTTCTTTACTGATTTCAATCAAAATTTTAAGGCAAATGCTTCTTTAAAATATTAATAAATAATAATAGGTCTGATCCTTTACTTTGAATTTCTGTGATTTTTAGTCCAAACTTATGTGTCAACAATTTTTTTCATATGGAGAGCTCACAACTGTACCGAACCAAGTCACAAAAAGTGAATTCGAAGATTATAAGAGGCTTAGTAAATAAACAACCTATAACTAAAATGAATATTTCACTCGTAATAAAGAAAATTCTAAAGTTTATTCTCTAAATTATCTTCTTATTTGAAAATGGAAAAGCTAGAGTTGAAAAATACTCACAAAAATTTGCAAAGAAAAAAAAAATTGTGACTTGGTTCATTTTTCCCTCGAAAGATTTCGAAAAATTGTCAATCAAGATAATAAAAACAGGAAAAGTTTTTGAAAAAAAGTAACAAACAATGCATTCATTTATTTCAAAAGAAGTATTATAAAAAAATGGAATTTTTTTTGGAAAAAAACATTTATTAGGTATACAAAAGTTTTTGACATTAGCTTCAGTGGCTTTCCGACAATTATAGTCAGTAGGGCTTTGGTTATTTCCCCAAATCGTTTTTAAATAGCAGATACCCTCTAAATCAAAAGTTTATGCCCTAAAAATAATTTGGCCAGCAAAAATTTTGTCCGAGGTCATTTACACGTGGCTCTAAGCCCATAAGTTTCCCATACAAATTTGTATGGGATTTTCGCTCTTTTCACGTTTTATTTTTTTTTTCTCGAATTACTGCGCAGCTATTCTAAATGTGTTTGTTGATTTTTGTTCCTTAATTATCCCTTTAAAAGATCTCATTCAAAAATTTATTAACAAAAATTTTAAATTCTGTTCAGTTTTATGTGAATTTTTATGTGTTTTTTAATGGGAGTTCACAGGGTACTAATCGAGCCAAAAAATTCGATATTTTTGTATACATTTTTGAACGAGGTCTTTTAAAAGGATGACTAAAGAACAAAAATCAATAAAAAAATTAGAATAACTGCAATATTTCGAGAAAAAAATAAAACGTGAAAAGAGCGAATATCCCATACAAATTTGTATGGGAAACTTATGGGCTTAGAGCCACGTGTAAATGACCTCGGACAAAAATTTTTGTTTGGCCAAAATTTTTTTTGTATGCATAAACTTTTGATTTGGGCGTTTTCTGCTATTTAAAACGATTTTGGGAAATAACGGACACCCTCATAGTCAGTGGCGTAAGTACGGGGCGGGAAAAGGAGGCAATTGCCCAACCCCCCTCCAGACCATACAAAAACAAATTAAAATGATTGATATAAAGTTTCTTAACAAAATGTTCAAAATACAAATTTTTAAAGAAAAGAGCTGCAAATATGACACCACCTAATAGCTAGCTTCTAGCCCGTACTCATTTACCGTCTCTCTTTGGTCCTTTAACTTTTTGGTCCTTTAATTTTTTTTTTTTTGTACATTATACACAGGTTGATTAAGTCAGTGTGAGTAACAATAGTATAACAGATGTCAATAAGATCGTCGATATTCTCGCTGAGAAAAGAATTGTCAAATTATAATAATAAAGTTTTCCCCCATACCTACGATTTTTTACTTGCGATTATAGGTACTGTAAGGCAAGTTTTGGATTCGTGCAAAAAAAAAAATTTGAGATAACAATCAAACATGATATTACGATGATAGAGAACACCAAAAAAGTGGGTCGCACAATTCTGTCTGTCTGTCTGTCTGTTCGTCTACAGCCTAAACGGCTCGATCGATTTTCTTCAAACTTGGTACAAAGTGGTTTTTGGTGATTCTGCCGACAAGTTTTTTTCAGTTTTTTTTTAGAACCAAAAATAACGGTAAATTTGGCAAATTTACATAATGGTATTTTTCTCAAAAACGGCTCGACAACTTTTCTTAAAAAAAATTCAATAAATTTATTTTAGTAAAGGCTTTTTTTGCGTGGAAAACCATTTTTCAAAAATGGTTATTAATGGTACCTCCAGAGGAACTATTTTTTAATTTTTGATTTTCTTCAAAATGGTATGACCGATTTCAATTATTTTTTTTTATACGGAAGCTTCCAAAAAATGTTAATAGTTTTGTGTACCAACATTTTTGAAAAATATTTTTTGGATTTTTAAAAAATATTTCAATTTTTTTTTGGAAAATCAAATATTTCGTAAACAGCATCATAGATTTTTTTGAAACTCGATATTTAAGACTTTTTAAGTACTTTCTAAGATATTTTTAGAAAAAAATTGACATTTATAAAAAAATAACGGTACCTTCCATACAAAAGTGAAAAAACCGCAAAGGAAAATATTTTTTTGCTTGAAAACGACTCCTACGATTTTGATTAAACTTTTTGCATATATTAAAATTAGTACGATCTACCATCAAAAATTATAAAATTTTACACATAGCAACTATTAGTAGTACCTGTCATAGAACGTATTTTTTTATTTTGAGTTTTCTCGTTATCAGCTTAACGGATTTAAATGAATTTTTTTATATTCAAATTTCAGATAAGGTTAAATAATATTGCATATCAAAATTTTCAAAAAAAAAGTTTTTGGCTTTTTAAAAAAAGTTTCAAACTTTTTTTTTGAAAATTCGATATCTCAAAAACGGGTTGACAATTTTTTTTCAAATTTTGTTTTTATATACACATAAATATATAGTTTAGATCTTCATACTTAAATTTCTTCTTAAAAATGTTTTAAGAATTTTATATATAAAAAAATAATTTAAAAAAAAACCGCTCCAACGATTTAAAATTTTTTTTCCCATACAATCATATTCCATCATGAATTAAGATGGCATACTTTTTTTTCACCTCAAACTGTCAAAAGAGTTGTTTTAGCTAATTTAAATGTCGTATTTCATGCTTCTCTACATTTTTCTCTCATAATTTCCATGTTTGTATATACAATTTTCTTAAACTCGCAGTGTCTTGAACATAAGAGCAAGTACGTGCGACCCAGTCGTGCATTTTATATTTTCTAAGAATATACCCAAGAATCATGCCCTAAAATAAATGATTGACGAATTACCGTACACCGTATATAATGTTTTGTTTTATATTTTGTCCACCTAAAAAACATATAGTTATCAAAACTTTCATGATAGAAAACTATCATGCGAGAAAATGATCATGATAGAAAACTTTAAAGATAGAAAACTATCATAGAAGAAAATTATCATACAGTAAAACTATCATTATAGAAAACTATCATGATAGATAACTTTCATGATAGTTGCTGATGGTCTAAGAGCTATGGGACAAAATTAAGTTTATAAACTGCTCCTATCGTGGTTTCGAATAAAGAAAGAAAAATCAGTGTTGTTGATATTTCAGAAATTTTTCCTGGGGGTTCTTGTGAGGTTAAAGTTCTGGACAAAAAAAAAATATTCGGATTTCATTTTATTGATGCATTCTTGTTTAAGAGAGTCCTATTTGGCTTACTTATCTACATATGTTTTGTTAGATTTACAAAACTCAAAAATTCAGCATCTAAATCGATAAAAAAGCAAACTTTTTCCATCATAACCTCATTCACGTAGCCTGATCAAATCAATATTCCTCATTATCCTGCTTGGCTTTTGTTCTTGAACAACACCACGTATTCCCATTATCCTCTATTGTTTCATTTAGCCGACATGTTGCACCTATCAAAATTCATACTATACTCACTCCGCGACTGAAATGCAAATCTAGGAAATTGTATATGACAAAAAAAGAAATATATTTATATCCGTTGATTGTGCAACATGACTATGGCAATAGAATTCTTTGCCAACATGTACCTTATTGCAAAAAAAAAAAATGTTAAAACTCAAATTTGGAAAAAAAAAAAAACAAAAAATAATGTCCGGACAGTGTGCTAAAAGTAAAAGTTTTTTTTGTTCCTAACTCTTTTGAAACTCTTTTTTGTTAAGCTTTATTTGCCACCAAATCGTGCTAAAGTTTGAAAAAAAAAATAAAATCGCAACCCGCCGCGGTCTGGCAGCATTGATTTCATGTAGCTGTCCGTATACTGTGAATGCATGCATGTTAAATATCTTTGGCAGGCGAACACTTCAGGAATACAACATGGTTGCAGATGCAGATACAATTGTACGTGTGCTTATATGTAGGTAGGTATGTATAAACCTATAGGTTTTCGACCGAGTAACCGAATTGTATGCCTAGGTACACCGAAATATTCAAACGAACGACGACGACAACATTCCGTCGAACTTTGTTGTGGTCCTAAAAATCAACTCATTCACTCTCACATACTTATACAAAAAATGGTCCTGGTTTATTTTGAAAATCGTGATTTTAGTTAATGGCAGTTAGATTATTGAGAAGTTGTAGGTACCTCTGGTGGCACCTCTGCTATAACCAGTTCGTTGCACCGAAGAAGTCAGTATGCACAAACCTTAATACATCATTACATTAGGCAATTGGCATTTTTCGCTCTATAGCTTAGCACCGACTTTGAACATTGAACGGCACTGGATTTAAGCTGCAGCAGCAGCAGCAGCAGCAGCAGCAGCACAGCGGTGGCAGCGGCGACACAATGTGCAAAGGTTACACAACACACCACACCATCCTTGCAACTTTAAGGCTCCGGTAAAAAATCGATGCCAAATTTAATAGGTCATACAATTCGTCGAGAGGCACATAGAGCCAGTGTTATAGGCACTAGGTTAGGTACCCACTAACGTACTAAGGCATACCAAGCACCTACCGCGACGATGGAAAGCGAAATGAGATCGGCATTCGGCACGTACCTATGCTTGCAGTATATGCAGCAGCCACCAGCTACATTGGCAACAGGTTGCTGTTGCTGTACTGTAGCTGTTGGAGGCAGGCAGGCATTTTGTTGTGTTTTGTTATGTAAGAATATTTTTTTTTTGCAATTTTTTTACTGTAAAGGATAAGCTATCTCAAACGGAAGGCGATTATTTTGTAGAAAAAGCTAGTTAGCTGGCCTAGCAGACCGGTTGGAGCTGCTTCATTATAGATTTATCAGGCCTCCTACGATCTTTGAATGCATGTAAGTAGATCACTGACCATTGCGAATTGTTGCTAAATAATATTATTTAAAATCCTGTGTAATCGATTTGTTACATTTTTTTAACAAACAGCTTTTTCAACTAAGAGTTACTTATATAACTAGTTGAGTGAGACAACAAAATATAAGCCTTTGTTAAGGAATGTTATACATAATAGAGATTTTTTTTAGATTAATTAAAAATATCGAACGTGATGAGACTGCAATCATTTATACGAGGGATGTTGTTGAAATCCTTTACAATAAATCCTCCTCGAGGCTCTGATGATAATCTTTCCATGACTGGCCTCGTTATGATGAAACAAAATAATGTCAGATACGTAATTCAGAAATTTCTTAATCGCTCTAATTCAATTCAAACAAAATTCACTATGAGATAAATATTGTCTTCATTAAAAAATCAAAAATATGATTAAATGAAGCCTTGAGAAACCTCAAACGTTTCATTCATAATATACACTCGCAAATTTGATCCCTGCCATCAAAACCATAACAACCTAAAGTGATAGGTAATATAATTTTGTATTATGTGCCATCAAACATTCCATGAAATACTTGAAACTCCTAGTTATCCTTATTAGCACAACGACATTGACATAAGAGTATTCCTTTTATGTCTTTGTTGATGTACAAGAAGCTTCTTTTGAATTAACTTAATTTTTTTTTTCATACTCTCAAAATATGCCATAGTAGGTACCTATTTATAATGAAATCAAGGAGAAAATGTGTTAAAAGTACCGAAATTTATATTTTCAAATAGGTTATTATATCCTTGTCAAAGGATGTGAACATTCAAATTTTGTTGTCAATTTTGTTTTCCTTTTTAGATTTCCTCCCAATTTTGACTTTGAGATCTGATGACGAACGACTACTGACTATGGATGATTATATGAGATCCTTTTTTTCTCTTTTTTTTTTTCGTCGAACATTTCAATAAGCAAATGAAATGGAAATATTATTGTGTTCGTCTGGGATGAAATTTCCTTTGATCAGGGATATCCTTTCCAATTATTAGATTTACTGAAACGAATATGTTTTTCTTTTTTTTAGGTATCGAAATGCGTAGGAAGTGCTTTGGTATTTTTTAAATTTAATTTATAAAATTGAAATAATTTTAAAGATAAATCCATATTGGTGGTAAATCGAATTTTCTGTAACTTTGTGTTTCAAGAAAATGCTTGTAAAAGGAGAAGAGCCCAATTTATATAGTTAGAGATAGAAAGGTGCATGGTTTTATTTGCGAAATGGCAAATATTTTTTTTTTTTTTTGACAAAGGATCATAAACTCTCGAGAGCTGTGTTCACTTGGCCTGCAAAAGTGTCTAGTTTTTGCTTTTATATAAAAGATGAGCATTTAAATGACCACTTTGACCACCCACAGTTTTCGAGAAAATGGATTTTGCAATATAGTGGCCCAAAAGAACGTTGTCCCCCAAAATTCGATTTTTAACTTTGATTAAAGCTTCTATTGGCCATTCTTTGAAAATCAATGAACACATCTTTTTTTGATCACCCTATAATTTATTTTTATATCTGAAATTGTTCATTTTTATGTCGTGTCTGATATTTTTCCGTAATATTTTTTAATTTTAATATTTCAAAAGATGACCATTGTAAAAATCTCAATATATCAACTTTCAGAATTTGAAAACAAATTGTTTTTGACAATTTTAAAGGGTGGTCATTTTTGAGAATTAGAGTTTTCACAAAGGTTATCTTTCAACATTCGAAAATTAAAAAAACTGAAAAGAAAACACATATCGAAATACAAAATTTCTAAAATTAAAAAAAAAAAAACATTCTTATGAGTGGTCAAAAAAAGTTAAAGCGTGATAGTCAGTGATGTTCAGAAAAAGACCTATCGAAAGCTTTAATCAAATTTGAAAAAAAAAAATAGTTTTTTATGGTACAACGTTCTTTTTGCCCACCATTTTTCAAAATCATTTTTCTTGAAAACTATAAGTGGTAAAAAAAAATGTAAAAGAGTGTTCAAAAGGGATAATTGAAATGGTCATCACAAAAAGTTCAAAATTTCAAAAACTTGATTTCTATTCTAATACCACCGTGCTTAGAAGAAAAAACCTATCTACATTAGGGTGGTCATGATTCATGATATGTTTTTTTTTTTAGTTCTTATATTTTGATGGGCGTAAATCAGGTCTGAATGAAGCTTTCCAAAATGCTACAAGACATTACTGTAAGTGTTGCCGTTGATTTTTAAGTAATTTTTTCCTATTTTATGCAATAATTTTATAAAATTGCCCCTCTCGTCCAAACGGTGGGTGATATTTTCCCCACTGGTAGTATTTTTTCTTGTCTTCTTCCCACCTACATGCTCTGAAATTTTGGCAGATTTTAAGCGTATTTCTTAGTATGCAAAAAAAAAAAACGGCTATTTAATTTACTCCTATACAGCGACTTTAGAGGATGAAAATAAAAATAAAAAAAAAATAGGGATATTTTTTCTTCATTTAGAGCCAATTTTGGTCCACCTGAGATGACCTTTTTTTACGGACTACCCATCTACATACATTTCTGGCATTTGGGGACATATATGTACTGTACATGTACTAGCAGATAATGTACTGTCTAAGGTAATTTGCCAGATCTCTAATTGCTAGTATGGTGGTAACGCCTTTTTTCTTAAAAAAAGCAGATACGTTCATTTTTCTTTAAACAGCAAAGTTCTTTGTACAAACTACATTTTTCTCAAGCATTTTAGCATATTCAAAGTCGAGATATAGGGTGAAATGCGAAACACTTTATCTCAGTCTCATATCTCATTTTTTTGGAACAATTGCTAGCTTTCATATGCAAAATGAACTATTGAGATAAATCTCTCTGAAAAAAGATCTCTCTCAATTTAGAGATCTTTCTCATTTGAGATATTTTTCAATGCAAAGAAAAAGCCAAATCTCATTTAAATGAGATAAGACTATCAAAATGTTGAGACGGGAACTTAGTTGTCTCGGGAAGTACAATGTACCTTAATCTACTTCTACAGCCTAAGCCACTGAAGCGATTTTCTTAAAATTTTCGAATTAAAGTTTGTTGGTAATTTTCAAGGGGAGAAATTGATTCTTTAAGCTACAAAAATAACGGTAGTTTCCATACAACCGCTATATAAAAGTTTATTTATTTCAAAAACGGCTCCAAGGATTTTGATTAAAAAATCAGTGAAAAAGTGGTAGGTACTTATTGATAATCTTCTTTTTTACAAGAAACTGTTACTAACGGTACTTGCCATATAACACTTTTTTTCATTTTGATTTTCTCATCAACGGCCTATCTGATTTCTATAAAAATTTTTAACACACAAGTTTTTAACTTGCGATATAGGTACTATAAGGCAAGTTTTGGATTCGTGAAAAAAAAAATTTGAGATAATAATCAAACATGATATTACGATGATAGAGAGCACCAAAAAAGTGGGTGCACAATTCTTTCTGTCTGTCTGTCTATATGTCTGTTCGTCTACAGCCTAGACGGCTGCATCGATTTTCTTCAAACTGGGTACATACATAGTGATTTTTGGTGATTTCTGCCCACACATTTTTTCATTTTTTTTTAGAACCAAAAATAACGGTACCTGCCATACAATTTTTTTATCAATTTTACATAATCACTTTTTCTCAAAAACGGCTCGACAACTTTTCTTAAAAAAAATCAATAGATTTATCTTAGGAAAGGCTTCCGTAAAATCATTTCTCAAAAATGGTTATTAATGGTGCCTCCCAAAGAACCATTTTTTAATTTTTGATTTTCTTCAAAACGGTACGACTGATTTTAATTATTTTTTTTATACAGAAGCTTCCAAAAAATATAAATAGCTTTGTGTACCAACATTTTTGAAAAAATATTTTTTGGATTTTTAAAAAATGTTTCAAATTTTTTTTTTGGAAAATCAAATATTCGAAAACGACATGATCGATTTTTTTGAAACTCGATACTTAAGAGTTTTTAGTACTCTCTAAAATATTTTTAGAAAAAATTTAACATTTATGAAAAAATAACGGTACCTTCCATACAAAAAGTTAAAAAACCGCCACGGAAAATATTTTTTGTCTCAAAAACGACTCATACGATTTTGATTAAACCTTTTCTATATACTTAAATTGGTACTATCTACTACCAAAAATTATAAAATTTTACACTTAGCAACTATTAATAGTACCTGTCATAGAACGTATTTATTTATTTTGAATTTTCTCGTTATCGGCTAAACGGATGTAAATGAAATTTTGTATAAACAAATTTCAGATAAGAATAAATAATATTGCATACCTATCAAAATTTTTTAAAAAAAAAGTTTTTGGATTTTTAAAAAAGTTTCAATTTTTTTTTTGAAAATTCGGTATCTCAAAAACGGGTCCACAATTTTTTCAAATTTTGTTTTCATATATACATAAATATATACATAAATATATACTTTAGATTTGCATACCAAAATTTGTTCTTAAATATGAAAAACCGCTCCAACGATTTGAAATTTTTTTTCTATACAATCATATTTAATCAAGAATTAAGATGGCATTCTTGTTTTTCACCTCAAACTGTCAAAAGAGTTGTTTTAGCCAATTTAAATGTCGTATTTCATGCTTCTCTACATTTGTCTCTCATAATTTCCATTTTTTATATACAATTTTCTTAATTCCGCAATGTCTTGAACATAAGAGCAAGTACGTGTGACCCTGTCGTGAATTTTATTTTTAAATGTTATTAGAATGGCATTTCAAAATTTAAAAAAAATTTGGATTTGAAAAAAATATTCAAAGTATTTTTTTGAAAATATTTCAAAAACTGGTAGATGAATTTTTTCAAATTTCAGTTTTCAAGAAAAATAATGAATATTTAAAACGCACACCTACGACTTTTTTTTTAATTAAAAAGATTTTACATAAAAAATACTTTTTTTTTCATGTATTCAGTTTTCCTCAAGTAATCAAATGGCATTCTTTTTTTTAGCTCTAAGCCATTTAACATAAAAATACGATTATAGTATTTCTATAGTTTTTTATTTTTTTGTCATATTCCGATAGATAAATAAATAAATAAAATTTGAAATAAGAACAATATAAAGCCCTCAGTTTTTTTCGGAGGAGCTACTAATTTCACTGCTTTCATTTGATGAATACATTTTTCCACTGAATGTTTTTTTTAAATTTGAGACTGAGATTATGATATGAGACACGTGTTTTGCATACCAAATTGAGATTTGTTTCATTGTAAATGCTCCATCTCATTACCTATAGCTCATTCCTAGAGCTCAGTCTCATGAGACTGAGTTACTTCTTTTCGCATTCCACCCATAGCCTTACTCAAAGCAGCCAAAAATGTAGATACGTTTTGTCTTCTTAGCACGGCAGTATTAGAATAGAAATCTAGTTTTAAGATGCCAAATTATGTTTTTTACTCTTAGAAAAAAATAGCTGCGTATTCAGTTTCTAATGTGTATAGATATGTATTTTGTTAAGAAAAAGACACTGATAAAATAAAAGTTCAACATCTCGAACAATTTTCTAGAGGGCTTGTTATTCATCAGCAAAAGGTAAGTGAAACATATTTAGATTTTTCAGGGGGTAGGTAGGGTAGAGCGGGGCTAGTTGGACAACTTTTTACTTGAAGTCTCCTAACTTTTTACCATTCATAATATAACATTGAAACTGGAGTCCACATTCCGCAAATGTGAATGATTTTCCGTGTACACATTCTATTCACGCCCAAAATAAATGTGAATAAATTTGACTGATAGTGCATACGATATCTGTCAAAAATGTATAACTCACTCTTGTGGAATCACAAAAATCGATGTGCACACGATTTTCTGTAAACACAGACAAAAATTTAATTTAAAAAAAAAATTAAATAAATTTTAGCAAGTGGCCCAAATTGCCCAAAGTGGCGAGTTGGACCAGTAGATGGCGAAAGTTGGACAAAGCCTAAGAAATGGAAGGAGAAGATCTATTAAGGGCATTAACGTGGTTAGTTTGAACTTACATAATTTGATCCCAAACTAAAATTTAAATCAAAGCACAAGTATAGGTAACGTAAATGACCCCATGGCCAGTAACAGAGAATCTTTGTAACTTGTATGGGTCCAATTTCAACAAGAATGGCAATGCACCCACTACTCGCCGAGTGATGTCTCAGAATATGCTTCCTTACACAACGATAACAGCATACAGCAATAATATTCTTCTCCCTCTTTGGAAATTTATCGGTCCAAAATTTGTCATATTATTTTCAAATACATATAAAACATTAATTTATTTTTAATACAGCTGGGTCAGTTGGTCCGCCTGGGGCGCCTGGTCCAACTTACCCCGCACCTAGCTTGGTGAATATATATTTCATTTACATTTCATGGTTGAACCATCAATTTCGAAATTTATTTTCGAAGCAAAAGTCTTAATTTCCGAGTTGAACATAATTATATTGAAAAGTGGCCAGTGTGACCATTCTCTCAGAAATGCAAGGGTGAATTTAAATACATATTTGGGCAAATATAAATATCTCCTACATAAGAGAGGTGCTTCATTTTCGTAAGAATGTGAACTTGGAGGGTTCCACTGAATGACTACGATATATGTATATAGGCTATAGATTTGGGATAAACTTCGTGAGCTGGCAACCCTGTCTCAGTATCTAATGTTACCAAATTTACTTGACTTATTCTGATGCTCACGGTAGTGTTATGTCGTGTAATTATACTTTTTTTTATCTCTCCACTTCCATGCTCTTCCTCCATTATGTCTGGGATTGCACCACACCTGAAAAACATTCCCCAAGTTGGAATTTCCCACCTTGGTTTGTTAATTCTTAAAATCCCCCCACACAGACTATCTATAGACTTGAAAAGGAGTTCCATACAAAAATGCGCACCAACCAAAAACAAAATTTTAAATCCTCTAACGCCATTAATTACACAGATTCATATGAAGCCATGTGTGAGCATTGTTCCATTGGTTTCACCACAATGTTGAGCTCTTAAAAGTCCAGGATTGTGCAGATTATGTGTACTCTTACACTGGGTTTCGAAAAATAACTAAAGGAAAGAAAATCACAGTGGCTCTGTGGAGAAATCAAAAATTCACAACTAAAGGCACTGCATATATAGCATACACAGGCCAATCGACCCACCAACTAACACCTGCATCAACTATGTATACTCTTTGCTCCATCACTCACAACTCCTGAGCCTGGTCAACCCTATATGTAGAGCTGGACCACTCAAAAATTCATCCGCATTGTAGCCCTTTACCTGTTAATTAACTAATTAACTGCATGCACGTGAATTATTCATTACCCCCTGAGTTGTGAAGCCTCTCCACTTCTCTTCAGTGATTCTCCATAGTCCTCTAGCCGACAAACCTTCACCATCAGTGAAATCCACTCCTGGGCATATTCTTCTTCCCAAAATGGATGCTGGATGGATGACTGAGTTCTCTGCAGTGTTGAATTTTGTCCCGTAGTTTGGTGAACTTTATTATTATTTTTTTTGTATTGTACTTTGTACAGTCCTACCGTCTGGTGAGTTTATTTTTTCTTTTTCGAAGCTGCAAAGGCGATGAAGACTTGGTCATTCACTCGTCATGAGTGGTGCTGGCGTTCGGTGCCGAATATATTTTTTTTTATTAAAAACAAAAGAAAAAAAATATATAAAAAAAAATAAACAAAACTATGTGCATAGTAATTTAAGCTTTGGAGGGAGCAAATAGTTAAAGTGATTTACTTGATAGACAGCTACGCTGATGTTGAATAACAACTACGAAATAGAACTAAGTGGTTTTGTCTGGACTCTGGAGGTCTGGAGGTATATAAGAAACTAAAGTAAAAAAAGCAGAATAAAA
Organism: Dasysyrphus tricinctus; assembly: GCA_963921185.1. NCBI lineage: Eukaryota > Metazoa > Arthropoda > Insecta > Diptera > Syrphidae > Dasysyrphus > Dasysyrphus tricinctus. The sequence goes on from OY992533.1 coordinate 81,347,836, forward strand.
TACCAAGAGAAATAAACTTACCAAATTACTTACTTATTTTTTAAGTTTAATTGAATTATTTGATGGAGCTTTATATAATTAATGAGGAGGGTATTAGTATAAAAGTAAAATTTAGCGTTTTTAATGTTGTGGTTTCCTATGAAAAATAACCACGCCAAGCCACAGGTTAAAAACTGGATTGAAATGAATCATAAATTATCCAGATTAAAAGCTTTGATAAAATTTATAAACCCGGGGAGCTCAAGAGGTTTCTTATTGTTTTGTATGAAGATATGAAATAAAATAATCTTAATCTAGATCCAGAGATTGCTTAGAATCTTCTAGGGGTGTTTAGTCTTACGTTTTTCCAGGGAATTGTATTTATTTTAATGTACATTCTTATAGACATTTGCAGTAGAGATAGCACTGATAGGTATTTTAAAGTTTCAAACAAACAAAATTGTATATACAGGCTGTCTCCCAGTATATAGTAGACCCTTTGCAATCCATTTTAACTCCAAAAATTCTAATTTTTGACTCTAACATGAACCACAATAAATTTTTTCTGATAGCTTTTTATGCAGTGAATTCAAATCTGGTCTCAGAATTGTTCTAGCACGTCACGTTTTTGAGATATTCGAATCTAAATTTTGAAAATATGAATTTTTAGGCAAATTTGAAGTGAAATTAATTCTTGAAGAAATTTCTTTCGAATAAATTATTACAATCAATCGGAAGTATACACATTTATCGTTGATATTCTACGTTCTTCTTCAGGCCTTTATAAATTTTGAAAATAAATAATGCACAGTAAAATAAAAGTATCAATAAATTATTGTATACCTACAAATGGTTATTTTATTAAAAATATTAAAATCAATTTTCGTTGGTATAGCAGTTCAATTGTTTTAAAATCCTTTAAATGTCTGGAAAAAACGGTATGAGCTTTAAAAAAAAGCTATAGCATTGTATTGTATGTGCTTTCATTGCTTTTTAATATTTAATTTTTTTTTTTATTTGAAGTCAATTTTTCAGAAATTAGAGATAGAGTTTCCCCTGGTAGAGTGTTTTTTTTTTTGGAATATACTCACGAATCATTCCCTAAAATATTATTGACGTAACGATTTTACCAAAAAAATGTTCATACATTTTTTTTCAATGCAAGAAATTTTCAAATTTTAATGATATTTTTCTTTTTTTTTGCAATAAGTATTGGTGTTTGCCTTACATATTTTTAATGCAAACAAAATTTTATATTTAAGACTTTCGATTTTGCATAAACATTTTTTTAATGCAACAAATAAAGTTTGCACTGGAGGTTTTTCAAGGCAAACAATTTTCGACTTTAAATAAACATGTTTTTAATGCAAAATAGACTTTTTTGCATTGAAATTTGTACAACTCTGATTCAGAGTATAATGTTTTCGGAGTATTTTTCTGTTCCCGATTTCAAGAAGGAATAGATTTGGAATACACGCATCATAGGTACATAGTTTTTCGTCGAATTACTTGTGTCAAAAGTGATGAATGCTTGAAGAAGCCATTGGCATTGGGTAGTGAGTAGTGTTTTATGTGTATAAATTTGAAAATACGGTTCTCGGAAATTACCCCGGATTTTCTTTTGGAAAAAAGTCCAAAAAATTTTCTGGGATTTAGGAAATTGTCCCGGAATTTGAAAAGGAAATAAAGCCAGAAAGTTGGAAATTTCAGCAAATCGCTTTGGTAACAAGACCAGAAAGTTAATAAGGCCGGAACGATTCCGGACTAATTTCCCAAAACTATACAATGGAAATTACACCAGAAATATAAAAACATTTTTCCGGTTCGATTTCCAAAAATCAAAATGGAAATTACGACGGAAATAACAACATTTTCTGGCTTAATTTCTGGTTTCTGGTGCAAACGAAATATCTTTACCATAGGTATAAAATCGCGAGTGCCAAATTGTGCTCTTAATTTATTGACCACAGCCATGAACAAATTTTGAAAATAAAAAAAACTCACTAACCCTCTTTAACCACTGATTTTCAAAACATTTTAAAAATTCATTGAAATGCGCGTATAATTATATGAATCGATTTCATAAGATTTTTTTCCGGGGCATTTTGCTTTTCTATTATGGAGATTGAGAGAGAATTTGTTGAGACCTTTTTTTCTTTTGTATTATGGAAAAAAGAGCTGAAGTTTTTTCAGAATTATTTTCTTTTTTATTTTGAAAATTTGCCCGGAAAATTTGTCTGGGGTTTTTTCCTTCTGGGATTTTTTCCTTTTTTCAATTGGAAAAAATTACCAAAAATATTGGAAATATCTAGGAAATGCCACTAATCTGCCAAAAGTTTCCGTTTTTTTTCTTTGAAAAAACAGCAGTATGGCGATTTTTTCTGAGCTTTTTTCCAAAAGAAAATCCGGCGTAATTTCCTCGTTTTTGTTTGTTTTAGAGTTATAGTGGTTTTGATGTCCCGTTTCAGTTAAATATCTCTATTTTCCGACCCTTGCCAATCTACAATGGATTCTTAAATTTTTTTTTGAACTCCTGGAACCTGGCCAAAGCTTTTTTCTTGTGTGGGTAAGGACTTTCCCGCTATATATGTATTTCCATTTTTTTTTTTTTTTTTTTGGTTTTTTGTTTCTAAATTTTCAGAGTTAATTTTTTTTTAATTTAAAGTAAGTATACAGTTCTCTTGAGTTAAAAAATTAATTCTTCAAGGTTAGTCCAGTAACTATATACATTAGACCTTGCGTCAGGTCCGGTAGTTCTGATTTTTTGCTGAGTTGTTTATGATGATGGCCTATATTAATCATGAAGATCGGATGAGTAGAAACAGAGTTATGATTTCTTAAAGTCAACCATATAAAACTCGAACTAAAACAGTACTCAGTTCAGTAGGCACCAGTGAGTTATCTGAAGCGAATGTTTTAGTTCGAGTTTTATATGGTTGACTTAAAAAAATCATAACTCCGTTTCTACTCATCCGATCTTCATGCTTAAGATCTTAAAATAAAGCCAACATGACACGCTACACAGTATAAAAAAATCATTGAAAAGGGGCAAACGATTTCACACAGAGGTGAATAAGCCCCCTTCAATTCGATTTGCAGCATTCTAAATTCAAAAGTTGATGAAAAAATTCCTAATTTGAATTGATTTTTAGCTAAAATTGAAGCCCATTAAATTATTTTGAAATGGTAGAACAAAGTTATAATCGAAAACCAGGTCTTAAAGGTTAAAACAGCCAGTAACTGAAAAAAAACGCGAAAATTTCTCGGTTTTTTGCGTATTTCACAAAGTTGCTTTCGGCGCGTGAGGTCGAAAACTTGGATTATTGCTAAGGCCAACATCATAAACAACTCATCTAAAAATCAGAACTACCGGATCTGAGGCAGAGCCCTCTCACCCCGAAGAAAAAGGATACTAGACTGAAAACAGTGAAGTTGATCATGTTAATTTCAGTTTTCTCAAAAACTAGAAGTCATTTTAGCATTTGGTTTTCAGTTTTTAACTAAAAATTAATAAGGGCATTGAAAATCAAAAACAAATATAGTACTTAATACCATAAAATAAAAAAAAAATAGATTAACAAAAAAAAATCGTCTTTTTCTCAAAATTTTGAGTTTGAAAGTAAATTTTTCAAAAACTATCAACTAAAAAAACTTTATTTAAAAATAAAATTAAAGAATGGATTTCTGGCTTTGAGATGAGCAATGGATTTTTGTCCAGATATTACCATTGTATTTTTATGATTATTTTTCTATTTGAAGTCAACTTTTCTTAAAATTACCCCTCCCTCCTAAACGGGGGGATATATACCCCCCATCCGGTACTATTGTTTCCTTCTTTTGGCCCAATCTACACGCTCTATTGCTTTGATGCAGCACATGTCAAAGACCATGTTTTTGTTACTATACTGTTTTATATACTACTTGTTGTTTTAAATTTTGTATTGCTATATTTTGAAATGCCGTCCCTTGGAAATGTCTACAGAACCGGCTTTGGACTCAAATTGAAGCAAATTTAGTAAGGTTGAAATCGTAGAGCAATGTTTTATTCGAAAGTTAAGGCGTAATGGTTAAAATAGCCAATAAGTGAAAAAAACCGCGAAAAATTCGCGGTTTTTTTGATTTTTACCAATGTTGCGTTCGGCGCTCGAGGTCAAAAAATCAGATTTAATACTAGGCCATCATCATAACAAACTCAGCAAAAAATCAGAACTACCGGACCTGACGCAAGGTCTCAGTACTATGAAACTACAAGGTTACTGGACTAGGTGAGAAAAAAGATATTTTCCACAAAAAAAAAAATGTCCGTGGTGTAAAATTTTTTTGTATTCGCCGTCAGTTTACAGTTTCGAAAAAAAATCTCAATGATACTGATCTATGAAAAAGCAAACAAATGCCAAATGCTATTTTTTTCGGAAAAAGAATGTCAGTGACATTGTTTTGTACGAAAAAAAAAATCGTGGTGAATATAAAATTTGTTTTCTTTGGGTAGTTCACAGATCGATCAAAAAAATGTATACGTCAAAAAATTTTGTTCTCGCAAAAAGCGCTCTCATAAGAAATACATATATTTTTATTTTTTCGTCAAGGAACTGTATACTTAGCTTTAAAAAAAAACTTACTTTGATGTTTTGTGCTCAGTTTAATCTGCTGTTGTGACGAAGGGATGAGAAATTTCGCACATTTGAAACTATTACAACCCACAAAAAAAATTTGCAAAGTGCCTTATACGTTGGGATGACATAAAGTCCGCGGCCATAATATCCATTGACCTTAAGTCTATACAAACGGACATAAAGTACATGGATATTATGTCAAGAAATAATGTCAAATATCAAACGGGCATTAGGTCTATGGACATAATGACCGGATCGAAGTGCACATAGAACTTATCTCCGTTTGCTGAAGACATACCGTCCATTTGGACCAGTATATATCCGTTCAAATAAGACATAATCTTCATTTGGACATATTTTCTTTTTACAAACGACATAATGTCCATTTGGACATTATTTCTGTTCAAAACAGACTTATAGTCCATTTGAAACAGAATGTCCAGATGGACATTATGTCTGTTTTCGAAAAAAACAACTAGACATATAACTGTCCAAACTGCTGCTGGGGAAAATTTTTATGAGGGTACAATAATTGAAACAAAGTTTTCATACACAATTTTCATTTTACCCACCATATCGAAACTCATAACGACTTCTGTACAAATGATAGAAAGGAAATATGTGATCGATAGTACCTTTTCGGTTGTGTCTACTTGTGGATATAAGGAGCACAACCAATATCAAGATAATGTAAGTATATCTTATCATAAAAATTCAGTTTCATAGCTGCATTTGTTACTCGCGATTTGAAGTAGATACATAGAAATAAAGTATTTTGATAGACAAATTAGTGATGCGTGATAGCTCTGCGGAGGAGGAGGGGGGGAGGGTGGCGTGGTGGCGAGTACGACAGCGAACGTAGCGCGGTACACGCTCACCACCGCGCGTGCCACGCATGCGTTTCGCATACAAGTTTTGATTGAAATCTGTTGAGCCCTTATTAATGAGAAAATCGAACATCAAAGAACCGTTATATGGCGGTAATCCTTAATAACAAGCAAGTACACTATATACCTTCCTAGGGTTTTTACTGTCAACAAATTACTGGAGCCGTTTTTGCTATGGAAAAGCCTTTCCCAAACGGTTGTATGGCAAGTTGGTATGCCGTTATTTTTAGAAATAAGAAAAATTTGCAATTTCCTCTTTAGGAAATTACAAAAAAAAACCTTAAATTCTTTTAAAATCTGTAAACTGAAAGATATATAAGTAGGTATGTACCTATACCTAAAATATCCCACAAACAAAAATCAGAAAACGTTGAATCTGTTTTTGAGAAAAAACCAGCAGCGGTTGTATAACAGCATCAGGAAGCATTGTTTAAGAACTAATAAAAATACGATTTCCCTCTTCTAGGGATGCACTTGAAAGAGCTTTAGACTCTTTTTGCTTATTCCTCATCATTGCAGTGTCATTTTCGTTTAAAATCTTGAGATACCTACATGTTACCTACCATTGTTTGTATATAAATGGAAAGTATAGTTTTAATTGACTATTTGGGGCATTTTTCTCCATCCCAGGACGAAAAATAAAGTGCCAGTTACCTAGTCATCTGGAAATGGTTTTTCAAATTTGATTTTAATACTTTTGACCTCTATTTTTAAACCAACATTTCTTCATAGCTGACCTTCAAAACTACCCAAATAAAAAAACTACCCTATTTTTGTTACTGGGGGACATTTCTTACAATAGAAGTTGAAATACAAACCTCTTTAAAACACTCCTAAGTAACAGGAAGTGAGATTTCTCAACTTTCATACGATGAACCGAAAATCACAATCGTTTTCTTGTTATCTCTTGAACTTCGATTAATTTTTTTTTTTTGAAATCATAACTGGACCAAGCCAACTAACAAGCGGAAAAGTGCACTTCGTTCCATCTATACATGAGACATCGTTGTCGTTTGGTCTGAATTCAATAAAACTAATAACACCAGCATAACACAATCGCACAAAACTGAACTGCCAAACAATTTTGCTTGAAAATAAGCAATAACAACAATAACAATAGTAACAACAACAACAACAATAACAACAACAATACAAAAAAGAAATAACAATAATAATCCGTTTCGAAGAAATTCCTTCATCGGAAAATAGAAAATTTCTTTTCTGCTTGGCTGCATCATCGTCATCATCATCATTATTGCTGTCCTCCTCATCCTAGAGCAAGAGCGTCAAGCAAGCTAGCTAGAGCTTCACCCAAGTCCAAGTGCAGCCAGAAGTACAAAATAATAATAAAAGATATAAATAAAGTTATAGATTTGTATCTGCTTTCAGGATGATTGCAAGTTTTCCTCCAATAACTCCCGTTCGATAGGATTTGTCAAAATGGGATTTATATAGATATATTGCTGGGGCTCTGAGTTCATCAGGTAGTGTGTGTAGTTAGAGATATAGGTTAGGATTGAAGATGATGATGATGGTGCAAGTGGGGTAGAAATAATACATCACAGTAGTTACAAGGGCAAAGCTTATATACATTGACGTAGGTAGGTATTTATAGTTGCAAACTGACACGAAGGCAGAAATAGAAAAGAAAATGTCTTAAGTACAGTTATAATAAACCATTCAAGCATTTCTCAGTCGATTTTGCAGGATGGAAGCTGATGAATAGCAGGAATAGAAGGTTTGAGAAGTAGCCAATGCTGTCGAAAGTACTTCTTTTAGTACAATCTTTCTTGAATTTGCTATATGTTATCAACAAAGCACAAAACAAACATTGAATGTAAAGGCAGGAAGATTGTGATCCTTGTGATATGAATTGATATTAAAAATTAAAAAGAAAAATATCAACACACTATTTTTATGGTTTTATAATGAATACGAGTGCAACATAGAGAACTCGGAAAAATTAGGTACTTACTAATTAGGCTTTCCCCGTACTATTTTTCAGCTATCATAACAAATTTATAAGCCGATTCCTATCATTGTTAAAAGCACTTTACAGCTATTCTCTAATTTTCATATTAAGCCTGGTGGGAAGAGAGGGAAGTAATAGCTTTTTTTTTCTTTTTAATATATTGAAATAGCTTTTAAAATCTTATTCAATGAATGGAAGTTATAGATTTATTAGGACAGGTACCTTTGTTTACAGTTTACATTTTGGTATCTTATTACATTTTTTTTGCACCCGTCTTAAATTGTGTAATGGCTCAACGATAGATGACTTCTAAAATTTTAGAAATAAGTTAATTTTCTAAAAATTACATTTCATAAATGTAGGTATCTACATAATATTAAAACGACAGCACTGACGCAATACAGAATCTGTGTGGTTTTCTTCTTGCACCATAGTGACTATATGCATACAGTATAGTACAGTACCTATAGGTAGGTACTGTCGTGAGAAAAACTATTGAACTATACAATTGACATTCACTCTGGTGGCTTCTGCTCACCAACTCTGATACTAATGAGATGATCTTCGAATGACACAATTAGAGAGAGAAATATCTAAAATGAAGAAAAAAAAATTGTTAACCAAAAAAACGTGATTTGTGACATTTTTGAGGTTCTCAAGCAATTGAGATTGAAAAAGCAATTAATCTTTGTTTTTTAGTTGTACCTTGTACATTTACTGTTAGTACTTTTTTAATTCTTAAAAAAAATGTGCACAAATTTCTTACAGCATTATTCACATTTTTATTTCCGATATTGTGTATAGATGCCATTACCTATGTAGGTATTTTATATGCGGTGACTATAATCTATATCAGCGGTTCCCAAACTTTTCAAGCTGTGGAACCCTAAACAATGCCCAAATATATTTCGGAACCCCAACCTGACAATAGCAAAAAATGAAAAACATCAGCACATTTCAAAATCAATTTTTTATTTAGTGTGAAGAATGAACCTATTTCATTGTTTGATTTATAATTGTTTTTAAATTAACTTCTGTGTCCAAAAGTTGTATTCGCATATCTAATCTGGGGCAACGTATTTAGTCTTTGTGTAAGTATACGCTGAAGCCTACTTCACAGCGGTACGTTGTAACAAAAGGTAGCAAATTTAATATAGCTTTCTTGACAAGCTCAGCAAATTCATTTTTCAATCATTCAATCCAAAATTCGTTTAAGGATACAGAATCAAATACAAATTTTGATGAGGAGGAGCTTTGCAGATCTATCAAGGACTCGTATTCCTGTATACTCAGGGTCATAGGATTGATGGTTTTCATAAGAAATGGATTTTGTACCCACTCGATGTCAGTATTTGTATCTGGAAAGTAATCCAGCATGGATTTTTCGAGACTAACCAAATGGAGAGCAATAACATTGCTAATATCTGCTCTGAGCTCAAGACTGTTTTCTTCCAAGAATTCATGTAAAACTGGAAAACACTCAAAATTGTTCTTTTGTACACATGAGATAGTCCAGTCATATTATATTTTTACCATGCAAACTGTGGGGTTGTTTTGATTTGTTCGCTCTTTTATAAAAACGTGACGCAACATGGAAAAAATGCAAAAATGATGCAAAAATGCATTTTTTGGGTGTTTTTCACTAATGGGTCGAAAACTACCAACTATTCGAAAATTACATCAAGCTGCCATTGAAAGCATACACAATTTCCAATAAATCCCTATTTAAGGTTTTTTTTCTGCGACAACCCATTTAGACTCAAGCGCTAGTCGAAAATTGATGTATTTTTACTTTTTTCGAAAATCGACTCGAAAGCTCTGTAACATGAACCAAGATATACTTTTCTGATGGTCTTTGACGCGCTGAGTTCGAATATGGCCTTGAAATTGCTCTATCACGTCACGTTTTTGAGATATTCAAATCTAAAAATTAAAAACAAATGCATTTTTAATAGGTACAAATTTGGGGATTTTTTTCTCGAGGTAATTTTTTTCGAAAAAATGTTTATGTATATTCTGAAGTACGAACATTTTACTTAAAAATTCTTTTTAAATCTTTCAAATACCTCCATTCGTCTTCGAGAAATCGTTGGTTTTCGTTTTACTACCTAATTCGAAAAACCCCAGAATTGACCCTTTTGAGCACAAATTGACTGGATTTTTTTTATTAGGCAGTAAGACTACTTTATTTTGATGTAATTTTCGAATAGTAGTTTTCGAGCCATTCGTGAAAAACTCCCAAGAAATGAATTTTTGCATAATTTTTTGCATTTTTTTTTCCATGTTGCGTCACGAAATTTTGTTGGCAAACCTCAGATTCGGATTCAGCACCCCCGAAAACATGGAGGAAGGATAAAATCAATACTACTCAACAATTTGCTCGCAAATAGCCTTTTTGAGCACAAATTAACTGAACTAAGAGTCAGAAATTAATTTTTCTTTTCAAAGCTGCCAGTTTGTTTCTCGCAAATAATAGGTCTGTTTCTTTACTTCTGGGATAAAGTTTGGGAAAAAGTTCGGGAAAAAGTTTGGGATTGAGCTTTCTGGTGTTGTTGTTGTAATGATTAACCAGAAACAAAAAGTAAGGAAACGCATTTGGGATGTTTCTGGTATGTTGCGGTTTAAATTACCTATTTGACTTCATTGCTGGTTGGCTCGACCGCATACAAAATTATACAATTTCAATTATATTTACATGCATTGACCATGTTGGGCTCTATTAAAAGAATAAAGAGAAACATTTTACTTTATATTTGCCTCCATTGTATCATTTTCATTTAATTTAATTAAATCAAACCATTTTATGTACGCTACTTGAAAAATTAAATTTCAAATTTTTGATCAGCTGATTTCTTATTTGACAAGCAAGAAAGTGCAGTAACTAAAATGTTCGGGTAGATTCTTGCTGGAGGGGAAATGAAAAAAAGTCAAAAGCTCTGGCATTTTCATGCCAGAAAATAGTAAAGAAACACGTTTTGGGTAGATTTGGGATACTTTGGGATCCCGCGGGCGAGTAAAGAAACAGACCTAATACCATTGAATAATTACAAATAGAAGGGGACACCGAGCATTGCTCAAACGACAGTAGCACCAATCAAATCCAGTGGCCGCTCATGAAGCTATAATTTCCTTTTCACACAATAATTGATTTTCTTCTCGGCTAAGTGAGTCTCAAATAAATCCTTTTGTATTTTTCTTAGAGATATACATAGATACATACGAGTAGATATGTAGATAGAGCGAAGAAAGGATACATATTTTTTTTCTTCAATTTGTGCTTTGATTTTCTTTTGTGAATGAGCGCACATGTAGGTATACATAGGTGCATTTTAAATATATTGGTGTTTGGTGTCCGTCTCATCGCCATACAGCAACAAAAAGATACAAAACGGTTTCTCTTTTATTTGTATTATTGTGCGTTTGAAGTCCGGTTACGATACGGAGGAGAATTGCGTTTAATTGTTGTGTGTTTGGTAAAAGTACCTTTTGTTTTTTCTTAATTTCTCAAAAACTAAGGAAGATTTTTGCATTTGGTTTTCGGTAATGGACTAAATAAATGATAAGGGCATTGAATATTGAACACAAGAAAGCACTTTATTACGTAAAATTTTGAAAAATATCGACTTAAAAAAAAATCACATTTTTTTTTTTAAATTTTGACTTTGAAATTTAATTTTTCGAAACCTATTCGCTTAAACAACTTGATTTGAAATCCAAATGCAAGAATGGAGTATTATCTTTAAAAAAAAACTATAGCATATTATAAGATGTGTTTTCGTTGACTTTGAATGTTTTTTTTGCCTGCCTCAGGGAGGGGAGATACAACTTTCCCCCCAAACATTTTTTTTCTTAGAATAACCCCAAGAACCACATCCTAAAATACTTCCACTCAGGTCCGGGACACACTGTATATTATCTATACTAAGATTTAAATAATTTCTTGTATTTGTTGTTTGAATTAAGCTTAACAACAAACTGCCGCTCACTTTCAAAAAGTATTCTTTATTTTTTTTTATTATGTGTAGACTAAACTTTTAAATCTATAAAATAATTTAAAAACTACTTTTTGTTTTTAATTAATTAAATAAATACAATTCTAATGTTCGGACTCAGACGTCAAACTTCAACCATTCAAACAAATTTAAGGAAAACAAAATGTTTGTTTATAATTTTGTATTCATGGTACTAAGTTGTGGTATAAGATGAAACACGAAGCATTTTTTTTATTTTTGAAGGTTGTCAAAGTGAGAAAATCTCCGAACTTTATGTTCGGAACTTTAGTTAGGTGACTTGTGTATTCAACTTTAAGTCACCTTGTTTTTGTTGTAATATTTAGTTTTACCTGAGATATGTGATCTTCAATGAATAATGTTTTTTTATCACCAATATCCCAACTTATAATGATCATTTTAGACTTTGTTGAGACTATTTGTTTTTGTGGCTTTTCACCGTTATTTTAGAAAACAGTTTAAACGACTTTTTGTAATCTCTTCGTAGGTATGTATATCTTTTGCTTCCTTCCAAATATTTATTGCATGGTTGATATAAGTATGCAGATTTGAAGACTAACATATTCTTAACATTTTTGAAAATTTTCCAATTAAAAAAAGTAACTAATTGTGTTTTTACTAAACATTTGTGTAATCACCATCGAAATGAAAACAAAAATAACGAATTCTTTTCAACTATTTACAATTTTGTATTGGTCACGCACTACTTGGACAAGAAAAAAGATTTAAAGTTTTTTTTTTAATTTTTTTCAATATAAAAATAATCAGCAATGTTAAGAATATGTTAATCTACAAATTTGCATACTAATATTAACCATGCAATAAATATTTGCAAAGAAGCAACAGATATACATTAGGGTGGTCCTTAAATTGGACATTGTCTTGGATAGCCTTCAATCGAGTCAAAACATTGAAAAACAATTTCCCTAATTTTTTCAGATTTTTATTTCACCCCCCTGGTCTCCCTTTTTCCACTTTAAGGTACAAATAATGGAGTTAGGGTGATTCTTATAACATGCAAAAAAAAATCAGAACTTATAGATTAGATTGAGACAAACAAAAAATTGTAGCGGAGGGGAGGTCTTTTTCTAAAAATTTGACCCGAAATAGAAAAAAATTATTAAAAAACAACGGGACCACTTACAATGGCGTGCTATAGCTTTTTTTAAAGCCATGAATTCAGTCTTTAATATGTTTTTTAAATCAAGCTTTTATTGTAAATAGTTTTGGAAAAAATAATTTTCAAACTTAAAAATAAAAACAAAAATAATGATGTTGTACGTTTGAAAATTATTTTTTTCAGAAACTATTTATAATAAAAACCTTGATTTAAGAAACATATTAAAGACTGGATTCATGGCTTTAAAAAATGCTATAGCACGCCATTGTAAGTGGTCCCGGGGGGTGAAATAAAAATCTGAAAAAAATTAGGAAATTTGATTTTCTCTATTTAGAGTCATTTGATGCCTATCCAAGTTGGATTTTCAAAAAAAACCAATATAAGGTCCACCCTAATATACATTGTATGTACCTACGAAGGGGTCACAAAAAGTCGTTTTTTTTATTATTAGGTGTGATTTTGGTGATTTGATTGACTCAAAAAAGTTCCGAGAAAATTACAACCTTTAAAAATTAAAAAAAAGCTTTCTGTCTCATCTCACACATACAACAAAAACCACTGACAAAAAAATACAAAATCTTGTTCCTAGAATTTTTCTTAACTAGTGTACCTACATACATGCGATTTTAATTTTAGGTTAAATTAAATTATAGCCAAATTAAAATCAGAATATCTACCTCTCAAAAGTCCACTTAAAGTGTATCCTTCTATTTAAAAGAAAAACATAAGATAGAACCATTTTTATCGCTTAGTTGCTAAAAAAGGGAGTTACATACCTACAAACCTTCAAATGTGTTCTACACCCTGTTTCACGGTTTTAGTTTTAAATTTCAAACATTTTTCAATTGGGTACAGTAAAAATAAAAACCTTAATTAAAAAAAAAACTACATCTTTACTATCACTGGTTGCTTTAGTTTCTTTTTTGATTTATTAAGTACATAATAATACTTATAATTTTTATTTTTCCTATCTTAAAAATAACAATGTATGTATGTACCTACATTTATACCAAAATCGTTGAAAAAACAATAAATGAGAACAAATCATAACCATTATTTAATTATAAGGATCCATGAAAATCAACGAAAAATTTAAAAGAAGATGGAACAGGTACCTTCCTGCATATACCTATAAAACGACCCATTCACAGCACATAAGTGTGCACACACTCCGCCACACATATACCACCGATCGACCCACCACACCAAAAATCAAAGAGTGCACACTTGTGTTGTGTGTATGTACCACTTGAGACTTATGTTTTCAAATTAAAAAAAAAAAATTATTATTCCTTGCCTATGGATCTCAAGATATAAAAAAACAAAACAAAGCCATCATCGTTAACATCCCAAATTGCAACAAAACACTAACAACAAATTTATTTACTGGACAACACAACCCAGAAAAGAAAATATAATTTTTATCTCTACCCCATATTTTCATTAACCTTGAGTCCTCGAATGGCATTGAAAAAAATACCTCAAAAGCAAAACTAAAACGGCGGCTGTTCAATTCGTTGTTGTTGTTCATTTTCATGCTCTGTGAAAAAAAACATTTCTTCCCTTTCTTCTTCGGCAATTAAGGAAATTTCCCAAAAGGAACAAACTTTTAAGGAACAAATTTATTAAAGGGGTGTTGTATTTGATAGAGCGATTGCAGCGACAGACTGCCAAACCAGGCCACCTAGTGGACGTTTTGCCCGGTGTCCCTTCTATTTGTAGTTATTCAATGCTAATACTGTAATTGATTTTTCCTGCAGAGCTTTAGCAGTTTTATTGATCTTCTCGAAAATGTCTGCAAGATAAGCTAATTTCTTAATCCATTGCTCATTATGCAATACATCAAAGAGTTTTGCAGTTGAAGAAATATTTTTTCCAGTTTGAACACATTCAACTCATAACGAAGTTGAAATAACCTGGATAAAGCTTTCCCTCTGGAAAGCCATCGGATTTCAGAATTTACACACTAATTTAAACAATTTCGATTGGAGAAGACGACTCTTCACAAAATTTACTATTTTCACAGCTTCACCGAGAACTTTTTTAAATCAGTTGGCATTCTTTTCATAACAAGTGCATAATGATGGAAAATACAATGACTGCTGGTACTCTTAGGAGCAAAGTTTTTTAATATTTTAAACAACCCCTTTAACCATTCCCACCAATGCTGCGGCTCCGCCACTGCATATATGTATCAATATATTTTCCCCAATTAATGATGTGTTTACTCATGAAACAATTTGAAGATCACACTTCGATTAAAAATAAAAACTTCTAAAAAAAAATGTTGTTTAAATTTTTTTTGTGGAAATTTTTTATTTGTTTTCTGTTTGTATTTTACTGTTTATACTTCAAGAAATTTGTGGAACCCTAAAAACTCTCCCGCGGAACCCCAGGGTTCCGCGGAACACACTTTGGGAACCGCTGATCTATATCATTCCCTTCTATTTTGCTATTTCCAGGAACCCAGCAGAGTTTGACTCGGTTAGTGTTGCAAATTTTATTAAGTATGCCTCGGCATTATGTCACTGTTTTGGATCTTATAGTCTCACTGGCTATTGCTTTTGATAGTGACTTGGCAGTCCACGAAAAATGTGATCTCCGACGAGCTCAGTTTTTTTTTTGTGCACCATTTCTACCGCTTTTCAATGGCATAAATCTCAGCCTGAAAGACGCTTCACTCATCTGGGAGTTTTTTTTTTTTTTCCTTCTTCATTTTGACCCGTCAATATAGAAGGGGATACCCTGTTCACTAATAAGTGAGTTGGGCTCCCAACCATGTCTTTCGGGTATTGAAAAAGAGAAGTGTTTGTTAAAATCTATTATCGGTGGTATGTAATCAGTCGTCACCAAGTCCGACTGTCTCATACCTTTGTAAGATAGACCCATGACCATAGGTGCTGTGCTTCCAAGAGCCCAGTTCTTTGAGTCTAAGTGCGTTTTTTTTATTTGCTGTGCACCTAATGTGCTCGCCTAGGGCTGGAAGATTTAAAATAATTTCTAACCCTGCTTGTTGCGTAGACCTATGTGCCCCGTTATTCCTATACAGGCTAGTCTCTGTACCTTGTTCAGGTTTTTGAGATAGCTAACTTTTTCAACAGCCTTCCACCACACTATAGAACCATAGATAAGTATGGGTCGAATAATCGCCGTGTACATCCACTTGATAACCTGCGGTCGCATACCCCAGCGTACATATACCGAAGGTTTTTTTGCATGTGTAGAAAGCGCAGAGTGCCCTTTTCATTCTTTCCTCTGTGCTCCGTTTCCATGTTAGCTTGGAATCAAGGATTACTCCAAGATATTTAGCTTCTTTGGAGAGTTTCAGAGGAATATCATTTAGCATGGGAGGAGTAAAGTCCCCTAATTTCTTTTTATTCGTGAACAGAACTAGTTCAGTTTTTGTAGGGTTAGCCCCGAGACCGTTTTGTGCTGCCCAAGAAGCTAGTTCTTTAAGTGCGGATTCCATAATATCTTTGATGGTGGTAAGATATTTACCCGATATCAAAATTACTATGTTGTCCGCATAGGCCGCAATTTTAATTCCCTGATTACTATATCTTGTAAGAATTTTATTAACAAATAAGATCCAAAGGAGAGGTGAAATTACCCTTCCTTGTGGTGTGCCTCTTGTAACTGTTTTCTCAACGATAGCATCTTCAAATCAGGAGTTTATGATTCTACTATTGAGCATGGTATAAATCCAGTCCACAATGGCAGCTCAACTCCAACCTCTTTCAGAGCAGATTTAATGGACTCCGTTTTTACGTTGTTAAATGCTCCCTCAACCCTCAATGTCCAAAACTGCTGCCAGGTATTTGAAACAATTGAGTACTTGACAATAGTCTTCAAACCTTCAACTCTCTAGCTGCAATTCAAAAAACAAAAAATGATTTCCGGATAAGTATTGTTGTGTGCGTGGAAAACTAGATATTTAACGCTGTCCTAATTTGTTTTCCAACAGAGCAAATCCTACAATCGCAATCGATCGCATAAAGAAAGTTCCAAATTCTCTTAAGAGCATTAGAGGACATGCCAAAGATTTTATCATAAAGACTTTTCTATGTGTATCACATCTTGTCCCAGATTTATCTATCTACAATTAAAATAAGAGCTCCAAGAATTTCATCAAAACAAACAACTTATTCCGTAACGGACAGATTTATGATAAACGAAAAAGTTCTACCTTCTCTGTTCCCAAGCTCTTCGTCAACGAGTGAATGAAATGGAAAAGCTTATTTTCTACTTTGAAAATACAAATTAAAAATGAATTTCTACGAGATTTGGTACAATTTAATTTCTTTTGTACATGAAGGTTGACAGAACTTTTTAGTAAGATTCGTATAAATTCGTAGTTTCGAGAAGTACTCGAACAGACATAATGTTTTTAGCTCTAAGAGCTGAGCTTTTATACAAGTGATCCTTCAATCAAAGTCCTCAAGTTGCTTGATATATGTGACAAGTCTTACTTTCAATGGCACCAGCTAAAATGATTAAAATGGTTTAAACAGTGTCCCGAAGCATATTATATGGGCACTGGTAATACAAGAATTGGACACTTGCACTTACAAGACCTTGAATGTGTGGAAACTGACCTACGATGAAAATGACAACTACAGTTACCCCCAGAAGCGTCTTTAAGGACATTCTCATTTCGTCAGTGACATTGTCTTTTTATCTGACGGAAACTACACCTTTCCCGGCTAACCCTTCGTTTCTGGGGTTTAACCACTGGAAAAACCATTTATCGCTTCGAAGACCACACCAAGGATGTTTTCTCGGTTGCACTCTCCACTGACAACCGTCAAATTGTGTCTGGACCTCGGGACATGATCATCGAGCTGTGGAACACTTTGGCCGAGTGCAGGTACACCATCCAAGAAGATGGAACACACCTATTGGGTGTCATGTGTGCTTTTCTCGCCAACCCTCTCTAGTCCGATCATCGTGTCATGTGGTTGGGATCGTACCATCAAGGTCTAAAACTTGGCTAACTGCAATTTGAAGAACAATCCCGACGCGACAGCTCTCTCTGCACATTCGGAGGCAAGGACGCTAAGGCCCTGTTGTGGGATCTCAATAACGGCAAGAACTTTTTCACCTTGGAGCACAACAATATCATCAATGCCCCGTGCTTCTAACGCAAAAGCTACTGGTTTGCGTCTCCTATGGCCCATCTATCAAGATCTGGAATTTGGTATGCAAGAAGACTGTCAAGGAACTCCGCGGGCCGCCCAGAGGTTGTATCGCCATCCGCTCAGCACGATCCATCACAATGCTTGTCGCTGGCTTGGTCCACCGATGGTCAAACCTTAAGCCTAGTAAAGTACATACTTGTGAATCATGTCGTGAATCCATAAAAAATTAGCATTTTTCTTCATCCGTGAAAGTGCTCGTAAAGCTGTGTGGAGAGTTTTCATTCACGAGCAATTCTCGTGCACAATGTGTGGGAACTGTTGGTGAACGCGCTTGACAATTCAATTACTAAAGAAAAATGCCTCATTGGAGGCATTGTGGCCTTAGGCGTCAAACGTTCACAACACATTGGCAAGTCTGTACCAGTGAGCAATGTCAAAAAATCACTTTCTCCACTGGTGATTGTTCACTTCCCGAGGAAGTATGTACTAGTCTTTAGTCGCTAGTTGTTGAGACAACACCATCTGTGTTTGTTTTTGGCAAGGGTGTCGATCTCCACTCACTAAGAAGTGGATATAGTTGATCCAAAACGTATCTTTGGCATATGATGACCATGGTGCACCTTCATAATGGTATACCTACTTTTCATGCATTGATATTTTGGCATAATGTCTTTACATGCCGAAGGTGTGGGTTCGATTCCCAGCCGTACCACCTAAAAACAAAAATGTTTTATCCGAGGTACTGTCTCTTGTGAGGAACTGACAAATCCTTCAAGAGTATACTTGTCATGAAAAGTGCTTCTCATTTAGCCGTTCGGACTCGGCTAAAAACTGTAGGTCCCCTCCATTCCTGCCAACAAACACGCACACAGGAATGATTGTGAGTTGTAAGTCACTAGGCCCTGGTTCTCCACAAGCTGTTGCGCCACCCAATTTATTTATTTATTTCATAATATCTGTCCCAATATCCTTTTTTTCATATCACTTACATCATGTACATAATTATCTACTTGTAAATGCGCCATTCTTGTATTCATAGCTACATAATGCGAAATTAATTAGCAATCAACCAGAAGTCTGTGAGTTATAATATATCTCAATACAACTTTAATAATAAATTTTTTCTTTGGCAATGGTTATTTATCTTAAGTGTTTAAGCTTGCACAAAAACAATAATCTAACGTTATTATCCAATTATGAGTGATCCTATCTATCTACCAAATAACTACCGATAAACGAGTAGATATTATTAATCTAACAAATTTCTACACCTTGTGACATAATAGTTTCAAAACGTAAGAAGCATGTATTTATTTCCTCATGACAATAGTAGTTTATCCTCCATTTCCCAATTATTTTATGTTTTTTTACATCACACAACATAAAATACCACTTTCATCCTTCCTAATACATTATTACCGCATACGTGCAATTGAATCTCACTTTTCTTTCAAAATAAAAATGAAAAAACAATTCCCATAAATTTTCTTTCAAAATAATGGAAAACTATTCGAAAATCAAGTGTTTTAAAATATTTGCTGCATGCCACACTTGCTCTGTTACACCATCATACATACTCAATAATCAACCCGTGAAAAACGACTAGGACACGATCACTTTATTGCATTTACACGTCAATAACATTTTTCCAATTATTTCGTTTTGCAAAAGAATACCAAAGCTAAGCAAGGAAAGTTGCTATATACATAGGTATACATATTAGTTGCAAAAATACAGATTGAATCGATTCGTTGTCCTGTGGCATGTTACAACCATTCCATTGACTCCCTGAGTCTATAGGATTTTGGCATGATCATGGCGTGATCCACGTTTTGTTAATTTCAAACCTCACTTAGCCTTTTTCCCTGTCGCCATCTTTTGACAGCTTCACATTGCATCGTCATCGACATCGTCATCATCATCATCGTCAGACTTTACCACAAATTCCCTAACTTATTGACACCTAGTTGAAGCGTGTGAAGAGCATTATTATCATCGTCATCGTTATATCCATTTTGTTGGAGCCCAAGACGAGAGCGGAGTAGAAATGTGTACAATTGTTGAATTCAATAAACGTGATATGTTAATCATAATGTCGAGCGGTTAGTGTTGAACAACGATGAAGAATCAAGCTGCTCTCGAATGAAAGTGATAGCAATGCTTAGAGGTTTTGCACGTTCGTAATATGAGCTCACGATTTTGTCTTTAGAGGCTGATGTTGTATATTACTAGAAGGGAATTTGGTGGAATATTAATGCCACAAAAAGAACACCATCTTCGGTGGTAATAGGTACTTATGCAAAATATTTCCCAAAAGTGGTAATCACCTTTATGTTAAAATTAAAAAAAAAAGACCAGAGAATTTAACATTTTTATAATTTTACTTTGTTAAACGTCTGAATTAGGAATTTCGTATTTCTATACAAATTTTGTTAAAATCAAGCGACTGGGTAGTGGTCGCAACAGCGAAGTAGATAAACTTTGTCACCGAAGGCCAGGAAATAGTCGATATATTAAAATGTGCACCATGTAGAGCAAGCAAAAGGGCAAGAAGACAACCCACTTCCACTTTCTTGTTTTTTTCTTCAAATTTCTGACAGGTGAAGAAACAATACCTATAATAGGCTTTCATAGCATTCGGGGAGAAATTATTATTTTCGAACTCGCACATTCACCATACACATCAATAATTCTAAAATCAGTGTCATGGATAGGATATAGTAAATTCAAATCGATAAAATCTTTCTTCAAACAATCATGAGATTACAAACCAGTTCCTTGCACTATTCAATCCAACAACAGTAAGTTGTACTATATAACAGTAATACATACATAAATAACCCGTCCACAAATAGTTATAATCCATTGCATAATAATGTTACAACGACAAACTATCGATCACGCTCCATTTTCCATTTTAAATTACCATCAGTTGCATTTTATTTGCAATGCCTCAATAGGTACAACATCATAAAGGATTAAAATGAATTTTCGTACAGGGTGTTGATATCGATCGAAGATTTATATCAAATAAATTTAAATGTATTCGTATTGGTGTAGTAGGAATTCCCTCAATTTCATTTAGTTAGGTATATCTGTTCCTGATTTTTATAAAATAATAGCTTCACGACATTACACCTTTTTTTCATTGGTTAGAAAAATTTAAGTTTCATTAAAAGAAAGCAAGAAAATAGGTGTGTACAAAAAAGGAAAAATGTTTGTAAATTTATTAAAGTTTTCTTGTTTTTTTAATTTTATGGAAGGTCAATTGCTCCGGGAGCCGACCGTTAGATTACCTATCTCATCGCGGCCACGTATAAATTGGATGCCAACCGATAGCTCTTGTCAAAACATTTACAAAACTGGTCGGACAAGCTTTATCTGGTCTGGTTAGAAAATGCACTTTTCAGGTTGCATTTTTCGCTAAATGTACCTATAAAATAAGCAACTTCCATAAATGGGGTATCAAATGAAAGCTAAGACTGTCGTCTACACGATACCAATGGTCGGACAAACTTTTGTTGTCTGTTGCCACGAGTCTGACCACTTTTCTGAAACTAGGGATTCTGTGCATCCTTGGATGAAAATGAGAAAAAAGTGGTTCAAACTACCTTAAATTGTGTTCTGTTATTTTCCTTATCCTAAGGGTCAGTTATAGGATATCGGTGGTGTTTGGTAGAAGCCTAATAGCTCCATACAAAAATAAATAGAAAATATTGTGGTCACAAATTGATTTTGGGCTTAAAAGTTGAGTTATGTCACCAAAGCGAAGAGTTTTGATCGAATTTCACGAAGAAATGAACAAAGAAGAGTTCAATTGAATGTTGAAAATGAAGAACAGCTCATAAAAATACAAGATAACGTAGCGATCGAAATGTTAACAAACTGCATGAACTCGTGCAAATGTAAAGAACCAATCTTCTGCGACTTCGATTACAAGATTGCATATCATTTTTATCTGATTCAAAATGACGAAAAGGGGGACATCAAAAGTTTTCTAGGAGGATCAAGTGTTCAAAAAATGGGTTCGAAAAATATAACACCAGAGTAAAAAAAAATGAAGTTAGAAAGTTTCATTTGATTTGTTACTATAAAACAATCAAACTGACAGATGAAGGAAAACTTTTTCGTCTGAAGTGAGATGTAGATCATTGAGGGGATGCGTTCAGCTTTGAAAGGACTTTTTACTTCAAACTAGTGTATTCAAAGAAAATCTTTTTAAAATATTTAATGAAAATATTTTTACAGGTTACAATTGAATGTTTTCTCCATTTGAGTTTTTACTTAATAAGGGGGGCAGAGGTTTGTATAGAGGGTAGGAAAAAGGGGGACCATCCCCCCTAGAGGGGAACGTCTGGTTACCCTAATTTATTGACTTATGCTACATTTCCACCTAACGCTTATCTGAGATTTAATAGGATTTGCCTCAATTCTTCTTTAAATCTCGAAGATTTAGGACAAATACTTTTAGAAATCGAACTAACCTATTCCTGTATGGCGCTGAAGGATTAATTCATGGCTGAGTTCAGTTCTTCACATAGGAAACATTCTATCTCACTTCCTCTTCATAAAAAAAAAATAAAACGCCATTTGCATTTAGGTGTTGGTCAAAGTAAATCTTTTTGAAATCTTTTTGTGCGATGGAAACACCAAATAGATTTATTAAATCTGAACTGAAATAAACCTTTGGTGGAAACATAGCATTATTTTTGACTTCAAATTCTGCAATCATCATTCATTTAGCATTGAAATGTTTTCAATAATTTTGTATTCACATTCAACTTACAGCAATCAAATGATTGCAATCTTTTGGGGACGCATGCATTTTTTGCATTCATTCTTTGCATTCATTTGCAGCGTTCGCTTACATTTTTTTGGATTTTCTTCTATTCTTTGCATTCTTTTGAATTATTTATCTAACAATCTTTAGAATCACATTAAATTTTGATTATGTATGCATTTATGTATATTGTACATTTATGTACCTATGTACTTAATTCATTAATTTATTGATCTTTCATTCAAAAGAATGTAAATGAACGTAAAGAATGCAAATGAACGCAAAAGAATGCGAAAGAATACAAAGTAAAATAAATAATGGAAAAGAGTGCATGAATTGCCAAAAAATTGCCTTCAGTTTATTGCTGGAAAATTAGTGAAGGAAAAAAATGATTGCAGTCATTTGAATGTAAAATTAACGGAGATTGCAGAATTTGAAGTCGAAGTCTCAAAGTGAAGTCAATGAATGGAATTTTTCGATCGAATTCAATAAAACGACGTAAATGATTGCATTTATAAAAGATTGCATTCTTTTGCAACCCTGCAAGCATTTATCTTAAACGCATTTATTATTAGGGTATTATCAATTTATTTCTACATACATAAAAACATATATCGTTGGTGGGAGAGAAAAAGAAACATACTTATTGAACTTGAAATTTTGAATAGTTTTATTCATATGTATGTAGATTGGACTCCTTGACTTTCTAAGTTTTTAACAATCAATTTCTAAATGTGTTTACCTACGTTATTTTGAAAACTTTGTTGCTCTGAATCTTTTAAGGTACAAACTACAGAGATTCGGACGTGGACCTATGAAAACAATTGCTCAAAATTTCAAGAAAAGATAAATATTTGTTTTGGTCTCCGACCAGAAGGTATTGAAATAAATCTATTAAGAAAACGGGGAAAAATGTGCGAGGAAGTGCAGAGAGGGAATACACAAATGCTGTTATTCTTTAGCCTTTGAGGAACAATAATTTGCAATTTCAAACTGTTAGATACAGTTTTTTTTTGTATTCATCGACTGTTCTACATTTTCTTACTTATGAAGCAAAATTGAAAAATAACATATTTGATACAACATTATGTTATAACACTTTGATTTGTCTGCCCGTGCGAGGCCGGGGTGGGCCAGCTAGTTTCCTATAAAAATGGTCGGATTCGTCGCAACAGACAAAAAAAACTGTTCGACCACTGGTATCGTGTAGCTTTCATTTCATATTTATGGAGATTGTTTAAGCACACTAGCAAAAAATGCAACCTGAAAAGTGCATTTGCCACCAGAGGAAGTTTGTCCGACCAGTAGTTTTGTAAATCTTTGGGATCGAGTGGCATCCTCATTTTGCGTGGAGCTGATGACATAGGTAACGGTCAAGTATCAGACAATTAGTTTTTGTTAATTTTCCTGCTCAAGTTTTTTATTAATTCTTTTAAACTTTGTACTTCGATAAGAAATTTAATTTTGAACAAAGTTTTTAATGTTTAATTTTTAATTGAGTCTTAGATTTCGAATTAAACCAAACATAGTGTGACCATTCCCTCTGAAACGCAAGGGTGAATTTAGTCGATTTATGGATAAAAACATGCTTTTGACTTAAACCAAACATACCTATTCAATAATAAAATACGTTAAACTTAATAATTGTTCCTTCCTTCCCTTATCCTTTTCAGATACCTATGCACTATGTAATGTACCTATTTTCAATAGTATTAATTTGGAAGACGGCTAAGCCATGCTTAAATGTACAATTTGTATACATAATATTGTAAATTTTTTTCGATTCAATAAAGTACCTTAATAGCCTATTGAATAGACCGGAAACTGAGGGGTATAAAGGAACAATTACGTGCAAGGGTTTTCATTATTGAATAGGTTTGTTTGGCCCATAAGCATGCTTAAAACCGAAAATGCTACTGAATTCACCCATGCGTTTCTGAGAGAATGGTCACACTGGCCACTTTTCAATATTTTTGGTGTAACTTGAAAACTAAGCCAAATTTGACAATTTTGCATATAATACTTTTTGTTCAAAATTAAATTTTCTATTGGAATGGATAGTTCAAAGAATTTAACGAAAAAATTTAAGCAGGAAAAGTTAACAAAAAACAACCTACAAAAAATCAAAAAGTCAAGGATATCTAAATTTTTTAATAAATTGTGCATACTTTTTTTTTAAGCAAAGATAGGGTCAAGACATGCACGGACAAAATAAAGTAGAGGCTAAAGGCTTTAATATGGCATGTTCAAAAATTAGTATTTGTTCAAAATTGACAGATATATTCCCATTCAAACCTTATCATTTCTTATAATTTTTCGCAGTTTTGGCCCGAAAGTTCCATTTTTGGTACAATATGGCAAATTTCAATTTCGTAAAAATGTTCGAAATCACAATTTTGATATAATATGACATTAGAACTATAGAGAATTTATAAAAAGGATGTAAGTTCGCAATTTCATTTTTCGGCTGTTTTTAAATGCTTTCATACCTACAGACCGAACAGCTGGTCTGATTAACATCAGATTTGGTAGTAGGTGCTAGGAACGTTAAATTTGTCATGCAGTACCAAAAAAATAGGCTTTCGGGTAAAAACTGCGAAAAATGATAAGATATGGTAAAGTTTGAATGGCTATATCTCTGTCAATTTTCAAATAATATGGTTTTTTTAACATGTCATATTAAGGCCTTAAGACTCCAGTTTACTTTGTTCATGCATGTCTTGAGCGTATCTTTGCTCCGAAAAAAGTTATGCGCAATTTAGAAAAAAGTTTAAAAATCTTTGATTTTTCGATTTTTTTATGTTGGTTTTTGTTTACTTTTCCTGCTTAAATTTTTTTAAGCAATTTTCTAAACTATCCATTTCGATAGTAAATTTAATTTTGAAAAAAAGTATTATAAGTAAAATTGTCAAATTCGGCTTAGTTTCCGAGTTATACCAAAAATACTGAAAATTGGCCAGTGTCACCATTCTCTCAGAAACGCATGGGTGAATTCAGTAGCATTTTCGGTTTTAAGCATGCTTATGGGCCGAACAAACATATTCAATAATAAAAACCCTTACACGTAATTGTTCCTTTTTAAAAGGTCCATTCAATAGGCTATAAACTAAACTAGTATTAATTCTTAAAATGTCCCTAGAAACTTACGTAGAAGTAACCTGAAAAATATCTGAAAAGACGTAAAGTAAAACAAAAAACAAGAAAGAATAAAATAATATTTCAGAATTATTAAAAACCGTTAATTATTCAATTTCAATGATAAAAATTGTAAAAAATTGAAAAAATTTCGCTTTTTTGAGAATTAAATTTAAATTTGTCAAACTTATTAACAGTTCTTTATAAAAAAATATATTTTCTTAAACTCAATATATAAATATTCAGTTTGAGAAATGTACCGTCGTTCTTTTTTTGGGCTTTTTCGTTAGATATTTTGTACCACGTTTATAAATTAATTAAATAAAAAAAAAAATACAAATAGTGCGTTGTATGTATAAGCTTCTGAAATATTTCAAATGACGTTTAATAAGGTTATTAATTGATAAATATTTGGATGGATTAACTTCCATTAAACACACCATTTTAGCAAAAAATGTTTTTCTAAGCTTATAAAAATAAAAATTTTCTTAAGTTAGGTAGATATATAGAAATTTAACGAATTTATCTAGAAAAACATTTATTTTGCGAATTTTTAAAAAAGTACCGTTAAATTTTTTGTTTCTACCTCAAAATCATGTTTTTTCATTGTTGTTTCTTGAGTTAATTCTAAATATTTCCAGAAAGGTACATAGGAGACACTTACAAAAATTTTTAAACGATGTAAAATTAAATTTTAAATAATATAAAATCATATTTTTTTTTATAAAAATCCACTGACTGATGAATGTCGACGGTAAAAATCTATAAAAAAATTATTTTTTTAGTTTCTTCAACGTTTACAAAAACATTAAGGCATTGTTATTTGACATATTTCGCAAATTTTTTGTTTATATTTAGAAATTTTTAACTTTAAATCTACGTTGTTTGAAGTATTTTTCAAGTCTCTTAAGTGAACCATGATATGTTTTCTTATTATCTTTTTCTATTTATCTTTTCACGATTTTTCTTTCAATAAAATATTTTTTTGTTTTACTGAGGGGGCACGAAAATAAAAAAAAGTTGTTAAATATACCAAACCACGCAGCATTTGTTAGTCAACTGCTTTTTAAAGTTCGGTAAAAACAAATTTTAACGGAAAAAATTACAAGAAAAAGTACGAAATTTCCCTTTTTCAGCTAAAAAAAAATGTACGGCTAGGTATAGGTATTGTAAAAAGTATTAATCTTTATTTAAAATTTATTAGTATTCTTGTGAAATTTACCGTTATATTTTTTTTTACCTATTTTTTTTTTTTTTTCAAATGTTGATTACTCTGATTCCGCAATTGGTAGGAGTGGGGATTTTTCAGTCAGTTACTCCTTTTAACTAGCTGTAAAATCTCACAAAATTTCAATACCAAAATTTAGGACATTTGCACAAAATTCCAGGGCTAATTCAGTGTTTTTTTTTTTTTTTATTTGACATTTTTAATACTTGAACCAATGATTATATTTCCTTTGACAATTTTATCTTGTGTCAAAAATTAATATTTTTAAGAGCTTGATATGCTTTACCAACAATTTATCTGTGGCCAACAATTTTTATTTTCATTTTCTATGCATTTTTGTGTCAGTATTTTTCGCTCTTGATTTAATAGACGAAGGCAACAAAATCGAACTGTTAATATTTCATCATTGGTCTCAAAAATCTAAATCTCGGCAGAGGATCCTAAAATATTATTCTTCCTAAGGTTTGAATAACATATTATTTACATATATGTATTGATATTTAGAGTTCGCGTATTGTAATTTCCTGTTTTCCATACAAAATGTACGAACAAAAACATGGTGTTGCTCGTTCTCGTGCTTATATCACGAAAACTATCTACACTGTCCATTACAAAGTAACTATATACCATGATAGAAAATTTCACGCTCAACAAAAATTTACTGAAGTAAAATGTACCTATATCGCTAAGCAACTTACCTTAAAAAAATCAATTTAATCGATTTAATTACTTTTTGGTGGAAAGCTATAACAAAAAATGGTTTTTATATTTTGGAGGTAACCGAGAAACCATTTTTTTGATGTTCCATTGTCTTCAACTGATTTTCATAAATTCTTTTATATAGAAGGTTCTAAGAAATAAAAATATTTTGTTTGGATTTAAAAAAAATATTTCGAATAATATTTTTTTTAAACGACTTCTACAATTTCGATAAACTTTTGTTGTATGCTTAAATTAGTCCAGTCTACCTACTTTGTATTAAATAAAATGCGCGACTGGATCGCACATACTTGCTCTTATGTTCAAGTTGTGTGGGACTTAATAACTTTAAAAAAATATTCAAGTAATTATAGAAAAAAAGTATAAGAAAGCATTTAAATCGTTCTTTTAATTGTATAAACAGCCTGATAAATAACTTAGAGCTCAAAAAAGTATGCCATTTGATTACTTGAAAAAATATGCAAACAAAAAATTTTAAATCGTTGGAGCCGTTTTCTTAAAAATTAATTTTTTAAATATAAAATTTTTGTAACATTTTTCAAAAACAAATTGGTATATCAATTTTGAGTACATATATATTAATATTCATTTAAAACTGAAATTTCAAAACAATTCATCAACCCGTTTTTGAAATATTCAATTTTCAAAAACAAATTTTGAATCTTTTTTTAAAAATCCAAAATTTATTTTTTCAAAAATTTTTCTTATGCAGTATTATTTATATTCTAACAAAGCTTTTGTGCAAAAAATTTTATTGAAATCAGATTAGCGGTTAATGAGAAAACCAAAAATAAAAAAAAAACCTTATATGGCAGGTACCGTTAATAAATGTTTTTGGTGAATTTCTTTCTTACTAAAAGGCATATCATGTCTACAATAATACACTGATTTTTACTTGCGATATAAGTACTATAGGGCAAGTTTTGGATTCGTGCAGAAAAAATATTTCGAGATAACAATCAAACATGACATTACGATGATAGAGAACACAAAAAAAGTTGGTGGCAAAATTCTGTATGTCTGTCTGTCTGTCCGTACCTCAACCTACAGCCTAAACCACTGAAGCGATTTTCTTCAAATTTTGAACTTAAGGTTTTTTTGTAATTCTCCAGAGGGGAAATTGAAATTTTTTTAGCTCAAAAAATAACGGTACTTGCCATACAACCGTTAAGGAAAAGCTTATTTATCTCAAGAACGGCTCCAACGATTTTGATAAAAAAATCAGTGTATTATTGTAGATATGATATACCTTTAAGTAAGAAAAAAAATCACCACAAACATTTATTAACGGTACCTGTCATGTAACGGTTTTATTAATTTTTGGTTTTCTCATTAGCCGCTCGTCCGATTTCAATTAAATTTTTTGCACAAGAGCTTTGTTAGAATATAAATAATACTGCATACCAAAATTTTTGAAAAAATAAATTTTGGATTTTTAAAAAAAGATTCAAAATTTGTATTTGAAAATTCAATATTTCAAAAACGGGTTGATGAATTGTTTTGAAATTTCAGTTTTAAATGTATATTAATATATACTCAAAATTTTCATACCAAATTTTTTTTTGAAAAATGTTACAAAAATTTTATATATAAAAAATTAATTTTTAAGAAAAGGGCTCCAACGATATTAAATTTTTTTTTTGCATATATTGATATTTTTTTAAGTAAACAAATGGCATACTTTTTTTTGCGCTCTAAGTTATTTATCAGGCTGTTTAAACAATTAAAAGATTGATTTAAATGCTTTTTATACTTTTTCTATAATTACTTGAATATTTTTTAAAGTTCTTAGGCCCCACACAACTTGAACAAGTACGTGCGATCCAGTCGTGCATTTTATTTCTTATCAAAATCGTTGGAGCCGTTATTGAGATCAATAAGCTTTTCCTTAACGGTTGAATGGCAAGTACCGTTATTTTTTGAGCTAAAAAAATTTCAATTTCCCCTCTGGAGAGTTACAAAAAAACCTTAAGTTCAAAATTTTAAGAAAATCGCTTCAGTGGTTTATACTGTAGGTTGAGGTACGGACAGACAGACAGAATTGTGCCACCCACTGTTTTCGTGTTCTCTATCATCGAAATTTTTTTTTGCACGAATCCAAAACTTGCCCTATAGATAGTACCTATGTATATCGCAAGTAAAGTAAATACATTAACATTTGGATGTTTTTAATAGTATAGGTACCTCTCAAAGAACAATAGGGTGTTTCCATCGTTACGGGTGTGACAGTGAGACTCTTTATTTTATTAATTATTCACATACTATTCCCAAATTATAAATAAGAACTTTACTAGACTAAAGGACACCTGAAGCCCTTTTAAAAAGTTAGTGTATTAAAGTACGAAAAATAAGTGGTTCAGTTATAGGATACAAATTAGTTGCGTTACGGGTGTGACCTTAGAAAACTGGTGATTTGCGATTAAGATATCTAATTTTCATGTGGTGCAAAATATTGCATGAAAAGTATGTATCATTCTTTTGCAAATATTAACCCAGATAGTTGATCTTCAGTTTCAGTTAATAAATGAGAACCAAAACTACGAAAAACTATACAAAATTTTTATTTGAAAACGTTACGGGTGTGACAGGTCATCGTTACGGGTGTGACGGAGTATGATTTTTATGCATGAAAACAATATAAAATACAATATTTTGACGGGAAATTGTTGTCATCGATGTAAAATCATTTCTCACATGATGTCAGAAACACTTTCTCTAGAAAAATTAAGTTTTTCTCACTGAAAAGTGAATAGATTTCTCACTTGAATGAGATTTTTTCCATTTCCTTTTAAAGTAGGGAAAACTTTTACTTGAAGCCGATTAAATTTATATTCAAAGTAGATTTTCTTAGAATTATATCCCTGCGTCATGAATTTCATATCTAAAATCAGCAAAACTAAAATTGAGTTGAAAAACAGAAAGAATATGACTTGAAATGCCCACCTGTTACGGGTGTGACATAGACTTACAATTTTAAATACGGGGTCATTATTAATTTCAAATTTTTGAAATTTCGTCTGACAGTAGATCATAGTATTCTCCTTTTTTCCCCAAATTATCACATTGATACAAATTTTTTTCTTCTAGTAATGAAACATAATTTTTTTTGTTACGGGCGTGACACTAATCACTTTATGAATCAACTGCCTGAAAACTAAAATTGTATTTACTATTGAATAATTAAATGACACGAAAACGTGCTTAGAGTTCTGATAAGGGCAAATAACCACCATCTGTCGAATTGTGAAATAATTATTTTTATTGCAAATAGGGTTTTGAGCTTCTACTAACAAAAAGTGACTTTTAGAGACCTATTCAGCTAAGTGGCTCGAGCTGTGAAATAAGTGGCGATAAAAAAAATTATTGATAATTTCACTTTTAAAATGAAACATGCAATCTTTTAAAACCATCTAACGGTACGTTTTTCAATTCGAAGTCATATTTTGTGATTTTTCGTAAAGGGTCGTTTTCTATGGAATCACCCAATAATAGAAATTTGCAAAAAATAAACTTATCTACATTTATCTCAATGAACGTTTGAAAGATGCAAACATTGTTAGAGGTGCCTCAACTTACAAGATGTTATATAAAACTTAGAAAATAAAAAGGAGACGAATTTATTAAAAAATTTCTGTTCAGGGGGTGGCAAGTGCCCCGTTTCTTAGGCTAATTTAAATATTTTATTTCATGCTTTTTAACATTTTTCTCTCATAGTTTCCATGTCTTTATATAAAACTTCCTTAAACCCTCTAAGCCTCTTGAACATAAGAGCATAAGTACTTAAAACTCAGTCCCCGATTAAAAAATAACATTGCTCTCTACATAGAACATTTTTTACAATTTAACAACATCTTATTTATCTTAAAAATGGCTCCACAACTTTTTTTAAAAACAAATTCGATACATTCCTTTTAGGTTAGGGTTCTCTTGGGTGGAAACCCATTTTTCACGAAAATGGTTAGAATATGAATGGTAACTCCCAAAGAACAATTCATTTTATTCTCATTTTTTTAATACGGTACCTACTGATTTCTATCATATTTGTTTATGCAAAAGCTCTCAAATATAGTATAGGTAAGGAAATTAAAAACAAACACGTTATTAAAGTTCACAACACCATATCGTCGCCGTTATATCAAAACTCCCTAAGTCCATTTCTCTCAAAAACGCAAAACCTCTCTTGAATACGATATATTTATTAAAATATAAACATTTTAGATCTGTTAAGGGTCTCCAAATCTTATGTTGGTCTAATTATAAATTAAAAAAATCCCAAAATCAACCATTTTCAAATTCTGGTTAGTACAAATCCATAAAAAGTACCGATGTCTAAAAGTAAATTAAAATGGACTTAGGGAGTTTTGACTGAACGACGACGATATAACCAAAATTTGCAACAGACCGTTTTCTTTGATTTTGTATTTACTCAGTATCGGCTAAGCGGATTCAATCAGGTTGGTATTTCTTCTTTTTTATTAGAATATTGTCTGCATCTTGAGATTCTTTAAAATTACATGTCAAAATTTGTCCTTAAAAATGTTCTTATATAACATTTTTTTTTTTAAACTGCTCCAACGGTTTTGAATTTCTTAAATTGAGTGTAAGCAGTTACTTATCTCTCAATCGTATCCTGATTATGTATTGTTAGTTGGTAGGAATTTGCCAGACGAATCTTCTTGGTTTTAAAATTAAATGTAGGTACTTATTTAATCACATTGAATATTGAAAATATGTTGAAAACACCCTGTGTAAACAAATCATGATTCAGAATAAGGTATATAATCTGTTACCATGGAAAAGTGCATCAATTGTTCGATATACTCTTCGAATAAATGGCAAATCATAATAACAACTGTGCTCAGTCAAATCAGTCATCAGTTTCCCAATTCATGGAAAAAGGACCTTGACTTGATGACACAGTTCCGTGCGACTACACTTACCTTACCTTGATTATTATTATTTGTCATATTGGGAATACAAAATGAGTTTCATTTGAGATTCATGGTTGTCATTGTCAGCAAGAGTTTTCTTAAAAAAAAAAAAAAAAAACACCTGCCTGTCGCAGTTCATTTGGATGGAAAACACTTTATGACAAAAAGGACGGAGTGTCACGCCATAAGATGAAACGGATCAGCCGCTGCGTATATCCTAAGTGGTTTTCTGTTCGAGTTTGCTTTTTCGGGATTTGTTTGCACAACGAACGACAAGGAAAAACAACCAAAGATGACAGTTTGTCACAGGTAAATAACAATACGAATACATTCACAGAGCGCGCACATCCAGGGCTGAAGTAAGCCTTAAGCTGCTGCTGGCCGCCGCCGATTCCTCAATGTCTCTACTCTTGATATCGAATGAGATGAGGCCGGTTTTATGGGGCACATCCTGTTGTTGTTTGTTGTTTTATCCAAAAACCTTCCGAAATCAAAACCTGTGTTCTATGTTGAAAGGTGGCGCTTGTCGAGTGTTTTATAAAGATGTGGACAATTTTATTGCTTTCTCATGGGATAAAGTAAAATCTGGGCTGCGCTGCGGATGAATGGATGTTCCAGGGTCCTGTCCTAGGCAAACATAATCATAACGCACATTCGTCGAGTAGTCTGGGTTGTTTTTTTGGTAATGTTGACATTTATCACAGACGGTGCGGTGGGTATGGGGAGATGCTCTTAAGTTGGGCCGGCATATGCGACTCTTGTACCCATGGTGTGTGAGCTGCGTGGGTAATTTCACGGTAAATTTGGGATGATATGGTGTGCAAATGTTTGGCGCCTCCAGGTGAATAAGCTGAGCATACACAGGAAATCAACAAACTCCGGTGAAATTATTACAAATTATGGCGGCGACAAAGGCGCCTGATGATGGCTTTCGCCTGTTTCCCTGAAACAGTCTTTTATTTTTGTGTGTTCGAAGAAAATTAAGTTGAATGACTTGAACTGGAAGTCAAATAAAATTGGTTTGATTGCGTGCTGTAAGACAGATTTTTATAATATGTAGCTTTTAAGGTTATTAAGGTTTTTTTTATTTGAGTTTTTCAGTGGATCAAGCATTATAAATAAAATAATATACCAATACCATTGTTAGTTCACTCAGGAAGCCGAATCCCGTGCGCTTTTTCATCATCCGCATAGTTTTTGAAATCCACTCGCTTGAACGCCATTTTGAAAAAATTTTTTAAAACACTGTTATAACTGTCCAAATCTGCCCCCCTAGGGGGGTAGTTTTGGACAGCCCTTGGGCAGTTTTGGACATGCCTTGAAAAACGCATTCAATAAAGTTTAATTCTTTATTAAACAATAATAAATTATTTCAAAACATAACATTAGTTAAAATAAGTCGTAGAAGATTGTCTTTCTCTAATGCCTTAGCGTACTGGAAAGGAAAATTATTTGCTTGAAGATAAACCAAGCCATAATTCATTTTCAAAAATTTGATGAAATAATAGTCTATATCTTCTTCCAAGGTGCTAAATACTTGGGCAACAGAATGTTTTTAACCGTATCCACGGTTCACTTTTTGAAACACTATTTATTATATTTCATTTTATTCTGGTCCGGACATGTCCAAGTGTGCCCCCCATCTGCTGTCCAAAAGTTCCCGAAGTAGACAAGCAAACTAAACTTTTTTTTCTTTTTTAAACAATGTTAAACAATAAAAATATTGTTTAATAAATCATCACAAAATAATAACTAAATATAAAAATAAAGAACTTTTTGTGTGTTGATTTCAGATAGTTTTTTTCTAAAATGCTTACGTCTTAGGTGGTTGGATGTTGTAGGAACTGGGGGCCTCGAGCTGTATCTTTTCCTACACATCAAGTGCTTACAATACCTCCAAGTTGGTAGCCGCCGGATACTGGTCTTGGCTTTATGCCAGGACTTGCTAAACTTGTAAGTGCGAATGTTGATCAAGGAAAGAATTGCAACATTAAACCCATGGCCCTACAGATTGGAGGTTAGTGCGTTGGGCTAACGACCAGCGGAACTCTTCAAGTATGGAGGAGATGTTCTGGTAGGGTGCATGCACCAGCTCATCAACCAAGTGTGGGAGGAGGAAAGTATGCCTGACGACTGGTCAAATAGCTCCATATGCCCAATCTACAAAAAAGGCGATCCTATGTCCTGCAAGAACTACAGAGGCATATCCCTGCTTAATGTTGCCTACAAGATCCTATCCAACGTACTATGTGAGCGTCTAAAACCTTTCTGCAACACTATGATCGGCACGTACCAGTGTGGCTTCAGGCCAGGCAGATCAACGATAGACCAAATCTTCACATTGAGGCAAATCCTGGAAAAGACCAACGAATTTCAAGTCGAGACCCACCACCTATTCATCGACTTCAAAGCCGCATATGATAGCATAAGTCGCCAAGAGCTTCTATTGGCGATGTCGGAACTCGGGATCCCGAAAAAACTGATTCAGCTATGCCGCATGACGTTACAAAATACGCGGTGCAACGTGCAAATGGGTAACAGCTCATCCGAGTTATTCCAGACGTGTAAAGGGTTCAGACAAGGAGATGCGCTATCATGTGATTTCTTCAACCTAGTCCTGGAGCAGATAGTGCGCAAGAGTGGTGTTAACATGGAAGGCACTATCTTTAACAGGTCTTCTCAACTGCTTGGTTATGCGGACGACATCGACATCATCGGCCGTTCCAACAGAGCTGTACTTGAAGCATTTATAGCTATTGATGAACAGGCGAAACGCGTTGGTCTTGAAGTGAATGAGGACAAAACAAAGTATATGCTATCAACAAACAAAGCCTCATCTGTCCATCGCCTAGGACAAAACGTCACTGTTGGTAGCAATAATTTCGAGGTAGTCAAGGAGTTCACCTACCTCGGAACAAACATCAATCCCACGAACGACACCTTAGTGGAAATCCGACGAAGAATTACCCTAGCGAACCGCTGCTACTTCGG
The DNA here is from genome assembly GCA_963921185.1 of Dasysyrphus tricinctus. NCBI lineage: Eukaryota > Metazoa > Arthropoda > Insecta > Diptera > Syrphidae > Dasysyrphus > Dasysyrphus tricinctus. Next base: position 81,383,340 of record OY992533.1, read on the forward strand.
TTTGGCCAAACAAATGGGTTCAAAACTCCTTTCTCGAAAGACAAAGTGCACGCTATACAAAACGCTAATTTTACCAGTTCTACTCTACGGCGCCGAGTGCTGGACGATAAGTGAAAAAGGGGAATTGATCCTGGGCACTTTCGAGAGAAAAATTCTACGGCGGATATTTGGTCCTATATGCGAAGAGGGCGATTGGAGGAGAAGATTCAATCGTGAACTGTACGAGCTGTACCAAGATGTGGATGTAGTCCAAAGAGCCAAAACACGTCAACTACACTGGCTCGGCCACATCGAGCGAATGGACAACAACGCTCCAGCCAAGAAAATCTTCGAATCCCAGCCCCCAGGTTCGAGACGACCAGGAAGACCGAACCTCCGCTATAGGGACCAGGCGGTCACAGACGCAAGAGCGCTTGGTGTCGACGACTAGAGGGAGCGTGCGAGGGACCGCAACCGATGGAAGACCGCAATATCTCAGGCAGAGACACTTCATGGATCGGGAGCCGGATAAGTAAGTAAGTAAGCTTACGTCTTAGATCGAAAAAAAATACAACGGGTACCGGAATACAAACATTTATTGTTAATTAGTTTTTAAAAGCTGATATCGTCCCAAATGTCATCTGATATCTTTTTGAGGAAGAATTGCCACTGTAAAATTGTTATTAAGTATTAAAAAGTATTTGTTTTGATACTTTTCTGGCCGTTGTCCTAAGCTGCCCTTGTCCTAAACTACCCCCCTCTCCTAATATATTTTTGGCATCCGAAGGAAGAAAGAAGAAATATTAGGCTTGGGAGTCATTGTTTTAATCCTGTCGCTGGGACGCCATTTTCAAAAATGGCACCCAATCTATGGAAAATAGAAAAATAAAAAAAAACAGAAAATCACTTGGAAAATTTTCATGGTTAAAACACCGATTGATGTTTTTAAACTTCAGTTAAAATTTCAGTGTTGCCACTTTTCGGGAAAATACTTTTATTTATGTCAAGGGTGGGACTTCTCCCTTTTTTAATGGCCCTGCACTTTGCAGACAATTTGAATATCATATTTTTGAATGTCACCAGTGGTATTAAAATGGTTCGATTTAAAAAAATGAACGGGAATTGATTTGTCAGGACAAATCTCGAAACCTCATTTTTAATTTTTTTATTTACGGTAGTAAAAAAGTTATGATGAAAAAAGTAGGAAGTACCAAAAAAAAACTGAAAAATTTAGGACTGTCACAAGCACCGTAAAAATGCATCGATATTGAAAAATGTAACACGATTTTTTACGACAAAATCACGATTTTTCATTTTTAATTTTTTCTTAATTTATAGTTAACAAAAATTTATGATGAAAAAAGTAGGAATTTCCGAAGGAAAACTTGGAAATCCTTGGCCTCTCACCAGTACCGTAATAATACATCGATTTTGAAAAATGAAACAGAAATCGATTTGTAACGATAAAATCTCGATACGGCATTTTTTAATTTTTTATTTTACCGTAAGAAAAAAGTTATGATGTAAAAAGTACAAAGTACCAAAAAAAGCTTACAAAATGCCGTAAAATTGCATTGATTTTAAAAAAATCTAACAAGAATCGGTTTTTTACGACAAAATCACGATATTTAATTTTTAATTTTTTTATTTACAGTAAGAAAGTTATGATGAAAAAAGTAGGAATTGCCTAAAAAATAAAATGCACGACTGGGTCGCACGTACTTGCTGTTATGTTCAAGACACTGTGGGCTTAAGAAAATTGTATATAACTATAAACATGGAAATTATGAGAGAAAAATGTAGAGAAGCATGAAATACGACTTTTAAATTGGATAAAACAACTCTTTCGACAGCTTGATGTGGAAAAAAAGAATGCCATCTTAATTCTTGATTGAATATGATTGTATGGGAAAAAAATTTAAAATCGTTGGAGCGGTTTTTAAAAAAAATAATTTTTTATATATAAAATTCTTAAAACATTTTTAAGAACAAATCTTGGTATGCAAATCTAAAGTATATATTTATGTGTATATGAACACAAAATTTGAAAAAAAATTGTGAACCCGTTTTTGAGATACCGAATTTTCAAAAAAAAATTTTGAAACTTTTTTTAAAAATCCAAAAACTTTTTTTTTGAAAATTTTGATATGCAATATTATTTGATCTTATCAAAATTTTGCACATAAAAAAATTCATCTAAATCCGTTTAGCTGATAACGAGAAAATTCAAAATAAAAAAATACGTTCTATGACTGGTACTATTAATAGTTGCTAAGTGTAAAATTTTATAATTTTTGGTAGTAGGTCGTACTAATTTAAGTATATGAAAAAAGTTCAATCAAAATCGTAGGAGTCGTTTTTAAGCAAAAAAATATTTTCTTTTGTGGTTTTTTAACTTTTGTATGGAAGGTACCGTTATTTTTTCATAAATGTAAAATTTTTTCTAAAAATATTTTACTTACTTACTTAAGGTGGCGCTACAGTCCGGGGTGGACCAGGGCCTCAACCAACAAGCTTCTTCCAGCCGGCTCAGTTTCTAGCTAGCTGTGTCCAGTTTCGCACGCCAAGTTGGTTGAGGTCCTCTTCCACTTGCGTGCGCCACCTTTTACGCTGTCCACCTCTACTGCGTTGTCCCACGGGGTTGGATTCAAAGACTTTCCGGGCCGGAGCATTGGTGTCCATTCGCTCTAGATGACCCAGCCATCTCAGTCGTTGGCTTTTCACTTTTGTGGCTAGGTCGGTGTCGCTGTACAGCCCATACAGTTCGTTGTTGTATCTTCTTCTCCATTCCCCATCTATGCAGACGGGACCAAAAATCACCCGGAGAATTTTCCTCTCAAAACAGCCTAACGCGTTCTCATCCACTGTTAGCAGTGTCCATGCCTCTGCACCATACATCAGGACCGGGATGATAAGCGTCTTATACAGGGACAGTTTAGTTGCTCGAGAGAGGGCTTTGCTTCTCAATTGCCTTCTTAGCCCAAAGAAACAGCGATTGGCAAGAGTAATTCTTCGTTTGATCTCAGCGCTGGTGTCGTTCGCTGAGTTTATAGCGGATCCTAGGTAGACAAAGTCTCTGACTACCTCAAAATTATAGCTGTCTATAGTGACGTTCTGTCCGAGACGTCGGTGTTGGGTGTCCTTTCTTGTGGACAGCATATATTTTGTTTTGCTTTCATTCACCGTTAAACCCATCTTCTTGGCTTCCTTCTCAATGCTCACAAAAGCACCACTGACATCACGCTTTGTTCGTCCGATTATGTCAATGTCGTCAGCGTAAGCGAGTAATTGGACGGACTTTTGAAAGATTGTGCCTCTGGTGTTGACGTGAGAGTTTTGCACTATTCTTTCAAGAACGATGTTGAAGAAGTCGCATGACAGCGCGTCGCCTTGCCTAAAACCTTTTTTGACATCAAAGGAGTCGGTGAGGTATTTGCCGACCTTGTAGAGCAGCGTGCATTCTCCATCGTCATCCTGCACAAACGGACGAGTTTGGCAGGGATGCCAAAACTAGACATTGCTCTATATAGCTCGTCTCTATAGATGCTGTCATACGCGGCCTTGAAATCGATAAAAAGGTGGTGGGTATCGATTTGGAACTCCTGGGTTTTCTCCAAGATCTGCCGTAGTGCGAATATTTGGTCGATGGTGGACTTCCCTGGCCTAAAGCCACACTGATATGGACCTATCAGGTTGTTGACGAATGGCTTCAGGCGTTCACAAAGTACGGCAGAGAAGATCTTGTAGGCGATATTAAGAAGACTGATGCCTCTGTAGTTGGTGCAGTCCAGAGGATCGCCTTTCTTGAGGATCGGGCAAACAATACTGAGGTTCCATTCATCGGGCATGCTTTCTTCCGACCATATTTTACAGATGAGCTGGTGCATACTCCTAACCAATTCATCGCCAGCCGCTTTGAATAGCTCAGCCGCAAGGCCATCAGCTCCAGCAGCTTTATTGGACTTAAGTTTAGATATGGCTATCCTCACTTCGTCAAGATCGGGTGGACGGAATTGTTGGCCTACGTCGTCCAGGTTGAATGGTGCAATTTGCATGGTAGCGGAATTCGGTTCGTCATCGCCGTTATACAATTTGCAGAAATGATTTTTCCATATCCTCAGCACCGACTGCGTTTCCACCACGATGTTCCCCTGATCGTCCTTGCAGGCTTCGGTTCGGGCCTTGTAACCTTGGGAGGTTCTTTTTACTTTTTGGTAAAACTTCCGAACTTCATTCCTGCAGTGGCATCCCTCTAATTCCTCGATCGCGCGCTTCTCATGCTCTTTCTTTTTCTTTCTGAGAAGCTTGTGTTCCTCTTTCCTCTTCTGCTCGTAGAGCTCGCAAGCAGCTCTGGTCCTTCTATGCAGCGCTGCTTTGTATGCCTGTTGTTTGGCTGCATGTACTTGCCGGCATTCCTCGTCGAACCAGGGGTTTCGCTGTGGTGGTCGTGCGAAGCCCAGCACGTCAGAGGCGGCATCTCTGATGGCTTCCTGGCAGTTTTTCCACTGGTTCTCGATGTTTGCAGTTGGCGGCAAAGTACTAATTAAGAGGGCGCGTGAGACTCGATCGGAAAAGGACCTGGCGATTTCTTGCGACTGTAGCCGTCCGACGTTGAACTTCCTGACAGTATTTCCCTGTTTTGGCTTTGGTCTGGATATCCGTAGCATTACCTTGCTACAACGAGGTAGTGGTCCGAGTCAACGTTGGCTCCTCGGAACGTTCGGACATCCTTGATACTGGAGGAGTGCCTTGCGTCGATCGCAATGTGGTCAATTTGGTTGGCGGTTGATTGACCAGGAATTCGCCATGTCCCCTTATGAATATCGAGATGCGGGAACTGCGTACTAGCTACCACAACGTTTCGCCCCGCAGCAAAGTCGATTAGCCTGAGTCCGTTATCGGAGGTGGTGTCGTGCAGGCTGTATCTTCCGATTGTGCCACCAAAGACGTCTTCTCTTCCTAGTTTGGCATTAAAATCACCCAAGACAATTTTAATGTCACAGCTAGGGCATTGCTCATATGTCTTGTCCAGGAGCTCGAAGAACTCGTCCTTGGTGTCGTCATCTTTCTCCTCTGTGGGGGCATGCGCGCATATCAGGCTGATGTTGGCGAATTTAGCCTTGATGCGAATTGTCGTGAGGCGCTCGTTCACATAATTGAAACTCAAGACCTCTTGCCTCAGTCTGCCTCTAACAACAAATCCACATCCAAAAAGACGCTGCCCTTGTGGTCGGTAACAGTCACCGTAGTATACATCGCAGTCTTTTAGTTTTCTTTTGCCCGGCCCATCCCATCGCACTTCTTGGATGGCGGTGATGTCTGCTTTGTAGCAGTCTAGGGCCTCCGCTAAATGTTCGGCTGCACGTGGTCTATAGAGAGACAGAACATTCCACGTGCAGATCCGAAGTTCGTTGTCCTTATTTCGTTTGCTAGGTTCGTCAACAGTAAATCCGTCCGTATCCGAGGCTTGTTGATGCTTCGCAACTAAAATAGCTTTACGTGGCCGGGAAGTCACCCCGACGGCACGACCCCCAACCTGGAGGACCAGACCCTATATATATAACTCCAAGGGCGGGGAGCCGGATTAACCGCTCCTTATAGGCCTGAGCTCCGAATATGTCGTAGTAGCCCGTATAAGGTGTTCACTAAGTAGTTCAGCCTAACTGGAACTGTAGACGCCACCGTTGATTCCATCTTGAGAATTCTTCCGCTGCCGCCTGGATGAAGGAGAAGTGCCTTAGTGGGAACACTCCTCCCCCCCTCTCTCGTTTGCTGCCCCCTAAAACCGTCCACAGGGATTGGAACCCCATCTTCAGTTAAAGGTACTAGGCACCCGATGTTCACCGCGGGGAGGTGAGAGTAGGAGTTGATAGACAGAGGTTCGCTTTGAAACAAAACTTGTGGACGCTTGTGTCCTCTTGAATGCACATGTCTACCCTTTGATCCAAATATTTTAGAGAGTACTAAAAAAGTCTAAAATACCGAGTTTCAAACAAATCGATCATGTCGATTTCGAAATATTTGATTTTCCAAAAAAAATTTTGAAACATTTTTTAAAAATCCAAAACTTGCCTTATAGTACCTATATAATCGCAAGTAAAAATGGAAATTTTTGCCGTGTTACCAGCACCGTAAAAATGCATCGATTTTGAACAATGAAATGGGAATCGATTCGTTAAGACAAAATCTCGATAACGTCTATGAAGTTAGCAAAGCAACTATCACTCACGCAAATTGGAACTTGTCAGTTACTTGCAGTTTTTTTTGTATTTCTATTCCCGATTTTGCAGTTCGCCAAATAGGAGTACTTCAAAGTGAAGTTAGCAGGTCACATGGTGTATCGTGTATCTCAGGAATCAAGCGTGCTAGGAACTTGTAGTGAGACTCCAATTTTGCTGTTTTTTTGCATTCCAAGAACAGACAAGGTCAAAATTTTGAGGTCCTTTTTTGAAAAAAAATTCCTACTGACCTGCTGAAATTTATTTATTGAGAACTTAAAATTTTGAACTTAGCCGTTGAAATGCAAACAAGCTGCAAATTTTGAGCCTTACTGCATGTTCCTAGCATGCTTGGTTCCTGATATACACCATGTGACCTGCTAACTTTACTGTGAAGTTAGCAGGTCACTCAATTACACCCTTATTTAACGAACTGCAATATCAGGAATAGAAATGCAAAAAAAAAAAAAAAAAAAAAAAAACTGCAAATAACTGTCAAGGTCCCATTTGCATGGGTGAGAGTTGTCCTGCTTACTTCACAGACGTATCTCTATATGCCATTTTTGGTAATTTTTAATATTTTGGACATGAAAATAGGTGCGGAAACGCCTCCAGACGCCAAACGCAAGTACGGTGTTGTCTCAAAAAATATGCCCTAAGTGGACATTTGGGTAAAATTTTAGTGGTGCCACCCTTCACAAATAAACTTTGGTGTGAAATGGTGGTACTTCCACTCTTTTGGTAATTTTTGATATTTTTAAGATGAAAAAATGTTGCGGAGACGGCTCCAGATGCCAAATGCGAGTTAGGAAAATAACGATTGATGTCTGAAATGATAGGTGTTAAGTACAGGCACCATATAGGAAAAAATGTCAGTGTTTCCACTTTCTGGGAACATACTTTATTTTGATGTCAAATGGTTAGATTTGCACTTTTTTGGTAATTTGTAATATATTGAACATGAAAAAAGTTGCGGGAACGCTTTTTCTCGGAAACATAGGTTTTTTGATGTTAATTTCCACCGATTGGGCGCCACATTTGGAAAATGGCCAAAAATCGCACATGATTCGTTTTCCTGACCGGACTCCATGTTTTTTGAGAAGTTATTCTTACAACCTTATCAATCTGAATATCTTGTTTGACTAAATTACATAATTACCTGTGTAGGTATTAGGTAGGTATATCCTTACTGTTTTCTTTTTGTTTGCTTTTGAGAATATGCATAAACTTTGATTCAACTCCACCACCTTCTTCTTTCTTTTAGACTCATCTTCTTCTTCAGCAACTTCTTCTTTCACGGACTAAATTTGTAAAGTTAACTTTATTGAAATTTATTACTTAAAATTGTGTAACGAACGTGCAGGTATCTAACCCTAACCACCTGCACGCAAAAGCATCACCGCAAAGCAGCTCTCGTATTTCTTCATCTACATCTTCTATGTGCACCTAGTTTCTTGTGAAAATAAATTCTACAGGTTTCTTATACATACTTTAACCACATCATCTTATATCTACATGCCTTCTTCTTCTTTTTCTTCTTCTTACTATTTTCTGTCGAAAGTATCCTTATGCCAAAATTACTCACATCATAAATTGGAAAAACAACAACAACAATTCTTTCAAGTTTCCTCAAATTCCATTATTGCACTTCTCTCGCACAAAATAATTGGATAGGTGTACGTACCCGGCTCCTTCTGATGCTATCCAAAGCTTCGCTGGGTATAATCATCCTGCAAAAAGCTATTCAAGCCCTTCATACGATGGTTTATACTTGGTGGTAGACATCACATAAAACTATGAGTATATAGCTAGGTTGGATAGGACGACAAGGAAGCAAAATGAATTTTGTGAAACTTGAGACACTAATCAAGGACACCATCATCATTGCATGTGTAGGTATCAGGACCCCTAAGCCAGGTAGCATACAAGACATTTAGAACATTGTTCCGCCACAAAGCACTGTTTCGTCCTGCGAGACGATGAAGCCAAATACAGTCACCCGGCTATCCCAGCCATCCAAAGTATGTATACCTAACGTACGCAGGATAATTGGAAGAAAAAGCAAAACTTTGGTAAAAGTCTCGTAATTCAAGATTTTCTATACTTATGGAGACCATACCAGCACCACTTTTCGCCCCAAGGGATTCTTGTATAATAATTAATTTGGGGATCCAAAGTACCACGCGGGAGTCTTGCCACGCCATCCAACATGAAAACTTCTTTAAAATTCTTTGACGGTCTTGCACAAGGACAATATTATATGATGTCGAAAACATGACATCATCATGATGACACATGATGCCAAATGTTAGGAAAAACTTAACATAAGGACACTCTTCTCTTCTACTTGTAGTAAAAATAGTCTTCTCAACTAGGAACATGTACTTCAATGGGAAAATGTCCTTTTTGAAAAGAATCAATGTATCATGGCCGGGATTGAGAGTTGAAATTAAATACTTTGGATGAGGTACACCTACATTTATAGAACTATATACAACCGACAATGATGCTGCCAGCCAAGTCAAGAGGGAGAATATAAATTGCAAGTAACTAGAGACCATAGCAGAGAGTTATTTTATTGCCATCATTTTGAAAAGGCCACAAGGATCCTAGAGGAATACATTTTAACAGGATATTTAATTACAGGTGAAATCACTCTTGCACCACTATGTTATGTAGGTATATAAGAAGATGAGGTGTTGTAAGCCATAAAAATATGGAGTTTCTAGGCAAAATATCAAATTCTATAGAAGGTAGTGTTAGGAACACCAACTTAAGTGTTTTCATCTTCTCATCCTCTGATGATGTTTTTCATTTCATCCTCTTTGGCACAATATAGCAGCACAATGGGGTGGGATAAGGAGTTGGTATATATTTGAAACCTGATGGTGATGGATAACATATTGTTGTGCTAAAAGCTTTTTGTGGGATTTTTGTGGTAAATGTTGCATAAATTGTTTCCAAGCTAGAAACTATAAACCAACACTGAAAACACGGTGACAAATATGATTCTTGAAGTTGATTTAGGATATAATATTAGATGGAGAATGGTTATACCTCTTAACCTCTAACTAAAGCGACATCCATAGAAGTGCTATTGTGTAGGTACCTTCGTTGCAGTTTTATGAGGCTATAAAGACTAGACTTTATTTTATAGCAAGTTCTTTGGCATCTTTATGGTGGACAGTTCATGTATCAAGTGGGTAATGCGCTTATAAAAGCAGGTTTTATAAACTATTTCTTTATTTAAGAAAGGTCCTTATGCGGTCTTCTACTAAAAAAAGGGAAAAATTCACTCATTTACTCGGAGTTATGCTGGATGTTTGGTAAAATACTTTCAAAAATCAATATCTGAATTATAAAAAAATGCTGCCATCACCAAAGTCTCAATGCATAATAGAGTCCGAAAATAATGTTTCAAATGGCTGTAGGAAATAATACTTCCTAACGATTTATATATTTTAGACAATTAGACATGATAGGTACCGTTAAACATAAGCAACAACATTCTATAGGATGTGGATTTGTCGTCAGACTTTAGCAGTCAGTGGTCAGATTTATGAAAGAAGTTAAGAGTTTAAATTTGCATTGATGAAATCAACAAAAGCTTCATATGCGGAGTTGCCCACATCAAGGAGATATATTATATGACACCTAGGACTGCTGCCAGGGCTTATTCTAGACAACAGCAAAGAGTTTTTTCAATTAATTAAGCAAAGTCTTGACTAAGCGGCACTAAAGGAGTCTAAAGATCGAGGTGACACTCTGAAATAGCTATTTCAAGTCTATAAACTTGGCAGTAATATACACATAGGTTGTTGATTTTCATTCAAAATTATTCAATATAAGTTTATGTAGGTATTTTTCCCAGCATGTACTGCATTTGTGTAGATTTACATTTTCACAAAAAACCCCAATTTCATTTAAAAAAAAATCAATACATCTATTTTGGTAAGGCTACTTTCAGTTCATTAACCGTTTTTCAAAAAATGGTTTTTAAGAGTACCTACCTAGGTACCTCCCAAAGAACTATTTTCAATTTTTATTGAATAATTTTTGAATGAACAACAACAACTTGTGTGTGTTACCACCAAGTATATAGGCTGATGGCCACCTCGATCATCAGACTCCTGTAGTGGTGCTTAGTCTGGTTATGCTGGTTATAATATTGTTTATCAAAATTTTCAAACAACATTTTTTTGAATTTTAAAAAAAGTTTATATGTAATTACTTTGGAAATTTTTTTTTTAATTTTATCTTCTTTCTTATACATATATAAAAATCAATCGTTGTGCGTTAGTCCTGCAAAAGCTCAAAAAGGGCCGAACCGATTTGGATGATTCTTTTCAAAAAATGTTTGGTATGAGCCGGTGGGTGTTTAAATGAAGTTTGGTCTAAATCGGTCTTGCGGTTTGCCAGTACCATGCAAAAATGCAATTTGAGTGCCTGTTTTACATAAAAAAAAATAAATAAATCAATTTGAGTTTGAAAACATCAATCAATCAATTATTATGAAATTTTTGTTTGACAAAATAAAATTAAAAAATTAATATTACAGTCGATTAACATTACAGTCTCCCTTATCCGGAATTCCGTTAATCGAGGACCGGATTTTAAAAACGAGAATTTAAAGTGTGGCCAAAAGTATGCTTAACCCATAAGAAAATGCCTTGGGATCGGTTTGGTAAAATGCAAATAAACTGTTGACACGGGGTATTTTTACTATCCAAGATGTTTTTAGGGGGATCAAAGACTTAAATTTAGAGTATTGTAATTTTAGTGCATTTTTGCAAAATTTCTAAAAAAAGTCAAAAATGGTATAGTCCATTGAACTACATTCATAGTTGAAGACCATGAACATGATATGACTTTTGGTAGCTAAGAGGTACTAAATATCCGTGGCGGTCGTGAAGAACCAGGTAACTCAAACTCTTAAAAAGTTTATAAGGTCGGGGTTTATGTTGAATACCATACACAAAACCATGCTAATGTGGAAAAAAGTGTTCATAATGTTTTTTCAGATGCATTAGGAAAATAACGGGTGATTTTTTAAGAGGTTTAGAACTTTAAAAAAAAATTCGAAAAAATGAATGAAATATTTATTTGAATCGATAGTTTGAACCTTGCAATTCAATGTTTAAAGATAATTTCATGCAAATGTTGACCGCGGCTGCGTCTCAGGTAGCCCATCCGCTGAGTCCAATTTTGGCATACTCTTTCACACATATCGGCCGGTATCTCACGAATGAATGCATGGATGTTGGCTTCCAGTGCGTCAATCGAAGCGGGCTTGTCCCTATAGACATTAGCCTTGACATACCTCCACAAAAAATAATCTAATGGTGTCAAATCGCACGATCTAGGCGGCCAATTGACCGGCGCGAAACGTGAAATTAACTGTTCACCAAACTCGCCTCGCAATTGCGCCATTGTTTCGCGTGCTGTGTGGCATGTGGCACCGTCTTGTTGAAACCACATATCATGCAAGTCAAGAACTTCCATTTCGGGCAAAAAAAAGTTTGTTATCATCGCTCGGTAGCGTTCACCATTGACAGTAACGCTGCGATTCGCATCATCTTTGAAGAAATATGGCCCAATAATGCCGCCGGCCCATAAACCGCACCAAACAGTGGCTTTTTCGGGATGCATTGGTAGCTGTTGCAATGCTTCTGGCTGATCTTCACTCCAAATGCGGCAATTATGCTTATTTACGTACCCATTCAACCAAAAATGAGCCTCATCGCTGAACACAATTTTTCGATAAAAAAGCGGATTCGAACCGAGCACGAATTTTGATAGTAAAATTCAATAATTTGCAAGCGTTGTTCATTTGTAAGACGATCCATGGTTAAATTGCAAACCAAACTGAAGCTGTTTGACAGTGACACAAGGTACTAAACACACGTCAGCTGTCAAAACCAGTGTTGCCAAACCCAAACCAGCTAAAAAATCACCCGTTACTATCGAAAGACAGTTGTTTTTTCAATAAAACCTTCAATGGATGCACTACTCTCTCTTATTCTTCTTCGAAAGCAGTGGTTGGTGGCTGGACCAGTTTCTAGATTTTATTGTGACTTTGTGAAATATTCTTGTACACGAGGTAAGTGATAGATAGTTTATTTTCTGTTAATGGAAAACCGTGTATGTACGGCAAAAATTTATTTATTAAAAAAATTGTTAGTTTTTTGAAAGATAATAGGTATTTCATTCCCTTATTTATTATTTTTTTTAATGTTAAATTAGTTTTTGAGAAATTAAACTTTAAATTCAGTATTAAAAAAATGCAATGTAGGTACTGTTTCAAGTTGATTTTGTTTTTAAATTGTGCACCGCTGTTCTTATAAATATTCAATGCTCTTATAGATTTTTAGTAAAAACTGAAAACCAGATGTAAAAATCTTAGTTCTTGAGAAATTAAAAAAAACTAAGGATAGTTTTTCCCATTTCCTGTTTGTTTTTTATGCATATTCATATTTCATTTTTTTTTATTTCGCAAGAAGTTTGAAAGATTTTAACATAATGGTTTTCAGTATTTGACTAAAAATCTTTAAGAGCATTGATCATTTAAGAGAACAGTGGTGATTAATTATTTTGAAATAAATCAACTAAACAAAAAACTCACAGTAATTTTAAAAATAATTGACTTTTTTTTTAATTTAATTTCTCAAAAACTTTTCACTAAAATTACTTAATTTAAAACCCAAATTAGGAAGGTACTAAAATGAAAAAATAGTTTTAAAAAAAATTTACTATTTTTGTCTTACGATGTAGGTATAGGTATACGGTTCACGAAATATTTTGGAAAAGACGTGTTTTCCAAGATGGTGACTGACGCTTGCCCCCCATCGTTTTCCAACAGACAAATCTATATGTTCAGAAGAAAATTGTATCAATAACCTACTTTTTTCCTCTGGCTCTGAACACAGTAATAACCTTCCACAGAACCATAATTTGTATTTTGAATTTTCTCATCGACTTTCTGGTCTCAAATTGTTTTTTTTTTTTTTAGGGGTTGCCCACACATTACTATACACAAATTCAAATCTAGCGTTTTGGGACACCCTTTATATAACTACATATAGGAACATACCTGATCTTACTTCTTACTTTAGCTTCTCAACGAATGTTTCATATTCAGAATTGGCAGTCGTCATCGTCACTGATTCGTCGATTCTAAGAATCAAGTTGAATTACTTTAAAAAAAAATATCTAATGACAGGTGTGGCTCTTGCTGTTTGTTCTTAGGTATATGTACACAAAGGTTGGGTTCCAATGAAACATACGACGCAATTGTTTGAGCTGAGCTGCTGATAAGAATCTGGTTCAACAAGACTATTTATTTATGTTTTACCACTGCACTAGGCGCCCCCCTCCTCTCTAGCTCTATGTTCTGGTTTCAAGTATTTTACAAAAAAAACTCTTTCTTTGCTTTGATATTCTACCTTCAAAACATTGTTAAGTTGTTGATTTTTGATAAGTAAACCAGCCTAACTGGCAGTAATGTAGAATTGAAGAGTACCTAAGTCTCTTTGATTACCTTCCTGAGAGTACAAATCTTTAATATCACCATATAGGTTGTATAGGGGCTCGAAAAACAAAATCCAACCACTATTATGTCGTACTTTTCGCTGAAACTGAAACTGACCAGACCATCTGCCAAAGATCTTTATAGAAGCATCGTAATGGTTAGGGACGCAAGGAACATGCTAACCACTTTGGTGAAACTCAGAAGTCAAGAGACTATTTAAAAAAAAGTATTAATAACATTTTGAAAAACTCAGTTTCGAAGACTTTTTTTGTAATTGTGATTCCCATGGTTTTTGATCCGGAGAATGAGATAGCACATTAATAAATGGAGGACATAAAATACAAATTTGATTTGAGAGTAAATGTGTTTTTAAGAGAAAATATATCAAGAACGAAATTTAAGCAAAAACTTTTGTATAATTTGTTGAAGACCATTAAATTGTCTCTTTTTAGTTTTAACAAGTCTTTTTGTGAAGATATATGGAGTGAGAAATACAAAGAAGTTTTTATTAGTACTAGAAGCTCGAGGGAGCCATCTTGTGATATCAATATTTTCTCTTTTAACGGAAAATAAAATTACTTTTCCAGATTAATTACAATTTTGTTTTAATAACTTTAAAATTCAATATCTTAAAATAAACTTAATAAAATTAAATAAAGCTAAGTTACGTACATTAAATTTAATTTTCACAAAGGAGAATGGGCATTTTTGGGCGTTAGCGGCCATTAATGAAATTAGTGTCAAATGAAAGGTATGCTTCTCAGGAACAACTTTCACTATGGACGTTACATTGCATTTCATTTAGAAAAGAAGATATTTCAATGTTAAAATAATGCACTTGCATTGAGCAATATTGCATAGTGATTATATTTTTAGTGGGTGTAATGCTTTATTCTTACTTCATAACGCCTACTGACACTGTAGTAGTGTGTTTAACGGGGTTTCAGAACATCCCAAGGACGCATTACGGGTTTAAACAGACCCAGTACGTATTTCAACAACTTTGTAATTTTTTTAAACATATTATTTTACTCAGGATTTTTTAATATTGTGAGGATTGTAATATTTTAGTTTTATGGTAAATGTTCTTATTAATGATGTTATATGGCCATTTTTATATACAAAATATTCTTGAGACTGTCTAGATTTCTTGTTCCACTTTCTTTTTCTATTTTTGAATTGGTCAGAAGCCAGACACTTTGCAAGACTTTATTAAAAATGCATTTTTTTCGGTTTTGAAGTACACCACAATGAAAAAATTTCTGCACGGTGATTGTAGGACTAAAACACATCCAAAAATAACAAAACCATTCTTGGCCGCTCACACCCATGTTTCATACAAATTTGCCCATTCTCCTTTAATACCATATGAAATTAAATTTCAAACCAGAAATGTTCGTTTACCAAGTGGCAACCGTGATTTTAACCCCTTTTTGTCGAATTCGTATTTACAATGTATGAAGGCGCTGATGTGTAAAAATCGCCATTCAGAGCAAGAAGCATGCGTGCTGTGGTCTCTGAATATTTAAAACCACATTATCCTCAAAAAGGGATTCATAGCACATTCCCAGAATTGATACCATTATAGCTTGTAAAATGTTACGCATGCGTAGCGTATATATTGTCATTGTGCCGTGCGTGCGAGTATCGTTTCGCAATGAGTGCTGCGAGAGCGAGTGTAAAGAGGTCATGAATAGAGGGAACGTGAAAGGATTATAATATTATGATGGCAGTGAATATCACAATATTTTTTTTTTTTTTAGATAATACCACTACACTGCACAATGCGAATGCCCATATACGAGAGAAGATGGTAGGAGAAAAATCCTTGTTTATGGGGGGCGCAAGCTATAGTTGATCCCGTATGCTGAGTAATTGAATGTAGAGATTTTGGAGTGTCCTTTGTTTTCAGATTCCATAGTTTTTCTTTTCTTGTTGTGGCTCCTGCTGACTTTAAGTAGTTGTGTAGTTCTCAGAGGGAGAAGTGGAAATGAAGAAAAAGGTTTAAATTAAGTTCAAAAATAGAAGTAGACAGTGCGCTCACATTGCTTTGCTTATGTAAGCATAAAACGTAATGTTAAAAATAAATAAACACACATCCATATGTTTATGCAGATAAATACTCTTAAGAAAAAAAAATAGGGTCATGCTTATTTTAGATTTTTTTTTTTAAATTTTATTCGTCCCTACCCTCAAAAGTGATAAGGGTTAATAAAAAAACATTCTGTGTATAAAATTTTGCTGAAATCGGTTAACGTTAACACTCGTCGGTGCTAGAAAGCAATTGAAATTTCCCATTCAAAATGCGTAGTATGGAGTTTTCACAGTACTTTCCTCAAAATTTGACGAAAAATCTTTAAATTATAAGCATATTTTATATGTATTAAGTACCTCCCACAAGAAGTATACAAACAAATTATTTTATTTTTTTTTTAATAAAAGCCAACTTTCAAACTCTGGTGCTAGGCTCTTGGCAAATGTAAATCGACTCTAATAAGACTCTTTTAGATCCCATAGCTAGACTTTATAATTAATACTTCCTGGTGTGAAAGTTAAATAACTAACTCTCATATAATTTTGATTACAAGACCTAATCCAAATTCCAAAGTACCTACTTTAGTCTCATTAGTTTTTCCTTCTTAAGTAGGAGTTTATAAACTTCAATCTTTATTAGAAGCTTATAACCTATAAAATTGGAACTCGTTTTATATGCAATCCTATCACAAAACACATTCAAGCAACAATACTCTTCTAAAATATGCATTTACAAGCTTTTTAGAATAAAATTTTCATAACAAGAACCTTATAGGAGTTACAATGACACAATGTTTTCCACGTCGAAATTAAGATCAATAAAACTTCAAGAAAATGAACAATGTACAAAATTTACAGCTCAACACCATAATAAGAGTAGAGCTTTAAGAGTTCATGTAAAGGGTCCTAAAGGAAAAAAGCAACAGATGACAGAAAAAGAATATTAAAAAAAGGAATGTAGGTCAATAGGAATTATTTTAAAACCATTTTGTTTTTTTCGAGCTAAAATGTGAAAACAGGCTCCGTGAAATTAGTTCCCACTGAAAAACAGCCGCCAAATTTTGTATTGAAAACAAAAACAACAAAGTCTTGGCCATATTGGGGACTTTTTCGCATTTTGAGGCCATTTTTAATTTTTCATTTTGGGGACATACTTCATTATGAAAAATTGCCCGAAAATATGCTCAGAGAAAAATATAAAAATGAAAAATATCCAAAAAAAAAAAAAGATGAACAAAGGCCCCAATATGCAGTATGCAACACAAAAACAACGTTTTATAACTATTTATTTCTTAAATTGGGACAATTTTTAATTTTTTTTGGGGCCTTATTGCATTATAATAGTCTACTTAATATTCGCTTAACTTCAACTTAAGATTAACTACATTTTGTCTTCAGATATTTTCAATATTTTTCATTCTTATGAGCAAAAAAACGGAGCAATGCTATCACAGTTTATTACAATACTTGAAAAACAACATTTTTGATTTGCAACCTTCAATTTTCATTACTGACTACAAAGATGTAATGTGGAAAGCGATGCATAAAGGGTATCCGGTATGTTTCAACCACTTCTTTACTTAACTGATGTTAACAAGCGTTGTTTTCTTGAAGGTTTCATGCAATAAGGAGAAATATGTCCAACAGAAAGTTTCACTCATTGAGAAGGTCAAAACTGGCTTCATCATACAGTATCACAGGACACTAGCATTGCCATTTTTGCCTCTATTTTTCATTCCTTCAGCTTACCAAGAAATTAGAGGTAGGATTTCATTGATGTATACTACAGGCAATTTTTGTGCATTGCTTAGATATTTTGAAAATCAGTGGATGAAAAAGGAAAGAAGATTTGATACAAAATACTTTTTTATTTTAACTGTCTTTTGTTTTGTTTTGATACGAAACGAAAAGCTTTTCAAAAGTCATTTTTTTGAACTTCTTGCTAATAGCGGAGGTACGACTTTGAAAAAAGGAAGAAAAAATACGAAGACAAAGGTTCAAAAATTAAAGAAGATAATGGCTAACTACAGTATGGGAAATTGAAGGCTGGATCGATTCTCTCCCAAATGGTCTTTAATCAAAACAGTATCTGCAGTTTGCATCGATATGGTTCCTGAGGAGAATCTGTCGGAAAACGAAGGACACACGGATGACGACGGCGAATCTTCTTCTGACGAATAGCCGGGACCATCTACTAGCAGGGAGTTCGTTGACCAATTGAATGTTTGTGTCTTGTGCCAGGACTTACGCGCAAATATAGTTTTTCTTCTTTGAAAGCACTTGAAGATTTGCTCTGAGTGCAACTTCAAACTAAAAAACTAAGTATTTTACTTTGGGGCTTTTTTTTATGTTTTTGGGGTAATTTTTCACTTCATTTATTATCCAAACAGGACCAAATTTCACTATGAAAAATGTCCCCATTTTTCTCGTGATATCTTTCAAATCATAATTTTCTCACAGTTTTGGGGACCCTCTCATTTAACGTTTGGGGCGTAGGTATTATCATTCTCTTTGGGGTGAAAATTAACTTTTTGAATGGGAATTTTTTCATAATGAAATTTGGCAATATTTTTGTATGTCTATTTTCATGTTCTGTTTAGGACCGTTTTTCATTGGGGTCTAATTTCACGGAGCTGGTGAAAACTAGTTGATAAAACTACATCCCCCATCAAATTGTGCTCCACTTGTACGAAAAACAACAATTATAATAATGTCACTGTTTTATTACTCAGACATAATATTAACGAAAAAAAGAAGTTAATGAAAAGAAGAAGCAGATTTCGCTTCTTTCGTTTGAGAGTCGGTATAATTATAGCCTAGTTGTATGTATGTACTGCGACCGTAAGCTCTATTGTGTGATTGTGTCCGTTTGTTGGCTGCTGTGAGACGTTATAGCTCAAATGTAAAAGTCATTACAATATTAAAAAACAAAATTCTCAAACTTGCTAGTTTTAGGGATGAATTTTTTTTGAAAATATACAATTTTTTAAAAATGAAAATTGTTCTGTTTTGTGCTCAGTTTGTTCTGCAATATGCCGAAAAGATAAGAAAAATATGAATAACTCTCACGGCCACCACACAAATCACACCATTTTCTATTTTCCAAAAAAAAAGGTTAGCTGTCGTTACTGTGCTCAACTTGACCCGTAAGCATTAAAAAAATAATTGTTAACAAATTTGAAAGTTTTACGAATGAATATAATTTGAAATTTTTGAAATTTGTGCTTTTTTGTCCTCAGTTTGCTGAGATAAAAAAATAGTTGCATATTCGAAACTTTTACGGTCAAAAAACAATTTTGCAAAAATTTCATCCGTAGAATTTGAAAATTTGCATTTTTTTTTTACGGTAAAATGAGTTGACCACAGAGAGAACGACGTTTTGTTTTTAATACAAAATAGCAGTGCGAGCTTTACGCTACAGCGTTACTTACTTCACGTTACAATGTTTCGCAATTTTTATTGTTTACCGTAAAAGTTGCACATATGCTTTTTTTAATCTTTTCGGCACACGGCTGCACAAACTGAGCACAATACAGCACAACTGTCATTTTTAAGAAATATCAAAATTAAAAAAAATTTATTCGTAAAATTTGCAAAGATGGGAATTTTTGTTTAATATTTACGGCACAAGGCAGCACAAGTTCAACACAGTATCTACCTATATCGAATTTTTTTTTCGAAAATCAAAAATAACGGTGCTGACTTCACGTTTGCAAAAAACTGATATTCTCTTATAATAAAACCACTATGGCAGCAAAAGTTAGGGACATATTACCTACAGCACAACTTTTTTTTTCAAAAATCGATAATGGCACATATTGTTTATGTTTGTTGTTGTCATACTCATCCTTGTAGACTACCTCCATGCCATGTAGACCTCAATTTTGGGCTTCTAAATCATTTCAATAATAAGTTTAATCTTAACCTTGGATTTTACAAGAAACTATTACCTGCACTATAAAACAAGTGAATGTCAATTAAGTGGCTCCATCCGGTGATTTTATAGTGCATTAATAAACCATTGTAAGACCTCTATACTGTAACAAACCAGCACGGATGACGATTTGAAAAATTAACCAAACAAGACTCATATTCAAGGCGTGATAGGACTATTTGTCATTGGCTTATGTATAGGGATTTTACGTAATATTTATATTTATAATCAGCAAAAACATTTTATCTCAATCAAGTCAAATAAAAACGACTCTATACACAATGGAATACAAACTCACAGCCCATCGACCCATTAAAGACCCTAGCCCATTTGCATGTAGGTAGTAATGATAATATGGGGTACAATCTCTTCGTGGACTGGCATTAAAAAAAAAACCCTTTCCCCCATTACCGATAGGAATAACTTCTCAAAACACTAAAACTAATCGACACACAAATCCAAAAGAGACACACTCCACTATCGAAGTTGTTCTTCAAGCTGGTATAGTATAAGCTCTTCCTTTCTCTACCTATATACCCTTTTTATACCGTTACCGGGGTCCATTATCTGTCAGGAAGCCATACAAGTAAAACGAATGATGTAGCTCTGGTTAAACTTAAATGCACACTAAATTCTCATGAATTGCAAACTCAAAGAACACAGCATCCGTTCCACAGCGAGTATAGACTTCATCAAGAGTATATCTAGATAATCAATAAATTGGTTGCTTATCTTGAGTTCTTGACTCTCTATAGATCCAGACTAAAGGAATAAGGAAGAAAACAAAGCCAGAGACGATCCAAACTGCCATGTTATGTAAGAAACAACATCCTTTGTCATGAATCTCATGATCTTGAAGAAGTGGCGAGGTATGTATAGGTATACCTCTACCATACGGTCGGGGTCATCACTTCTTCGTTTTGGATAAAAAACGATTCTTGCTAGACTCATATAGTTAAGAGCTATGCTCTACGTTTAGCTATACTATCTATCTTAAACTTGAGGGCGGCAATTAAATTCCCCAATTATGGAATCTAACTATGCATGGAGGTCAAACTGTTGAATAAAAAATAGAAAGAAAAAAACAGTTTCAAGCAAGATATACAAATAACAACAAAAAAGGCTTAGAAACAAAGACCAGAACCCGTCACGAGGAGGCAAAGAAGCTACATTGCCATAACTCCTTTGGGACCATACTTCACCATGGTTTATGACCTACTCCTGGCATGAAATCTGACTGCGGCATGTTGCGGTTGCAATTGTTGGTTTGGTTACCCTCTCTGTACTAAATGACAGATTAAAATTTATTACACTAATTAAAATAATTCTTAATTAATAAGATCGAGCGGTAGATACTGGGAGATACTGGCGACTGCTGGAGCTGATGCTGGGCTTCAGCTATACAAAGATACTGTCGTTCCTGTGTGCCCGTTTGTTTTCAGTTCGCATTGTCTATTATGGGTGTGTGTGTGTTTATATATTTTTAATTGTTGGCAAATGGTCGTGGTAGTGATGAGGTGAAGTGAAGAGAGGTGAGGAATCCAAATTGAAGCTTCAACTTCTACTCCAAAGTGAGTAGGATTGAATGGGGTCAGAGCTGGCGTCTTATATGCTGGACTTCAGCTACAAAGACACTGTCGTTCCTTCCAATGCATGCATGCACTTTTTTAGGTACTCTCCTTACTAAGGTTGGTGCTTCTTTTAACTTAAAGTCACACTTCAATTGAGTCATGGGTAACTAAACCTTCAACGACTAGGTAGGTCGGTATTTTCGAATGCGCTTAACCCTCTCTGTAGATTGATATTAGTACTCATTATCATAATCATCATTTGCCAACTTTTTTGTTGAAAATTTAGGTTAAAAATTCCGAAATAACGGCTTCTAGTACATTCTTCGATTCGACAGCACTGGTACTAGTACTACTATTAAATAAGTTAAGATTTCAGATGCTTTTTTTGTGTATTTTTTTTTCTCATATATATATTTACCTGGTCTGCTGTCGTTTCTTCTCATCTATGACCGCAGAAGAATTGGCACGTTTGCTTTTAAAAATTTCATCTTTTATACTCACCCATACACGCATACACAAAAACACTACAAAGTCGCGATAGCACGGAGGAGTTGGTTGAAGAGAAGGCTTCGCAATTCATTATTGTTCGGGATTGTATCCCGGTCCCGATCCCGAATCCCGATCCCATCTAGGGGGCTGCTGTTTGTGCGGTGCATTGAAATTTATTTCTCTCGTTGTAGAATTTAGCTTTTCTCTGTGCCGAGCATCACAAAAAACACCACCGAGTGGTTGACAGGTTACAAGCGCACTGCCGCTATTGTCGCCGATGGCCGCCGCCACCGCGGTCGCTATCTGCACCAAAAGGAGAGAGATTATTTTAAGCTATAGCTGACGGAGGCTGCTACCGCTACTGCTGCTGGTGCTAGTTGAATGTTGATGCTACTGCTTCCATTTAGTTTGGTCGTGGCTTCCTTTTGGATATAAAATGAATTGCAGCGCCATCGCCAGGACCTTTTGTTTGCTTCGGGGTTCCGGTGTTCTCCACCACACCAATTCAAAACATGAAGTAATAATAAGTGAAGAGATATGACATTATGGTGGTGCAGTTGGTCGTGTGGTAGAGCTGATGATTCCCGAAGCTGGAAGCTGGAGGTTGGACGGTTGTTTGGTTCGCTGTATAGAGATGGTTTGTATTCTTACGTAAGTGTCATATAAGCGAAATGGTTGTGGTGTAAGCTATATGAAGGGTATACGTTGTCCTTTGGCATTTGTTCAAGTGTCAAAGCGTGGTAAGTTACGTTAGCTATAACGTTAAGTAGGAAAGAGACTTGCAGTTTGGCGCCGCCAACGCCGCTACTGCACCCCCACCGTGGCTTTTAAGTGATTTGGGGAATTCAATTGAATTTGTTTTGTGCAATTTGAAAGAACGTGACGAAATATGATGGTTTAAGGAAGGACACGATATTCTTAAAGTGCGAATCGAGTTCTCACGAAAATTGTTGCCATATTGCAATAGAATATGTACCTAACATGGAGTGGGATCTTCATAATGTGTATACTTAGTCTATTAAAGGATGCAATGTTGAATTCACTAGATGACTTTAAAACAACTTTATAAAAGCTTCAACTTTTCCTTCAAAAAAGTCATTGGGCAAGTTGTGTTTTTTATTCCACATTTCACAAAAAAGGTAGGTAGGTATAATAGGTTTGAAGACTCAACATTTTTTAGATACCTACATTAGATATCTCAACCAACTTCGTTGAAGTTTGATCTAGTCAGTAGCAGGAAATTTTAATGCGTGGAATTAAGCAAAACCCTTCAGCAACTGCCACATCCACTTTTTTTAAATTTTAGTTTATTCTCATTTGACGTCCCTAAATAGATGATATTTGAAGCTCTATTGAACGTAAGGCACAGCAGTGCAGTTTTTCCGTACATGCCGAAAACCCGGCACTATACAATTTAATGGTAAGAAAAACTTAGTTACCTAAATATCAAGAACGACTGGGTTGACGTACCTACATATACTTGCTCTTATGTTCAAGAGGCTGAGGGTTAAAGAAAATTGTATTTAATTTAAATAAAGCTAAAACAACTCTTTTAATAGTTTGATGTAAAAAGAACGCCATGTCTTAGTTCTTCTTGATTGAATATGATTGTATGAAAAAATAAAATGCACGTCTGGGTCGCACCTACTTGCTCTTATGTTCAAGACACTGCTGTTGGTTTAAGAATACAGTAGACGCTCGATTTAGTGGATCTCGAAATAGTGAACTATCCACTATAGTGAACACACAAAATATTATAAAAAAACGTATTTTGTATAAAAATTTCGCGCAAGCATTTTACATAGTTTGAGAGCTCTGAGGAATTGTTTCTGTTTTTTGTTTAAACCTGATAGAAAGCCTTGTTTAATGCTTAGTTAAAATTAAAAACATTCACATCGAACGAAATGTGCATTTTGGATCAAATTCGCCTTTATAAAGCCTTAGAAAACTCTCGCTCGAAAAAGTGAACAATCTCGAAACAGTAAACAGTTCTGGTTTTTATTACTTCACTATATCGAGCGTCTACTGTATTGTATATAAAAGATGAAAATAATGAGAGAAACATGTAGAGAAGCGTGAAATACTATATTTAAATAAGCATAAACAACTCCTTCGACAGTTTGAGGTGGAAAAAAAGAATGTTTTCTTAATTCTATTGATTGGAGCAGTTTAAAAAAAATAACTTTTTTATATATAAAATTCTTAAAACATTTTTAAGGACAAATTTTGGAGTGCAAATCTAAAGTTTATATTCATGTGCAGACAAAAACAAGATTTAAAAAAAAATTGTCAAGCCGTTTTTGAGATACCAAATTTGAAAAAAAATTGAATATTTATTTTAAAAATTCTAAAACTTTTTGTTTGAAAATTTTGATATGAAATATAATAAAAAAATGTATCTAAATCCATTGAGCCGATAATGAAAAAATTCAAAATCCTAAGAAACGCAGTAGAGCTCTTTTTTATAATAAAGTACTAATTTTAGTACATATATGGGAAAAGTTAAATCAAAATCGTAGGAGTCGTTTTAGAGAAAAAAAAAATATTTTCATTTGCGCTTTTTAATTTTTTTAACTTTTGTATGGAAGGTATCGTTATTTGTTCATAGATTAAAATTTTTTTCAAAAAATATTTTAGAGAGTACCTACTAATAAACTATTAAATATCGATTTGCAAAAATTCATATCGTTTTCGAAATATTTGATTTTCAAAAACAAAAATTTGAAACATTTTTTTTTAAATCCAAAAAATATTTTTTCAAAAATTTTGGTACAAAAAACTACATATTTATATTTTTTGGAAGCTTCCGTATAAAAAAAAAATTGATATCAGCCAAACCGTTTTGAAGAAAATAGAAAATAAAAAAATGGTTCTTTGGCAGGTACCATTAATAACCATTTTTGGAAAAAGGGTTTTCGCACCCAAAGAAAGCCTTTACTACAAGTAATTTACTCTATTTTTTTTTTAAGAAAAGTTATGGAGCGGTTTTTTGAGAAAAATACGATTATGTAAAATTGCTAAGACAAATTGTATGGCAGGTACCGTTATTTTTGGTTCTAAAAAAAAAAAATAACAAAGCTTGTGGGCAAAATCATCAAAAAACACCATGTACCAAGATTGAAGATCATCGATCGAGCCGTTTAGGCTATAGACGAACAGACAGAATTGTGCCACCCACTTTTTTGTTGTTTTCTATAATCGTAATGTCATGTTTGATTGTTATCTCAAAATTTTTTTTTGCACGAATCCAAAACTTGCCTTTTAGAATAGTACTTATATCGCAAGGAACAAGGACACAGTCTGTATAAATCTATGCTTTTTGCAAAATTTGTTGGGGATTTTTGGAGATTCTTGGTGGTTTGGGGATTTTGGCAAAAAAATATTTATCGAGGATTTTGTCCATGGGGATTTTTCTTCTTGGATCTCATTTTTTTGGAGATTTCGTCTGATTGAAATATTCAACATTATCGCCAATTCCGAGGGAGATAGATCTCCCTCGGATTTTATTTTTTCCCAGGAGTTGAAGACTCTCATCGAAATAACTTCGAACTATCGAACTAGTTTCGAAATATTGTGAGAGAATTATTTAATTTAAATTATTGAACTGTCAAAGTTTGTGAATAAATTAATGAAATACAATTATGTACCTACATTTTTAAAGCAATCACATCGGTATTTCTTGAAATCCATAGCATAATCTTCTGATTAACCACCGAGGAAAGAGATCGGAGAAAACTAAGCAGAATTCGAAGAAACTTAAGGGATTTAGTACTTCGTGGCATAATGGTTAGGCCGTAGGACTGTCATGCCCAGTGGCGTATTAACCCTAGGGGCAATAAGGGCCATTAGCCCAGGGCGGTACACTGCGAAGGGCGGCATTCAACTTTGGATGCAAAATTTCAAATTCCTTTGCAAATTTCTATGGGAGAAGTAAAGCCTAGAGGCACCAGGCAGAATATATCACCAAAATTATAATGTCCTTTCTCTCAAACCGTAGCTTTAAAGTCTGTGTAAACAACTATTATACTGGTGCGAATAATATCACTGCAGGTGTACCTCAAGGATCGGTATTAGGACCATTCTTATATAACATATACACTTATGATTTCCCCAAAATCCAAAACTGTGAAACTGCTATATTTGCAGATGACACATGCATTTATTCATCAGATTCAATTGGTTTTAGCATTGAAACCAATTTGCAATCTGCTCTGAATACAGTTCAAATATACTTTAAGAAGTGGAAAATAAAGATAAATGCCTCAAAGACGCAGGCTCTCTTTTTTACCAGAAAAAGAAAGCCTTGTTTACTCCCTAACAATAGCCAAATAAATGGTATACCAACAGATTGGAAATCAAGTGCAAAATATCTTGGGGTACACCTGGATAAAACATTGACATTTAACATACATATACAGGAAACGCTTAATAAACTAAATATTGTTATAAAAACACTTTATCCGTTTATTAATAGAAAGTCTAAAATGAGTACAGAAAACAAATTACTAATTTTTAAGTCTATTTTCCAAAGTATTATGTTTTATGGCTCTCCTGTCTGGGGGAAATGCGCTAAAAGCCATATAAAAAATTACAAATAATGCAAAATAAGATTTTAAAAATTATGCTTAATCTTCCCTGGCATTTTTCTACAGAAGAACTTCACATAATATCCAACATCGATAAGGTTCCAATAAGAATATCAAAACTATATGACCGCTACATTTTATCGTGCAACAATTCGGATAATAATTTAATTTCAAACCTGGCTACTTAAGGTGTTGTACGCTCAACTTTATTAATATCTTATGTTTGTTTGATCAGTTATTTATTGTTCATTAATTTATTTGACTATTTATTTATTTATTTATTCATTTATTTATTTGTTTATTTATTTATTTATTTAATTATTGATTTATTTATTTATTTACTTATTTATTTACATATTTATTTATTTTTTATTTTTATTTAATTTATTTATTTATTTATTTATTTATTTATTTAATTATTTAACTATTCATTTATTTATTTATTTTTGTTTGTTTATTGTTTTTATTTGTTAATGTATTTATTTGTATTTATTTTTATTTTTTTTTGTTAATTTATTTATTTATTTATGTGTTTGTTGTATTAATTTATTTATTTGTTTTATTAATTATGTTCTCAATTATTTATTTATTTCTTATATCTTGTTTATATTTATAAATTATATACTTATATTTATTACTGTGATATATCTTAAATTGATGCATTTAACATGTAAACAACATCTTAGGAGAGCTTTCCGCGCCCCACTTCTCTCTTCCAATGGAAAATTAAAAATTATGTCTAGTTAAAAGAAGGTTTTTAGTAGCTTTTCCTTCTAAATTAATGTATTATCTGTGATATTATTGAATACAAATTGTAATTATTTTCAGTAGTAAGGTAGGATATATACACCATATCTCTGTAAATTGTGCAATCTAGGTTTTTAATGAAAAGATTATAAGAATTTAGCTACAATAAAGATCTATCTATCTATCTATCTATCATCAAAACGGTGGGATAGAGGTAGAATAGGTGCCAACGTATTTAACTCTTACACATTTTTGTAGAACGTTACATTGTCTACCAAAGATACTTATATAATAACTTTCAATTGTACCTACTAATCAGTCTTAGAGAAAGATATCAAAGTAGGAACGCAACACAGTAAATTGAGTAAATACATACAACTGCGATAAGCCCACCTATAAATATCAATAGGCGTGTCTCACCAAATATAATCTCTGAACGCTCAGAGATTTTTTAAGTGCGACAAATGCAACAAAAAATCTCACCTGAGCACTGTGACTTTTTTCGGAGTTGAAAATTTGTTTTGTTAATTTCTCAATATCCTTATTTACCCAAAAAAGCTGTTCGCTAAATAGCAATTTTTTGGTGAATTGCAAATTCGAAAACGATAAATAAATAGAAAATAAAGGCGGAATGCTTAGACAAATGACAATAAATTGAACTTGCTATTATTTTTCATTAATTAATTTCATAAAGTTTTGTGCTTTTACGATTAAATATTTAAAGTAAAGTTGAAATTTGGTTCCAGAAGCTCAGTATGAGAATTATTACATGGTTTTTTAAAAACGCTCATCAGTGAGATCTTATTTAGTGAGACTGACATAATATGAAAAGCCCAAATTTAAGGAGGATAAATATTTTCGATTTTTCAGCACAACCCAATAAATATATGTCTTAAAATACTATTATAGATTGATTAAAAGCATTCCGAGATGTTTTAATAAAAAAAACCGGGTGTCTCACTTGTCACTTGCGTATAATATTACTGAAGACTGCAATGAAGAACGTTTATTTTCCCGTATTCAAATTATAACGCTCCAGGATAAGGGTAGAACAATCGAACAGCTAAGCACGTCCCTTATTTTGGCAAAATCCCATAATTTTGATATTTAAATTTGCATTTTATTTATTTAAAAATGCGCAATATTAATGCTAATTTCATTTTAAAAACTGAAAGAACAATCCATTTGAGCTACAAAACTCATTTATACAAAACTAGTAGGTATATAAAAAGCTACAATTTTGTGCACTAAAAGAATCGTAGTTTTCTTATTTTCGTTCGATTTTCGATAGCTTCATCATTCTTGTTAGGGATGGGAAAAACCGGCCGGTTAAAACCGAAACCGGTTCTTTTGCTTCGATTAACCGGTTTTTATCGGAGATTTTTTTATCACGGTTAAAACCGGTGTTTTTCCTAAAACCCAATAACCGGATCAAAAAAAAACCGGTTATTTGCTTTGACATTTTCATAGCACCTCCGAAATAAAAATACAGAAAACTTCTTCGAAACAAGGATTCGTTGTCCAATGTGACTTGCTTTCGTTTTCAAACTTCAACATTTTTCACTACTTTCGCCGTTTATAAGCAGTTATCGTAGCATTGCGTTTGGTTAGAGATATATTTTTGAACCGGTTTTGGGCCATATGAGGTGATTAATCGTTGTTCAGTTGAGTTTTAAGGGAGATGAAATGAATTGAAGAATAAATGGCTTCAGTATTTTTATTTCACAACAAAAAAGTTTAAAGACCTAAACACGAAAGTCCTATTTGAAGATATTAAACTAAAAGGGTATACTTATATTTTTATATAAAAATATATACAAATGAAAGTACGTCAGAGCAACTCACCGAGCAGTTGGACGATGCTTATTTCTTTTTGAAGTTAAAAGTGCAGAGTGAATTCAAACTTTACCTCAAGCAGGCTTTATTTCGAAGATTCTTAGTAAAATTTATTTATTTGATTTATATTTTAGCCTGATAACAAACCTTTATGAACAATTTTTCTAAAAAAAGACCGAAAACCGGTTGTTTTAAAAACCGGTTTTTTTGTCCAGTTAAAACCGCCAGGTTAAACCGGATGGAGAAAAACCGGTATAACCGAAAACCGGTTATTTTGAAATAACCGCCATCCCTAATTCTTGTTTAGCAGAAACTTAAATATTCAGAAACTTTAGAGCTGCAAAATTGGAGTGTGCGCAGCAAGTGAGCATTTAATTTTCTACAAATTCATATGACAAATACAAATTTATATTCGTAGGTACCTACTTTATTTTAAATTTTCACCGCGAACTTCAGACTTATTTTAGCGGAAACTTTAATATATAATAAGAAAATTCAAGGGGAAAAAATATTGTTTGCGCAAAAAATATGCATTTAGTAAGCTACAAATTCAGATATCAAAATTATTTTATTCCACCAAAAAAAAGGACGTCAGTTAAGCCATCTCTTTTAATCTTTAATTCTGACTCAGCAGAATCCGTCAATTATTACAGTGCTATATTGAAGAATGTTTCAACTAATTTTTGTGCCATCAAAAATATTAAAATACTGTTTGTTATTTTGATGGGGTCATGCCGAAGGTTTGGGTTCCATTCCTAGCCATGCCACCTAAAAAAATAAATGTTTTCTTCGAGGTACTACCTCTTGCGAGGAACTGACAAATCCTGCAAGAGTATATTTTTCCATGAATAAGTGCTTCTCATTTAGCGGTTCGGACTCGGCAAAAAACTGTAGATCCCCTCCATTCCTGCCAACAATACGCACACAGTTGTGCATAAGTCACTAGGCTCTGGTTCTCCACGAGCTGTTGCGCCACCCAATTAATTTATTTTATTTATAAGGGATAGAAAAAGGCATCGTTTGCATTGATTTTCAAGCTAACTTAATACTTTTATCATGCTTGTAGGTGTGTAGGGGACTGCATTCTGATAAAAACGATAGACGTTACGTGAAGAAAATCATTGACGATTTTCTTTTGACGATTATCATTTTTTAAATTACGGAATGACCAGCAGCTTTCACATATTTACTGGATATTTAAATGAATTCAGTGCCGCCACCCAAAAAAGCATTTGGCATACCTACCTTCTATCGTCAAACTAAATGTTTGCAGAAGGTGGCTACCGAAAAGGTGGCTCAATCCACCCTCAAGGAAGTCTTGGAAGAAATTTAATTATTTTTTGAGATAGAGATATGTATGTATGCCCCAGATGTATTACTTTGAACACGGAAGATACAAAATGTTAAAATAAACAGACGAAACTGGAATAATAAGGACAAAAGTAAAACTTACGTGTTATATTTTCAAAACCCTCCAGCTAAACTCAAGTTATTGGCTATACCTACCTACTTTTTTCCTATGAATTTTTTTCCTTTTTTTCGTAAATTGTTTACGATTGGAGAGTATCACACAGGGGAAAAAATCCGGGGGAAAATTTATTTGCAATAAGGCTGATTATATTGCTTTTTTTTGTGGATGTCTCCCACTTTTGTAGCCTTAATATAGGTAGTCAGCTTTAACGACAAAAAAAACAATCATAGTAATTTATAATACACACAAGGGCTCAGAAATTAAAGGGCCAACTATAGTAGGCATATAAGCAAAGCAAACATAAGCTTATGTCAAAGCCCAACTAAAATTTGCTAATGTTTGCAAAATCACCGCGTTTGCGTTTGTCCATTATTGACTTCGTTCGGATCTCGCTTAAGTAAAAAGAGCATGATTGGAGTAAGAATACTCCCTTATAGTATTATTTTCGCGAGCTCTGATCTCAAAGACTCAAAGTGAAACAATAAAAAATAACAAAAAAAACAAATCTATTCTACACAATGGAAAACCTTAACCAAATAACCGATAAAACCTCCTATATTCAATAATATATGCAGCTCCTGCCTAGAAATAGCTGCATAAAATGCATAATATAGCCTAGTTTTTGAATGGCACTGAGTGCTGCTGTTATAAAACTGCGCTTGCTGCTTGACTATAACAACATAGCTACATCTTTGTACAAATGCAGCAGATATGCACTGCACACGTGTTATGTGTTGGTTGTAGGTCGTGTGAGCATATATAAAATTTCCTTTCTCTCGAATTTGAGTGATGGATTCTTGGATATGTGTCAGGCAGTCAAGCACCAGCGGCGGCACTTGGTCTATTTTGTTGCTTTATTTTTACTTTTTTGTTAAAGTCATTTCCACCTCGTTACCATGTCGCGGTGGTTTGGTTTGTATGCAAACATACAGACGAACAAAATCGAACGTGTGCGTTGCATATGGGGCACCTGATGTACCCTTCATCTGAGAGATGTACCTACTTCAGTTGAAGTGCCGACAAAGTTGCTTTATAAAAATACACATAACATTAAAGGACAACACCGCCTTAGGCCAGTGACAAAAGTGATTTCTAGAGCCAAACAAACCACACAGATTATAGGGGGATATAAAAACAATATAGTTGCCAATTTAGATTGTTTATTTCTATAGTTTTTTGTTTTTATCTTAAGTAAGTGAGCTAGGCGGCTCATGCTGAAAACATAAGTTTTATATCTTCTTCAATACATTTCTTCAAATAAAAAAATTGATACATTTTGACATACCTACAAACAATCGTACCTTACCTAGAGCCTTATCTCAAATAACACATTTTTAGTAACTCTGTCACTTGTCATGTAATTTATGTTAATTTGAAGTTTTGACTTTGGAATAGGCATCTCTATTGAGAGAAGGGTTAAGCAGTTGGGTGTGTCTGAATTAATATGTTTTATTAAATTTGAGCAAAATCAGTCAAATCGTTCTCGAGATTGCTGAAATATGCGATGATATCTGAGTTGGTATCAATAGGTATATTGAATGTCTGATCTTCGTTGGCAACAGTGGATATGTAAAGAAGACCATGCTTTTGACATGCAACGATTGCACTTAGGATGTGTGTACGGTTGCACGCTTTGTGTTGTGCGTATCTGTTACAAAAAGAAAGAAAGAAGTTCAAGAGGACCACGAATTCAAAGTCGCAGATATGTAGTAAAAGCGAATATAACATGCTCATTTACACCAACACTTTGTACTCAAATACCTACCTTCTCGACCAAAGACCAACTCTTCACTTGAACAACTAAATATCTTTGTATGTACGTATGTAGGTACGTGATAATGATGAGTGCTTGGCTAGAAGCTATAGCTGACAAACAGAAAATGAAAATTATCTAAAATTCCACGGAATTATGTTGGCTGTTTTGTCTTCCAATGAACTAGAATGACATTTATACACTCGACTCGGATACGTCATCCCATCCTCATAGACGAAAGTTACAGTTGAATGAGCTTCAAGGCACGAGGTAAGAAAAAAAAAGGTGTTCCGTGACTTGGCATTAAAAGTTCAATAGAAACTTTGTCTTCTTCTTTTACTTATATGCGTAATGGATATCTTGATCTCTATTTAATTGCAGTGATGAATGTAGAAGCTATTTTGATTGTTTTATTTCGGGATTTATTTTTTTTTTTTTGAGGGAGAGAAAGTAGATACGTACCTATAGCGGTAAAAAAAAATTAGTGGGTTGTGACTTTTTGTGAGAGTTGTCGGAAATGTTTTGATGATCATTATCCGTTGTGTTTAAGTACGTGCTGTTCACGAAAATTAAGACATTTTGACGTGTGTTTTTCGTCTTTATGACAAGTCGAATAGAAATGTTACACGTGTGCCCCAGGTCTTTGAAAATAAATATCATAGTAGGTATCTGCTAATCTGGTACAACATAAAGTAGGTTTCTTTATGAAGCATGTGTCGACACAAGTTATCAAACAAAAAATCAGCAGGTTACAACCCTTATACTGGACTGTCCAATACTGTTCTTCTGTTACTAAGAGCCTTCAAAAGCCTTCAGGAAACCGAAATAAACCTTACGAAAAGGATCATCAATCGAAAAGTTGTGGAAAATTTGCTCAAAGAAAAACTAATACGTTTGGACTTTTTTCCAAATGTTACTCAAGCCTTTGGCAAGGATTGGCATTTAGGACCTGCATAGAGATCTGGATATCACTTCAAGATAGATAAAGTATCTAATTGGTCAGTAATTGGCCAAAAAAGGAAAACTAGCTTAAGAATTTTATGCAAGTAGTTTTGGCTAAGGTCTCTCAAGGTCACGGAATGGAAGGTCAAGCATGACGATTTTCGAAACCTCATAAGTAGGATATTCGAAAAATGTATGCCATCTGAAAGATCACTAGATTGTGATATTAGTTCATCTAAGGTCAGCCATAAATTCTTTTAAATAAATTTTTAAAGGTTGTTTCAAGGTCACAGACAAAATTTGGAGCACGCGCGCTCGCGCCCGTACGCGCATACGCGCATTCGTGCGCCGGTGTATTTGCGCACTATCGTCTAGTTGGAAAAATTCTAAAAAATTATTTAAGAACCGATCAGCAAATTTATTCGATTATTTCAATCAATCTATCCAATTTGATCATAATATAAAAACAATAAAATTTGGATTGATTAAAAAAGGTCAAAAATATATGAAATTTTCAGTTTTTACAGCTCCGAAAAAAGATGATTTTATGTCAATTGGTTGACATTTTGGATTGTAATACACTTTTTATGTGAATATGTAAATAGGTTGGCCTTTATCCATCAAGACATCAACTGTCAAATTTCATTGACGGGAGGCTACGACGTCAATGGATTAAAAAACCTCTGAAAAATTACAATTTTTTGATGAATTTTTACTGCTTCAAAAAAAGGTGATGTTAAGGTTGGGTGAAAATTGTATCAAAATATACTTTTTCTGTCAAAATATAGTTTGCCCCCTACATTTCAAGCCAAAATATGTCAAATTCAATTGAAGAATGGCTACGATGTCGATAGACTAAAACCCCTAAACAAAATCTGAAGTTTTTGAATAATTTTTACTGGTCCAGAAAAAAATGATTTTAAGGGTGACATTTGGATCGAATCGTTTGTCTCCCATATTTCAAGTCCTCAACTGTCAAATTCCATTGACGGATGGCTACGATGTCGATGGACTAAAAAGGCCTCTAAGAAATCTGAAATTCTTGATTAATTTTGAATGCTCTAGAAAAAGGTGATTTTAAGGCCATTGAGGGATATTTGGATTGAAACCTACTTTTTTTTATATATATACTTTGTCCCATATATTTCAAGCCATCAACTGTCAAATTCCATTAAAAAATCTGAAATTCTTGATGAATTTTTACTGCACTTCTCGGCACTTAACTTAAAAGCAGATAAAAACTGTGTTACCGGCGGATAGTAGACACTAAAATTTTACTTGTCAACGCGTTGACAGCTCGAAGCAAAAGTGACGTCGTCTGCATAAAATTGGGGCTAAGCTGAACCAAGAGAAGTGACATTTGCATGCGATTTATCGATTACAAAGTCATTCACGCAGGTAGAGGCCAACCTCTTCGGGCTTAAATAAAACAAAGAGAATTATCAGCGCTTAACTTAAATGCGGAGAAAAACTGTGTTACAGTTGTGAATAACACAACAAACGTTTTAGTTATAAGTGCACTGACAACTTGTAGCTTTTCTGCAAGCATGGATGAAATCGGTCGAAAAAAACGACACCGGGGATTACCGACGCCATCACAGAAAAAACACAGAGTTTCCATCCAAACTTTTGATAACATGTTCCGGTAAGACAATTTTTCTCCATGCTTAAGTTAAGCACCGAAAATTCTCCGTAAATTGATGAGCACCAACATCATTTCTTTCATCCAATTCCCTTCGGGCTTACAAAAAAACAGAGCTATTATCGATCACGTATGAGAGTCCGCTGACTGCTAGTCAGCGTGATAAAAAAGTGTGACAATTTATAGCAAACATTGACGTTTGCATAAATTTTTTCGATAGCAGGGTATTTGGATGCGATTTTTGAATGTACCTACTCCAACATTAAGCGAAAATCGCAACAATAATTGCATCGTTTAGAAGCAGACTTGAGCGTCGAGAAGAGCTGAGCTACTTTTCTGCAGCACTGAACGCTGCCATCGGACATTTCGATAATCTTTCCAGTCAGCTGGAAGAATGGTTGGTTGGTGGATGGACAAAATCAAAAAAATCAAAACGTCACCTATTTGTACGGTGACCATCCGTTCATTATAATAATGAACTGTTCTGTATTTGAAGATGTTGCTCATTATTAATTATTTTGTACACGAAAACATTTAAATGTTCTGTATTTTATTAGTTGTTCATTATTTGTTCTGTATTTCTTCAATTTTGTTCAAAACCAATAACGTACACATTGGGAACGTACAAATTTAATGAAAGAAACTGATGATGCTAACGTGCCCTTAGTTAATGAACGAAGAAATAATAAATCTAGTACAAATTTATTTTTCCTATCTCTCTATCTCTATCGGTTTTGGCATCATCTGTCATGTTCAAGTCAAAAACTATTAATTTCATGAACACATCAGCTGTCTGTGAACTGTGTGTTGTCTGCGTCTGCGCTGAAGAATTGAGATTTGTAAGTTTTATTTTAAATTATTAATAAAAAAGCATTTCAATATTGAAAATTATTTTAGATTACCCTGATGCCACTCAGGAGGAAGTGTGTATTTTATTTAATACAGAATTGAAAAACCAGTACAAATTCTTGACCTAAGTTTTTAAGTTTTTTTTATTTCTAAGTTTGTATGTAAAGCCTAAAGCCTAGTACGCTACTGATGCGAAACGAAAAATCCCATACAAAAATGACACAACGAAATCATAAACTAAAAATTTAGTTCTACTTTTCGTTCTGCAGTACGCTGTTCAATGAGCGA
This sequence comes from Dasysyrphus tricinctus, assembly GCA_963921185.1. Taxonomy (NCBI): domain Eukaryota; kingdom Metazoa; phylum Arthropoda; class Insecta; order Diptera; family Syrphidae; genus Dasysyrphus; species Dasysyrphus tricinctus. Next base: position 81,419,207 of record OY992533.1, read on the forward strand.
AATTGAAAATTGTAGCAGATTATTTGGAGAAGTCTACACTCTTTTTTGGCACACAATTAATTACCCAGACCATTTATTGTGTGCGAAAAAATGACATTTGTGTTTTTTCGTGTTTATTTTTGTTGTTTCTTTCATTACAGCATGGCTGCTTGTGATTTTTTTGCATTTGCATTTGTTTTAATTTTTTGAATTCGTGCAACTGTCAATGAATATTTTTCCGCTCGTTTTCGTAAGCATTTCGTTGTCTTGTTGGAGACCAACTAAAAATTTCGTTTCGCATCAGCAGCGTACTAGGCTTAATACGATGCTGATGCGAAACAAAATTTTTAGTTGTTCTTCAACAAGACATCGAAATGCTTACGAAAACGAGCGGAAAAATATTCATTGACAGTTGCACAAATTCAAAAAATTAAAACAAATGCAAATGCAAAAAAATTACAAGCAGCCATGCTGTAATGAAAGAAACAACACGAAAAAACACAATTTTCCTTCTTTTCGCACACAATTATGGTCTGGGTAATTAATTGTGTGTGAAAAAAGAGAGTGTAGACTTCTCCAAATAATCTGCTACAACTATCAATTTCATTTCGCTCATCGAACAACGTACTGCAGAACGAAAAGTAGAACTAAATTTATAGTTTATGATTTCGTTGTCATTTTTGTATGGGATTTTTCGTTTCGCATCAGCAGCGTACTAAGCTTAAAGCAAAGACTGAATTGATTAGAGTCTATTTTAAGTTGAGCCATTTTTCCTCAGAGAATATATGTATGAACATATAGACCAAGAGCCGACAGCCAATTTTGGGAGTGGAGGTATAACCAAAATCGGAGTATGAGGGATTATAGGTACATGTATCGTGATATGGAATATGAAAGTCTGGCAGATTTTTTTCTCAGCCTTTGGTGGGGGTGGGGTTTTAAACCCCGCTTGGTTTCCTCTTTATATGGTAGGGTCGTTAACACTTCAATTCACATTTAAGAGATAGGATGTGATGCTCTGTCATTTTCCCTAAGTCTGAAGACTTCTATCTTGGTGATCTGATAAATAGGTCCAATGATTTAACTTTTTTAAGCAAACCTTATTGGCGTTTTTTGTGGAGACTTTATTTTTTGATTTTCTGTTTTGCTGAAAATCTCCAAAAAAAGGATGATAAGGTTCACGTAAAATGGATGCATCTTGAGTTCTGTTAATCGGACCGACAAGATTGTGGTGTTTATGCTTAGAACAAATGACTGGGAATCATATCCGATTTTTTTTAAAATGAATTAAATGGTTTATAGCCCTGAAAATAAATCAGGGGATCTAGCTCTTTTTAACCCCCCACCCTTCCCAAAGTCTGAAAACAAAACCTGCCAGACTTTGGTATTTGATATCACGATACATGTACCTACAATCCTTCATACTCCGATTTTGGTTATACCTCTACTCCCAAAATTTGCTGTCGGCTCTAAGACTAATACGGTCACTCCCAAAAGTTTTCGGAATTAATCTATATAAAATCTATATAATGATTTTTCTTGCTCTGTTGGAATTATAAAAAAAAGTAACGGCAGGTAGAATCTCACGCTATTAGATTTTCATGTTTCCCATATTAAAATGAGCATATAACAAGATGAAATAAAGAGGAATGTAGATAACAGAAAAACAACAATAACAGAACAAAGAATAATAACAAAAAAAAAACTCATGTTTAAAAATAAAAACTTTTTATTCCGAATAATTTTGTGAGTGACTGTATATTTATTTTTAAATGGAATAAATGATTGAAGATTGAGTTGAATTTTGTTTCTTTTTTCTTTTGTTCATTATTCAGCTTTCTAAAATATGGTCACCGTACCTATTTGTCGACGTTTTGATTTTGTCCAAACAAAATCAAACTAAAAATGAACGAATTAATAATAAAAAAGAAACACAAATTAAAACAAAAAGTAAGTGAAAAGAAAATATAATCATCATATTATAAAAGGGCAAACACGAATCTTAATAAGTGTTGTGAATTTTAAAATGAAAATGTAAAATTCAGTGTCGTGAGCAAATACAGTAGTCGGAAAAAGTATTTTGACAAAAAAATATGTCGCATTTTTCTTAATATCTTTCATTTTATTGATAGACAAATCTGAAAAAAAAAAATATTTTATAATGGTATCAAGAATAGCTTCCAAAAACACATACAAAAGTTAGATTCATAATTATAGTTTCAAAAATAAAATTTGTATTTCAAAAACGTATAGGGAAAAAAGTATTTTGACAAAACTAAAAAGGCTTGTAAATAAAGGTTTACTTTTTAGTACAGGCAGTGAGGATTTGTTTTTAGTATATTTTTGGGTGCTGAACTCAAATCCGTTATCCGTTTTTGGGAACCAGCTTGGGTTTTTAAGAAATTCCCGTTTGAAAATGACCAAAAATCGGTTTCTTGCTACTATTTTAAGTAATTGCTAAGTTTAAATTTATAGAAATTTTAGATTTTAGAAATTTACTATGCAGTTAGTTTTAGTTTTAGTTTTTTTTTCAAATAATAGGAACCATTTTTAGGAAAAAAATTAATATTGTCTCTAACGGTTTTCTAACATTTGCTTGGAAGGTACCTACCATTATTTTTTCGTTAAAATGAAATGTTTTCTTAAAAATTTAGAGTTTCATAAAATCTACAATAAGGTTTTCTAAATATTTGATTTTCAAAAAAAATCTTGGAGCATATTTAAAAGTCTAAAAAATATTTTTTTTGAAAATTTGAAAAAAAAATACTAACATTTTTAAGAAGCTTCTGCAATAGTAAAATTATTGACATTAGAAATACCGTTTTGAAGAAAATCGAAAATAAAATAATGGTTCTTTTGGAGGTACCTACAATTAATAACCATTTTTTGAAAAATGTTCTTCTACCAAAGGTATAGCCTATACTAAAAGCAATTTATTGATTTCTTATTAGGAAAAGTTGTGGGACCGTTTTTGAGAAAAATAAGAATTTGTAAAATTGTGAAAAAAATTGCATGGCAGGTACCCTTATTTTTAGTTCTAAATAGAATTAAATAAAAAACGTGTGCGGGAAATCACCAAAAACCACTTTGTACCAAGTTTTAAGAAAATCGGTCCAGCAGCTTAGGTTGTAGCCGAACAGAGAGGCAGACAAAATTGTGAAACCCACTTTTTTCGTCTTCTATATCATCGTAATGACAAATTTGATCAATATAGGTACATAATGTATATGTAGTACCTTAACTATATATCGCAATCCCACCATCCCATAGATAATAAAAAAAAAAAATCCATTCACAAAGAAAGCCTTTATTGAAAGTTATTTGATTTAAAATCATGTACGTTATTTAAGTACCTACTCAACATAGATCGTTATTAAGAAAAAAAATATGTTTTTTAATTAAAACAATAAAAAAATAAAGATGTGTCATCTCATTATGGAAGTTTCCATATGAAATCCACAACACAAGCTTCATTCGATTAAGGATTGATTATGATTACAAATGGGTTCTAATAGCAAACATAAACCGCCCACTTAAAACGCCACGTAGTCCTGGCCACCATCAGGTAGTTTCCTTATTTCTTCACGGATGGTTGAGCATTTCCCAACTTCTGCAGATGTTTTTTTTTTATTTTTTTTCATAGAATTCTCGTTTAGGTAGTTATTTGTATTTTTCCTCCTCCTCCTCAATTACAATGTCACTTAATCCTCCACTTGAGACACGCTTCCCTTACCAGCCATCAGAACTAAGAAATCAATCCATATAGACCCTAACTAATTTTTGAAAGAGAAAATTTCAAGGATAATTGATTTTCTGTTTCCATTCAAGATTATTCAAGAGTCTCTTGAGTTTGTTGACATCCTTATCGCTGGCTGTTGAGATTTAATTGGGCAGGTGGGCGACAAAGTAATTTAACAAATGGCAGGCATATTTTTTTATGGATGCTTAATTAAGGCTGATTTAATGGTATTTATTCAATTGTAATATAAAAAAATGAAAATAAACAAAACAAAAATTATAATGAAAAACAATTTTTATGGTTTCCAGGTACCTATGTATGTATGTATAGTGTATTCTGGAATGTTTATACGTAACCTACAACACACCCCGACAACCGTTGATGACGTGACGCGACGTTTATATATTAAGGATCCATAGGACCTATACCTTACCTAACTTACCTTGTAGGTTGTAGGAGTGGGGTTTATTATTTTGTTTGGAAAGTAATTTTCAAAAGAAATTTAATCACAAATTAATTTGAGTAATGTTTTGACGACAAAGTTTCTTGATTTTGTTTTCAAATTCAATATGGATGGATTCCCAATAATCACGCGTGGACGTGTAATTGGATTATTAGCAGAAGCAATCAAATATTAAATGAAGATGTATATGTATACCTAAGCGAAAGAGCTTATGCAGCACTTATGTAGAAAAATAAGAGAAAATTTTTATAATGAACACAAAAATAATACTAGAGGCCTATGTTTAATGGACACGACATGAGGTACTGTGAAATATTGATATTCTAGTTTTATTTTCATAATTAATTTCGTACTTTTTTCAACATTTTTCTTGACAACAATACCTTGGGTTAAAAGGATTTTAAATAGTTTTTTGGGGTGCTCTGTCCCGCTCATGCAATTCCGATTATCCACTTGGGGTAGGTTCAATCGCCAGACAGTTGCCAATTTCAACAGTTTTGTGGACAACAGTACCTGGTCTGCGTGCGATTCCCAGCCGCTACCCCCTAAAACCTAAAAACTAAGAATTTTGTTCCATTTTGTTGTTGCGAGGAACTGAAAAATACTCCAAGAGTATCTTGAATAGTGCTTCTCATCAAGCCACTCAGACTTGGAAAAAAATTGTGGGTCTCCTCCATTCCTGCCAAAAATACACACATAGGAATAGTTGAGAGTTGTAAGTCACTAGGCCCTGGTTCTCCAGGAGATGTCGCAACACCATATTTATTTATTTTCTTTATTTTACCATAAATTGAGTGAAAAGCAAAAAACTTTGTAGTGTTACCACTCACTTATGCTCCTAATACATGCAGGGTCAAAGCCTGATACACGGCAGCCATTACGATCCTGAGAACGCTCCTTCCAGTCATCAAGTCCAATCTTACTCGAATCCGCGATGACTTGGCCTTTGAAACGGATAAAAGCACCCAACAGCCAACACCAAATATCCATCGTAGAATATTTCTTTCGAAAGAGTCCAGTATCATCAGCTCTCCCTTTCTACTTATCGCTCTACACTCTGGGTGCCATAAAGCAGGACTGGGAGTGAAAGAGTTTTATAGAGCTTGCTCTTCGTCTTTCGTGTGAAGAACTTTTAACCCCATCTGTTACGCCAAACCGAAAAAGCATGTATTTTGTCTTCGATCTTCGGTTACGTGATGGTCTTCAACAAGTTTTGCCGGTTCTTAAATTGCAATGAAGCCTCTATAATGGCATATTGGGAGCAGCCAATAATGTCAGCATCATCGGCATACCCTAGAAGTTGGACAGATCTGTTGAAAATAGTGCCTTCGGTGTTAACGCCTGCCATTCAGACAACATACGCCAGAAAGAGATTGAAGAAATCAAATGATAATGTATCTCCTTGCTGAAACCTTGGGCATGTTTGGAAATATTTAGAAGAGCTTTCAGCTAATTGCACTTTGAATCGCATATTTCCCAATAACACGTGAGACAACTGTATCAGTAATCCAAGTTCAGCCATCACCATAGAGCACCTCACTATGAATGCAACATATGCTGCGCCGAAATCATTGAAAAGAATGATGGCCTTGACTTGATATTCGTTGGTCTTTTCCAGAATTTGCCTGAGAGTGAATATTTGGTCTATGCTTTATGGTCGATCTGCCTGGCTGGAAGCCATATATTGGTAATCTTATGTATATTACGATTATCAGGGATATGCATTATAATTTTTGAAGGACATAGCATTGTCCTTTTGTATATGGAGCTAAAAGATTAGACACATTTTCAACACATCCCCTACGTGCTTAAAGAGCTCCGATAGTAAATTATTAGATCCGGCGGACCTTAACCTTACTTTCTTACTTACTTACTTTAGGTGGCACTACAGTCCGGGGTGAACCAGGGACTCAACCAGTAATGGCTGTGAAGTTAGCGGGGCAACTTTCACCACGCAAATGGGACCTCACTGCATGTTTCTAGCATGCTTGGTTCCTTAGATACACAGCCTTTCTGCAAGATCCTAGCTTGGTTCTTGAGATACACAATGTGACCTGCTTATTTCATATTGAAGTCAAATTTGGGAAATTCTTAAATTGAAGACTTCAAATTTTGAACCTAGCTTGCAAAAGTAACTGAAAATTTGGAGCCTACAAGTTCCTAGCACGCTTGGTTCTTGAGATACACCATGTGACTTGCTAACTTCACTGTGAAGTTAGAAGGTCACTTAATTACACCCTTATTTGGCGAACTGCAAAATCGGGAATAGAAATGCAAACAAAAAATGCAAAAAGCTGCAAATTCCTGTCAAGGTCCCATTTGCGTGGGTGAAAGTTGCCCTGCAAACTTCACAGACGTCAACCAATAAGCTTCTTCCAGCCGGCTTGGTTTCTAACTTGCTGTCTCCAGCTGTGCATGCCAAGTTTGTAGAGGTTCTCTTCCATTTGCGTGTGCCACCTGTTACGTTGTCCACTTCTACTGCCCCAGCCATCCCACGGGGTTGGATTCAATGACTTTTTGGGCCGGATCATTGATATGTCCATTCACTCTAGGTGACCCAGCTATCTCAGTCGTTATATTTTTACTTATGTGGATTGGTCGATGTACAGCCCGTATAGTTTGTTATTGTATCTTCTTCTTCATTCTCCATATATGCACACGGTACCAAAAATCACCCGAAAAAATTTCCTCTCATCCACCGTTAATAATGTCCAGTCCATGTCTCCATGCAGCAAACATCAGGACCGATATGATAAGCATTTTATACAGGGACACTTTACTTGCTCGAGAGAGGGCTTTGCTTCTCAATTGCCTTCTTAGCCCAAAGAAACAGCAATTTGCACGAGTAATCCTTCGTGTGATCTCAGCACTGGCATCGTTTGCTGAGTTGATAGCGGAGCCTAGGTAGACAAGGTCTCTGACCATCTCAAAATTAAAAAAAAAATATCTGAAAAATTTCTGAAACGTTGCTGTTGGGAGTCCTTTCTTGTTAACATAACACATCCTAGTTCTAGCCTTTCATTGACCGTTAAACTCATCTTCTTGGCTTTCTCCTCAATACTCATGAACGCTTACCACTGATATCTCGCTTAGTTCGTCTGATTATGTCAATGTTGTCAGCGTATTTGGACGAACTTTTGAAACATTTTGCCTCTAGTTGACGTTAGAGTTTTGCACTATTCTATCAAGAACGATGCTGAACAAGTCGCATGACAGCGCGTCACCTTGCCTAAAGCCTTTTTTGACATCAAAGGTCTTTGCCAACTTTTCTGGAGCAGCGTGAATTGCCCATCGTCATCCTTCACAAACGGACGAGTTTGGCCAGGGATGCCAAAACTAGACAATGCTCGCCTCTGTAGATGCTGTCATACGTGGCCTTAAAATCGATGAAAAGGTGGTGGGTATCGACTTGAAACTCTTGGGTTTTTTCTAAGTTCTTCTGTAGTGCGAATATTTGGTCGATTGTGGACTTCCCTGGCCTAAAACCACACTGATATTGACCTATCAGGTTGTTGCTGAATGGCTTCAGGCTTTCACAAAGTACGGCAGAAAAGATCTTGTATAGGTGATATTAGGAAGACTGATTCCATTGTAGCTAGTGCTGTCCAGAGGATCGCCTTTCTTGAGGATCGGGATTGGGCAAACAATAATGCTGAGGTGACAATACTGACAATATTTAGGAGATGATCTAGTGCATACTCCTAACCAATATTTATTATCTACAGCAGCTTTGTTTAGGTATACTTATCTTCATACTTCCTCGAGATCGGGTGGACGGATTTGTTGGCCTATGTCATCCAGGCTGGATGGTACAATCTGCATGGCAGTGGAACTAGGCTCGTCACTGCCGTTATACAATATGCAGAAATTATTTTACCATATCCTCACCACCAGCGATTCTACCACAATGTTCCCCTGATAATTCTTACAGGCTTCGGTTCGGGTCTTGCTGCCCCGGGAGGTTCCTTTTACTTTTTGGGAGAACTTCCGAACTTTATTCCTAAATTTCCTCGATCGCGGGCTTTTAAGCCTCTTTGTCCTTCTGAGAAGCTGGTGTTCCTCTCTCCTCTTTTGCTCGTAGAGCTCGAGAGCAGCTCTGGTCCTTCTATGCAGCGCCGTTTTGTATGCCTGTTTTTTGGCTGCATGTGTACTTGCCAGCATTCTTCGTTGAACCTTTCCTTTCCTGGCAATTCTTCCACTGCACTGGTTCTCAATGCTTGAAGTTGGCGGCATTGGAAGGTTTAAGAGGGCAAGAGAGACTCGTTCGGAAAAGGACCTGCCGATTTCCTGTGATAGTATAGCCGACCGACGTATTTTCACTCATAAGCTTTTGAGCCTCTTTGTAAGAAACTATATTTTGAAACTCCCTAATGGGTACATAAACAATTACTATATAATCCTCGTTTATGTAGGTAAGTACTGTTTAAAATCATGAATAAACCGGTAGCTGCTTGTGCTATTTCTTTATGCGTAATCAACCAAATGATTGCAAGGAATAAGTAGTAAATCAAAATTCAAAGGCTATTTCTGCTCCTATAGGCTTCCTAGTTTTACCTCTTTAAATATTTAACAAAACCTGGGAACATGACTGCATGTGTATAAAACGTATAGGGTCCTTCGCGCAAAACATAGCGCCGATTCCTATAACATCAGGAAACCAATGAGGCTTGTATGTATGTACATAATATGTAGGTACTTTGAATCAGTGTTTTCCTATCCTCAATCCGTTTGTATTGCGTATACTCGAGCTAAGTGCTTATTTAATGTTAATTAGCGGTTACCTGTTTGCCAGGACGAACACAGAACTGTGTAAACCTTTATACCTATAGACCCACTACTATTGAATTGCAGTAACATATTCATTTTATTTTGCTGTTTTGTTTGTTCCTAACTGCGTTAAGCGTTATCTACCTATTCGAAATGTGGTTGAAAAGCAAAAGTCCACTTTCTCTACTGTCTCTGTGCAGTTGAACATGAATTACAAGCAAAACCACATAGTCGATTGACAAAAATCAGTTTAAATTGTGCAAAATTTAATCCTTGATACTCGATGACGATATAAGGGACACGGTACGGAGGAGAGTTCAGAGAAGGCTGAACAGAGTAGAGATACCAAAAAAAAAAAAAGTCCTTGTATAAACAGGCATCAGAAGGACATCGTTCCCATTTGTGTCGAAAATTCGATTAAAATCGCTTACAAAAGAGAACATCACCAGAAAGGACGACTGACGACGACAACGAACGCCAACGCCAATGCCAACTCCAACAAAATTCAGAAAGAACCGTGGAAAATGAAAATTTAATTTTAATCAAAATTTCAATTGATCCTATTGAACTTGAGAGCGTGGAGCATGGGTCATGCGGGCTATATAGCTTTTGAAGAGTTTCTATATGTAGAAAAGTTTGTACACAAAGCCTTGATAGGATATACACCTTCATACGCATAGATTTGTGTCCTTTCCTCCTAGGATTTAAGGACAGTATATTATATTTGTTTCAGAATTTTCAACATCATATATCTACCTATACCGAACCTTATGCCCGTCATCATCATCATCATCATCTGCTATCCATCGGTATAGGTAGGTCCACTCCCAGCTCCAGAATCAGCATCCTCATCATTATTAAAGAACTGACTATGGATGATGCCGTTGAGGATGGCAAGGATATACCTACCGACCAACGACAACGATGCCAGCTTGTGTCCATCATCAAGACCTAGACTTGGCCTTCGTTTTTCATTCCTTCGACATGTCAAGCAGATGAAAATCTAATTTTCGGTTGAATGTATTCACAATTGATTGAATGCTTTCATATATATTGGAGACTGGGGTAGGTTTTTTGTTTTATAAAGATTCAAGTTCAGTCCATAACCTCCCCTTATTATATAGATGCGGGGACAAGATATACATATTGTGCATCTGCTGCTCCATAATATTGAGTGAATTTTCACTCTTCCTTCAGAGAGGGGCAAAAAATTTAATTAAAATTTAATCGCAATTATTGCAGCTATTTTTGTATGTTTTTTTTTTGTAATTTTTAATCCGACGACGGACGATGAGGTTGAAAACGCATTATCGGGGAATAATGGGGTGGTATTATAACACTTTGGGTGGCTGTGGGTCCTTTGAATTATGTATGTATGAATGTTCTTTTGAAAAGGGTCGAATGTTGATATTTTGGATAAGCTCTATAGAAAATAACCAATATTTCCTAGGGCGAATTCTTGACTTGTCAAGATTATGAGAAGTGGTCATTAGTCACAGGACCATAGAAACTGAATAGACTGGAGGTGGCATATGATCTGAAAAGAAAACAAGTTAAATGTGGAACTTGACGCTATTATTGGGGCATTAGGTACTTATAACACTCAGGAAAAAAACTTAAGATAAAAACTCAACAAAGTTTCTTCTTTAATTCACAGGGTACCTTCACTTTTTCATATAAATTTACAAAAAATTCAAAAAAAATTACCGGATTTAAAGTATTTATGGTTGGGTTTGAAATCTCGCATATTGAAATCCCGCGTGAGGTGTTTTTTTTTTTGCAAGATTTAAACTAAAAAAGTTAGTCTGCGAGATTTTTTTTTTGTGTTTCTCAATTGCAGGATTTTTATTTTTCATTGCGAAGCATTTTGAAATGCAAGACTTCAATTTTCAAGATTTTGGTTAAAAATTGCGAAATTTTTTGTTGCGAGCATTAAATAATGTAAAATTGTTAAAAGCGAAATTTTGTACCTCAGAAATTATGAAAAGCAGGATTTTTCATTAACGCGATTTAAAAATATAGCAATACTTCATTGTTTGAAATTTTTTTATTTGAAAGGATTTTGGTACTGTTATTCATAAGGACTTATAACCTAGTCGAACACAATGTTTGCGATAAAAAGTGATCAGAAAATCGAAAGTTGCCAGCTGCAATTGACACTCACAATAGAAACAACCGGTGCAGAAACCTGATTGCTCCACATTTTGAATGTAGAAAAAAAACTATCTTTAAATCAAAGCCAAAATATCTAAAAAAAAAATATTTTTTCTTGAAGAGAATAAAAATAACAAAGTGAATTTTTCATTAAAAATAAATAGGTATATTTTTGTTTTTGGAGTGGTTTGGTTCTTGCACCGTTTTTTTTTTTTGTGAAAATAAATGAAGACTTTCGTTTTCTTCTTCATACACCTACAAACAATTTTTTCACTCTGAAATTGTTTACGTGAGCTACAAAAACAAGACAACTTCAGCACAAAATTCTTAAAGTACATATGTATATTAAAGGACAACCTTTTGTAGAAAAATCAAAGTATTTATTAATATTCATAAAAATAAAAAATTGTCAACCTGTTTTTCAAATATCTAAAATATTTTAAAAGTTTTTAGAAATACAAAATATATCTATTTTATTTTGAAAATTTGTATATGCAACATTTTTCAACTTATTAAGTGTATATACAAAAATTAATGAAAATGTAGTATATCGCACTTATTTTAGCATACTGAAAAAATTTTCTGAGAAAATAAATATTTAACTTAACAGTTTTCTAAAAATTTGTATGGAAGGTACATTTATAATTTGTTCATAAAGATAAAATATATTTGTTTTAATATTCTAGAAAGTGTTAAGAACTCCTCAAGTATAAAGTTGCAAAAAGTCGATTAGGTCGTTTTCAAAATACGCACCTACTAAGCTTTTTAAACAAAAACTTTGAAAATATTATTAAAATATTCAACTTACATAATACTATGTACTACAAAATCAATCATATCATTCCAGAAAATCAAAAATGGAAAAAATTGTATTAATAACCATTTTTAGAAAAATAAGTTTCCACCAAAGTGTCGACTTTACGAAAGTAATTTTTTGATTTTTTTTTGAGAAAAGTTGTGCGACTCTTTTTGATAAAATAAAAATAAGATCTTGTTAAATTAAATTGTTAGTAATCTGTAAGATTTATAGGCGCAGGGACATAAGTCCCGAATTTCTTTTTCCGGTCTTATGTCCCACTTTACTGGGACATGAGTCTCGAATTCGATTTGGGACTAATGTTCCACTCTACTGAGACACAAGTCCCGAAAAAACATTTCAGGACTAAAGTGCCACGAATATTTTTTTATTTTTGCATATGTTCAATTTAAAGAGACCAAAGCTGACGAAATTGTAGAACCGGTATTTTTCTCTGGATTTTTTTTTTTCGGTAGTACCTACTCCAATGTAGAGTACAGTTACATGCCTTAAATGCAAAAGAAAGTTTGCATACACCCACCTTGCACCCACCCCAAGTCCTATTGTGTACCCAAGCAGGGGGGTTGCAGGGGGACAGCATGCCCCCCATACATACCTCACTGTTTATTTGCCGTAGTAGACCGTAAGATATGTATGCAACCCCTCTGCTTGGACAAACTATAAGATTTGGGTTAGGTGCGAGGTTGAATGAATTCAAAGTCTCTTTTGCATTTTAAGAATCTGGATTACGAGAAACTTTGAATTTATCCTATACACCTACCCACGAAATTGTTTTTGTTTCATTCGGGATTTATGTCCCATTTTCGACAAATAAATTCAGGGCTTATATCTCAGTAGGGTGGGACATAAATCCCGAATCGAATTCGGGAATTATGTCCCAGTAAAGTGGGACATAAGTCCCGAAAAAGAAATTCGGGACTTACGTCCCGGGGACTTATGTCCCTGCGCCAGATTTATATCCGTAGATGAATGAATAAATAAAAAATATATTTAAAAAATAGAAAAATATTAAAAAAACATTTAAATCGTTCTTTAAATTTTATAATCAACCAGTAAAATAGCTTAGCGCTCAAAATCAAGTACATATGCCATTTTATTACTTAAGAGATAGAAATATATGAAAACAAACAAATCTTAAATCGTTGGAGCGGTTTTCTTAAAAACCAATGTTTTATTTACTTATATAAAATTTTACATTTAAAAAAAAATTTGGGCGAACAATTTTAGAAAATATTAAAATACATTTAAAAACCAAGTTTTAAAAAATTCATCAACCCATTTTTGAAATATTGAATTTTCAAAAAAAAAAATTAAATATTTTTTAAAAATACAAAACCATTTTTTTCCAAATGTTGATGCAATATTATAAATATTTTGAAGAAGCGTTTTATAAATTTTTGTATTGAAATCCATTAAGCCGTTAGTGAGAAATTAAAAAAAAACATTTCTTGGTATTTGTTTTCCACCATTTTTTATCAAAATTGTTGGAGCCGTTATTTTTCCGTGGGTAGGTGCAAGACCTGCATAAGGCTCTTTGAGGACCGAAAAAACGCGTGCTCATAGAAGTGTGAGATTCTTGCTACACTAAAACCACCTCCACTTCCCGATTGCAACTAAGATGAAACTTATCTAGCAATTTATATTTAACGAAGTTAAGTAACGTGTTGCAGGTAACTTTCCGGTGAATGTTACTGCTTATTCCGCGATTTTAAAGCGGTTTTCTGTTCACCGCACCAAGTTGGAAAAATTTGTTCTTCGCAGACGGCGTACTAAATTCGACACGTCAAGAATATCAATAATCGTTGGATTAGCGTGATCTAATAGCCAATTTCTATGTTTTCGCGCGAAACTCTTAATTTCGTCTCGAACCGTAGGAATCCCAAGATCCATGTGAAGATCTTCGTTTCTTTTACAAATGACCTAAGCAATTTATTTTCAAACGTTTGTAAGTTATTTTAATTTGTATTGCAGGTACAACCCCAGAGTTGAATACCGTAAGTCTAGACAGGATAAAGTACCTGCCTGTATAAAATAAACTTAATATCAATAATAAGCTTAGAATATTTACCGAGTAGCCAGTTCTTAATTTACTTTTTAATTCTTCGCATTTCTTTTTGCGTGCGGCTTCCATTTTAATTTCGCGTCTAGAGTCATTCCCAGATATTTTGCCTCATTCGCAAGTGGTTCACGACCGGTATTAAGAAAGACAGGCAATCTATTTATTTTTTTATACGTAAAGACCACGTGGACTGACTTTTGTTCATTGAGCGCTATTCGCCATGTTTTTGTCCACTCATTAACATTATTAAGAGCATTTTGTTATTAAATCGTAGCTTCTTTAATCGTTTGCCTACTGCTGGTATTTCAGTATCATCAGCAATCTTTGCTACGATAGTGTCTTCTGTTTGAGGTATATAACGTGTAAATAGAAGGTACAGAACTGGACCTAAAACACTACCTTGTGGTACCCCAGCCACTATTTCTTTGAAACTAGAATATCAATTTCCGTATCTTACATGAAAAAGTCAGTTTTCTATTTATTCGTTTAGAATATTATAAAGTCCTTCAGGCAGAACTTGTCTTAATTTGAATTTGAGGCCTTCATCATTCATCCAAAAAGACCGCCGAACAGATTTTCTTTTCTTCAAGAGCTCTCTCAATTACGTCAGTTATCCTATGCACTTGATCAATGGTCGAATGCTTTCTTCTAAATCCAAACTGATGTTCAGGTATCAATTGTTTTTCTTCTATTGTCGGCTGCAGGTGCAGGAGTAGTATTCTTTCAAAAACTTTCGATGGAAGAAGCGAAATCGATCTATAAGAGTTCTTTTCATGAGATTGTTTGCCAGGTTTCAAAACCATTATGATCCATTGACTTGGAACATATTCTAACCTTAGAGCGGCATTTATTCTATAAAGAAGGTTGATCAAACCTTTACCGTGATTAAGTCGGTGCAGTGTAATAACACCTTCGGTAATAACGCCCATGGGCTATATTACCCAAAATAAAAGGAAAAAACACCCACGGGGGGGTTACACACTCATTTGCAGGGAGGTTGTTGCCCCCTCATACATACCTCACTGTTTATTCGCGAATTTTAAAATTTCAAAAACCTAATAAATCCTCTCCTTTATTTGGTTTGTGAAATTTTTGAAATCAACGAATAAACAGTGAGGCATGCAACCCCCCTGCTTGGGCTCACTATAGGATTTGGGGTGGGTGCGAGGTTGAGTGTATCCAAAGCTTCTTTTGCACTTATAGATTTAGAGAAACTTTGAATTTATCCTGTATATCCAACAATAATACTGTATCATTTTGGGATTTTTAAAGAGAAGAGTATTTTAAAGCAGAGTATGGATCATACTTTAAATTTGGGCTTAATAGCCAAATCCAAAAGGCAATAACCCCCGCGGTTGCTATTTCTTTTCTTTCGTGGGTCTTATTGCCATTTCAAAATGGAAAAAAACCCCACGGGCGTTATTACCGCGGGTGTTATTGCACTGCACCGTTTCAAACTTTTTTCTGAACCTATTTATTGAAGAACTTTTTTTGAAAATAAGCCATAATAATTGCTCTTCAAAAAGCTTAAAACAGTAAATACTGCAAGTGTTGCCGTTGTTTTTTTAATTATTTTTTCTATTTTCTAAAATTTTTTTTTTTTATAAAATTGCCCTTCTTGTACTGAATTTTTTGGCAGATGTTATACGAATCACCTAGTATGAACAAAAAATAGGGAATTTAACTTACTCCTACAGCTATTTTGGAGATGAAAATAAAAATCTGAACAAATTTGGGATCCTTTGTTTTCTTCATTTGGAACTAATTAAGGCCCATCCAAGTATAAAAAATCAAAATGGTCAAAAATACCAAATTTACAGTTATAAGGGCGTATTCTTGCAATCAAGCATTACCCTTACATTATACAAAATCATAATTTAACTCACACTTATCCATCATACCTCCTTTTCCTATTGGAACTCCCTTTAGCTTCAATATAATTTTCTGTTATTATTGTTACACACTCATTTGTCTATGACTACAACAACAACTTCTGAAGCTGATCATCAGTACTCACCGATATGATTTCAAGCCATCTATCAGGCGCAGAGTGAAAACTCTTTCCCGTATATCACTTTCTCTTTTGTCTAGTAACATTTCTCTGAAGCCTAAAAGTATGCATGATCAAATCTGGTGATATTCTTCCCCCATACCCATGGTCCAGAGTTGGAAAATTTATTATGAAATTCATTCCAATTAGTTTTCTAGAATCCCAATAATAACTCAGTTATGCATTTTCTTTTTTATTTATTTGCATAATAAATTCTGTTCAATGTTCATTGCCGTTGAAAGCATTCAAAATATTTTTATTTCATTTGTCAGCAACAAGCATAATATACGAATTTATATAGCATCAGTACAGAGTAGATATACATACATATGCATGAGAGATATAAAGAGATACAACAACAAAAAATTTAAATAAATTCCAGATGTTATTCACATCAATGACAAATTTGTTTAAATACATTTTCCAAATGCCAACAAATTCATCGAAATTTTCCGCAATATGTCATCGAGAAGCGAAAAAAAAGCAAGAAAATAAATACATTTTATTTTAACGGATGTTGTTAATTTATAATGAAAAATAAAAGCGCAATTGGAGGAGGTATAGGATGGAAAAATTACATTTTACCATTTGCCTAGTGAGCGCAAACGAAAACCAGCAACAACACAGTGATGTCAAAAGTATTTCGAGATTATTATTTTTTACTCTTATAGAGCTTGAAGTATTGAAATGGCGATATCTTCTTAAATAGGTATAGGTGCTAACACGATTTTGTAATGGACTCTTGAGCTACTTAAGGGTGTTTTCTTAGATAATGTTTATAATTTGCTTAAAAATGATTTCATGAATGAATGTAGCATCTTTGTGGCTGGTTTGAATGTGGAGAAATCTGGAAGCTCAAATTTGGACTGCTCTATTGAGTGGCTGGAATGTCTGATCAGGAGTTACGATTTCCTAGAAATTTTGTGGCGTAAAACTATTTGTGGTGAAATGGCAGCGCACAAATCATCTTTCAGCTGCCAAATTGATTGTGTCTAGAAACAGTGCTCCCAATTAGAAAATGGAATCTCTTAAAAATACACCCTTTAGCTGTGATGCCAAAAAAAGGGTTTAAAAAACGTCAGTCAAGCTTTTCCGCAGTAAAAGAAGCGTTTTTCCTGAAAAAAAAGATCTTAATTATTTATATCCAGGTACCTACGTACTTAATTATATACAACGACAGCACTGGCTATAGGCTGCAGTATGCTGTGGGAAAAATTGGAAATTCATCCGACCGAAATTCCGACACAATTAATCGACGGATGTCTTGTTTTCTGGCTGAGATTTATACGGAAGGCTGCTTCATCAAATCTGGGCGTGACATTGCGGACACGAAATGTTTCATATATAGACACCGACACCAATGACACAAACAACCAAGCTTGCTTGTCCACGTGTCACACCGCGCCGTGTAATACTATAATATGTGTGTCAAGGCAAATTTCAAGCCTTCACCCAATTTTATATATCAACGAACAAACATACATATGTACGTAACGTAGTTTTATTTTTCTCACTTTTATGTTAACAAAAGTTCTGTTTGTTTTTATTTTATAATAAAAAAAAATAAAAACCATTGACAGGGGGGTATGAATCTGAAAGAACTGAACATGACAATGACATGCTTTCGCGAGCATACATACATTTAATTTTTCAACACCAAAATATGATGGTGGATTCTTAAAAAAAAATATTATTCTGCCCTTTTTTGTCAAAATATGTCTGATTTTATAAATAAATATGTCACCAGGACGCAGCGCGACGACTTCAAATTTGTTGCAATAAATCGCGTGGTACTTTTGATCTTTCGGCAGACTGTGGATGTGGAATACTTCGAGCAAAGATTTCTTAAGCTAATGGAGTGCGATATTTTCGAGGATATGTACATTGCACAAGCAAATGGGTTTTAATGAACATAGAGCAAGGGAGGGCATAAGATTGAATACTATTTTCTTTGCCCCGAAATGGGGAATGAAGATGAAAGCCGTATATATAGATATGATGGCATAATCTTATGGTAATCATGTGCGAAGAGAAGTTCATTAAGTTTGAAGAAGGAAATGATGTTCTAAGAAAAATTGCACTGACAAATTTATGACTTCTGAAGTTCGCAATACTTTCAATTGAAGAATAAAACGGAACATTCAACTAATTATATAAAGCTGTATGCGAATATGAGTATTTTTTTTAAGTCCGTTTAAACCATGTATAGGTTCTTGTTTTTAGTTAATAGATTTTTCTAATACATCTATAAATGTCACGAACTGAGGTTGTTTGAAAACTATTTGGCAAATGAGCAGGAGTTCATATAGCGCTACATAGTTATGGTCACCGAGGGCTGAGTCCCGGAAGCCCTAATGGTTCTTATAATTTGATTCTTTTACATATAATAAGATAGTTTTTTTCTTTAACACTTCAGATTCTAAGTTGTAGAGAGCTTAGATCAAGCTGTAACCTACAAACAGAGGCTCCTCATAAGTGCATGTGTTAGTGGTTAGTAAAATAGTAAAATAATGCAAACCAACACATGCTTACAAACAAAAAGTATACAAAACTAAACAAAATTACAAAAATAAAAACAATACAAAATTAAACAAAAATAAAACACATTAACGGCCAATTTCTCCACAGAGTCCTAACGTTAATACCGGTATTAGTCTCAAAGTAAGTAAGTAACTCAAATCAGTATTTCTCACTTCTTTAAACACACAAGTATGAATAAAATGAGAGATACTGATTTGAGTATCAACTTTAGGACTAGTACCGGTATTAACGTTAGTACTCTGTGAAGAAATTGGCTGTTAAAGTATCTTAAACAGGAGATAAGACAGTCAAGAATGTGGAGCACTGGTCCGAAACAATGTTTTCAATCCCATTTTACCTAAGTTAAAGTCAACTGAGGAACCATTTAAATTAAAAAGCTTACACATACGGTTAAGAGGTTCATGCATTCCGTAGTTAGTTCGATGAAAATCGACGTGTAAAAGTTCAAATCTTCGCAGGTGGTGAGATCCTCCGCGATAATTTATGCCAATACAGCCTAACAAGTCAGGGGCATAAGTTGGTGAAGAAATATTAAGTCATTATTAACCCACCTTTGATATAGAGTTAGGACCTGCAGTAGCTGGATCCGATGCTCATATGGAGGGAGGTTGTAAGGATCAGCCCAAGGGAGATCCTTCAGAGCGAATCGAATAAATTTATGTTGTAGTGATTCAATACGACTTTTATGAATTTCATAGAAGGGAGACCAAACTTGAGAGGCATACTCAAGATGAGGTCGTACATAACAGTTATATAGAGAAAGAGTAACATACGGATCGTAAAATTCTTTTGCCCAACGTTTTGTAAATCCAAGCATAGAGCTCGCTTTTTTAACAATATAATTTATGTATTATGAATTCTAAATTAGAGCTTAACTGAACACCCAGGTCCTTGAAGCTATAGACACGGCACAGTTTGTGCTGGGAAATAGAAAAATTAAAAGCACTTGCAACTCGTTTTCTAGAGAAAGTAATTGTTTGGCATTTAACAGGATTTAAGGAAAGACCGTTTTTATCACACCATAAATTAAAGCTGTCAATATCAGCCTGCAAGAGACTGTGGTCATGGGCAGCACTTATTGTCTTGAAAATCTTCATATCATCTGCAAATATAAGATAAGAATTTCACAAGAATATAAGATATAATATATTTCTTTTTAAAAATGTAAATAAGTGATATCCAGAGCCGTATAAACGGGAGGTGAAAGTATATAATTAATGACCAAAAAGAAATGTAATCTATAATGGTGATTATGAGCGGCTAATGACTACAAACATTATAAGAAGGTTTTATAATACAAATTCTATATACTACAGAAATAAATCGATCAAGTAGAAGACTTAGCATTAAGGATTGGACTTGTTGAATTATTGATTCAAAATAGCTTTTTATGGCCTTTAGTCCTAGAAATTGGCGTTTCGTCCGGCTTACTCACTTGGACTAATCATTTTCGTTGAAAAAGTCATGTAAGTTAAACTGAACTTAGTACAAATTACGTATGACAAAGCCCTCACTATGTCACTGATGAGTCGAAGTGAGTAAACCGGATGAAATGCCAATTTACTAAAGGCCATATGAAGCTATTTTGACTACAAACATTACAGCAGCAATAATAATATTCCGACCTCTTGACAGACGATAAGGAATATTACCTCGATTTTCCAATCATCAGCTTATTTCATATAAGTTTTAAAAAATTAGACTTTTATTTGATAATAAAATTGATAGTAAGAACTTAAAGTAGAAAAAACAGTAACAAAAATACATTATGTACAATGTAGCAAAAAAGTGCGTATACCCTCACAGTGTACCATTTACAGAGCCACTTCCTTGATAATAATGTATAATTATTTTGATCAAAAAATATTTCAAATTTCGACGACTTACATAAGTACCTACATTTTAAAACATTTGTTTTATTTATCAACATTTAGATAGATGCTATTTCGGTCTTAAACTCTGCACCTATGAACGCTATTAAGTTTACCGGGAAATAAGGGATGAAAGTGAAAGAATTCTTATTATTGAATATATTTTTTTGAAGTATAGGCATGCTTAGAACTACAAATGCTACCAAATAAACACTTGCGTTTCTGAGAGATTGGTCATATTGGCATCTTTTCCATGTGTTTGGTATAACTCGGATATTAAGGCGAATTTGACGGTTTATCGCGTTAAATTTTGGGTTCAAAATTAAGGAGGGTGGATTTATAAAATTATAAAAAAATTCAAAAAAGAAATCGAAAAATCAAGAATTTCAAAATTTTTACTAAACACGCACATATTTGTTTGGAAGACGCTCAAGGCTTACACAAGGTTTGTTTCAAAAACCGATTTAATTCAGAAATGACAGAGATATCGGTGATCTTTTTTACTTACAGTACCTTTATATGTACTATGATGGCAAGTTATGCATTCCCAAAAACAATCGAACTCGAGATTTTGATAAAACTTTTTATTACGATACGAAAGACGAAAAAAGTTGGTCACTATTCTGTCTGTCTATCTGTCCATTGAGCTACAGCCACAGCGTAAACGGCGCTCGATTTTCTTCAAACTTGGTACACATATGAGTTTTTTGTCGTTCCCCAACACACTTTTCTCTCATTTTTTTAGAAACCAGAAATAACGGTATACCTGCCATATAATTTTTTTAGCAATTTTAAATAATCGTATTTTTCTCAAAAATGGCTCCACAACTTAACTTAAATAATCAATAAATTACTTTTAGTAAAAACGACCTTTGGGTGGGAAAATTTTTTCAAAAAAATGATTTTTAATGGTAACTTCCAAGGAACCAATTTTTCTATTTTCGATGTTCTTCAAAAACATTATGACTGACTTCAATAATAATTATTGTATACAGAATCTTTCAAGAAATATATAAATGGTATTGCATACCAAAATTTGAAAAAAAAATATTTTTGGATTATTAAAAAATGCTTCAACCTTTTTTCTGAAAATCAAATATTTCAATAACGACATAATTGATTTGTTTGGATCATAACTAAAAGATTTGTAATACCCTCTAAGATATTTTTAACTTACCTCTAGTACAAGTTTTTTTCATTCGGAACTTTCTCACTATCGGCTAAGCGGAGACCAAATCGTCTACATATCTTATGTACGTTTTTATTTCATATTTGTGAAGAAAAGGCATTTGTGCGAGAGATCATGGAATGTCCGTTCAGTTTCTCAGTTCCCTGATGGGCATTTACAGGAAAAATTTCTATGTAAGTACCTAAACATATTTTTAAAGATTATATCTAGGGCTGAGTACAACCGTAGTTATAAACTTTTTTATTTTTTTTTGTACAATGCGTTACTAGTTTTTTGGCGCATAAACTAAAAATACGCTTAGTCACCTGACCTCTGTCCTCTTGCAATTTAGTGACTGATTTTCTATCTGGATGCCTCAGAAATGTCCAGTTAATGCTGTTTTTCTTTTAAAATAATTGTAAATAAAAATTACAACTCGGTCGCACGAACTACCTCTAATTTTCATGTTGCTTAAAAATTTAATGAAAAGCTATGCAGGGTGTTTCGCATAAAATGCATTCAAACGCTACAGGGCACAGTTTGTATCGAAACAAGAATAAATTGTGTAGGAGGGGGTGTAGTCTCTCCGTTTAGACGAGGGGTACGATTTTCTATAGAAATTGTCTAAAATAGGAAAAGATTTATAAAAATGTTATTGAGTTGCCTGGAAAACATGTTTTCAAAAAAATGTCCATAAGCTTGTTATTTTTAATTTTTCAAAAAAAAAAGTTTTTGAATTTTTATAAATTACTTAAAACTTTTTTTTGAAAATTCTCAAAAATGGTTGACAATTTTTTTTAAATTCTATTTTATATGCACATAAATAAGTAGGCACTTAAGATTTGCATATCAAAATGTTTCCTTAAAAATGTTTTAAGATTTTGATATTATTTATAAGAATTATTTTAATCACTCCAACGATTTTAAATGTTTATTTTTTTTTCATACGCAATCATTTTCAAGCAAGAATTACAATGCGTCCATTTTTTTCACCTCAAACATTCGAAGGAGTTCTGTTAGCTGACGCTTTTTCGTGCATTTAAATATTTTTCTTTCATAGCTTCCATGTCTTTATATACAATTTTCTTAAAACTCTCAGCGTCTACAACGTAAGAGCAAGTACGTGTGACCCAGTCGTGCAGTTTATTTTTTTTTTCGACAGTTTGCCTCTTTTTAGTTCAAAACAGTTTTTTTAATTTATTGTTATTCGAGTTTTTGGAATACATTTATTTGTTCTTGTTTAGAATTTTAAAAGCTTTTGTGGAAAAAATCTATATATTTTTAAAGTAAACCGGCGGAACTAATAAAAAAGAAAGACCAAGACAATTAAATTATAATAGTTTATTAAGTCGTAAGGTAGTTCAATTATGACCTGACTATATTTTAAAGCAAGTTACTCTCAATATAACATTAACATATATATATATTAAATAGAGAGAGACCAATGAGAAAGAGATAGCTTTTATGTATTTGTATATAATTTTTAACATCCTCCGGCCGGCGAAGAAGAAGATAGCTCCAACGGGTATAATAATTGAACTGGTCTACGGGTTCGAGTTTTATCCGAATATCGTATCTCACACGCTCTTATTTTTCCATCGCGACCAGGGAAAATGGTTTCTATCACAGCCATTCTCCAGTTAATCCTTGGCTTAGCGGAATCAAATACGAGGACGACATCATTTTTCTTTAGTTGAATCGATGAACTGCAATTGTTGTGGTGAAACGATCGTAGTAGCTGCAGATATTCGGTCCGCCACCGCTTCTCCAGCATACTCATATACTTCATCCGCTGTTTCCAAAGCAATTGTATTTCAAATGAATCAGGTACCACTTCGCGGACAGTTGGTCCACAATTACCCATCAAAAAATGAGATGGAGTCAAGGGAACAGCATCTAACGGGCTGCTACTTACGTATGTTAGTGGGCGAGCATTTACCATACCCTCCGCTTCGACGACTATTGTTCTAAGTTGCTCAAAAGACAGCTTTGCCTTACCTATGGCCATTTTGAGGACGTTTTTGATCGTACGTATAAGGCGCTCCCAGAAACCGCCCCACCATGGAGCGCGTTCCACAATGAACTTCCACTGGACGCGCTATTAGACAAAAACCCCTGAACTTTGTCGTCTTCAAAAAAATGATTGACAGCACCTAACTCCAAAGCAGCTCTGCGAAAGGTTCGGGCGTTATCGGAATATATTACAGATGGAGTGCCCCTTCGAGCCATGAAACGTCTAAGTCCCATCAGGCAACTTTCTGTTGCTAAACTCCTTACCATCTCTAAGTGTACAGCACGGATGGCAGCGCACGTAAACACCATCAGATACGTTTTACTCATCTCTTCTTTCGAGTTATCGAAGCAGTAAAGGGGACCAGCGAAGTCGACGCCAACGTTGTCAAAGGGCCTTGAAAGTGTTAACCTTTCGATGGGAAGTGGTCCAAATGGCTGTGAAGCTGGCTTTCCCCATAGTCTTCGACAGTCAGGACACCGAGACACCAATTTTTTAATCAATTGGCGTCCTTTGGGAATCCAAAATCGAGAACTCATCTGTGATAGAACCATGTTGACTCCGCCATGTGTAGTTCGTGCGTGATAATCTTTTACTAAGAGTTCAGTGATATGAGAATTCTTCGGCAATATAATGGGGTGCTTAAGATCGAAAGACTCCTCTAAGCACTGAAGGCGGCCACCTACTCTCATAAGGCCATTGACATCCAGAAAAGGACACAATTGGGCAATTTTAGATTCCTTTGGTACTGGCTGTTTCTTCTGCAAGAAACAAATTTCATTAGAATAAATTTAATTTGAATATACCTGAGCCAATAAGCTTCAGCGAACTCCAGATCCTCAGCAGTTAAATTAAAAGAGATGGCTCTTTCCCTTTTCCTTGTTCATGTGGTATCACAATGGACCAACTCATGGTCCTAAGTGTGTCAGTCTCCACGACTGGCAGCCACTTCAACCTAACCTAACCTTCCCTTTTCCTTCGACATGTGTCCCAGAAGCGCAATATATAGGCTGTTACTCGTAACAAACGCTTCCAAGTGCTGAAGTCTTCGTAGTAGCAAATAATAGGTTCGAGTGGTTCGCTCACAGAAACGGAGGTCTGCGTAAGAAGTGCCAACTGAGTTACGTTGTTTTGTACTGTCGCGATGTCACCATAGTTCAAATGTTCACCAAATTTAAGCCAGGCCGGTCCCTCAGCCCATAGTGAAGAAGTTCGAAGATTCTCGACTGATACCCCCCTTGTGAGGAGGTCCGCAGGGTTCTCTTTTCCGGAACAGTGCCTCCAGTCTACGGTGGATGTATGCCGGCGTATTTCGGAAACTCGGCTCTGTACATATGGTTTCCATCGATCGGTTTTCTCCTTGTATCCAGCTTAGAGCTATTTTTGAATCTGTCCACATTTGAAACTTTCGAACAGAAACCTTTAAAGATAGACTCAGGTAAGAACGTAATCACGCTGCTATTAATGCTGCGGTTAACTCCAACTTTGGCAGCGTAAGTTCTTTCGTTCCATCCTCCTTCAGTGGAGCCACCCTGCTCTTTGCACACAGAAACGAGATGTTGCTATCACCAGTTGAATTGCTGCTCTTGATGTATGCCACGGTACCGTACGCTTTCAGGCTGGCATCAGCGAATATATGTATGTCCACCACACTTGCAGCATCAAAGACAAACACCGACCGCGGAATAGCGATATCTTTCAAAAGCAGTAGACTCCTAACACAAACTTCCCATTCCGTCAATAATTCTGATGGCAGAGCTTCATCCCAAGCCAGTTTTTTTTTCCATATGGATTGAAAAAGGATCTTGATTTTTATTACAGCTGGACCAAGCATTCCTAACGGATCAAAAATTCTGGCGATTGTTTGAAGTACATTACGTTTCGTGCCTCTTGTCAAATTTGAAGTGATTAAGCTTTCGACAGACTGCCACGGAACAGCAATTTCATCACTAGAAAACGTTCCACATTAGTCCCAAACTTTCTGCGTATTTGGAGCATCAGCTGAACCAAGATACTCTCGAATTTGACAACCATTGGAATTCCATTTTCTCAAGTTCATGCTGGCGTTGTTCATGATAATGACAGCTTCTTGGCTAATCTGCTTACCCTCTTCTTCGGTATTAATCACTCATCACTAGATCATCCATATAAAAGCTTTCCTGCAGCACTTTGCATGTTATGGGGAATCTATCTTTTTCTCTAGCTAAATGCAAACGTATGGTTCCAGTCAAAAGAAATGGACTGGAATTTACTCCAAAAGTGACTCTGGTCATCCTGTAGTCCTTGTAAATAGGCCTCTGGTCTGAGGATGTCGATGAAGTATACCAAACAAAACGATGGCTGTCACGATCGTTAACATTCAGCAATATTTGCAAAAAGGCCTTCTCAACGTCAGCCACTATCCCATAACGTCCTAGACGGAAGTTAAGAAGCACTTTTAGAACATCTGGAAGCAGGTTTGCACCCACTTGTAGCAAATCGTTGAGTGGCGGAGAATCTTCACTACCCGCAGAGGCATCAAACACAATCCTCATTTTTGTCGATATGCTTTCTTCCTTATAAACAGGACGGTGTGGAAGATAAAAAATCCGTTTTGAGGAATCAATATTGTTTGAAGGAACTGCTTCAGCGATTCCATCTGAGATCATTTTACGAATAGCATCATCGTACTCTTCAAATTTTCCGGGGGATCTTGATAAACGCCTCGTTAGTGAATCAAGTCGCTTCAAAGCTGCGTGTCTGTTATTTTTTATCATGACTTCTGGATTCTTCCATGGCAGTGTAGCTTCATAGCGGGGACCTTTTTTGCTAATGCATTTGGCAATGAGATGTTCCGCTAGAAGTTGGTTTTCAGCATCTTCACTTTGTATACCTATAGCTTCCAATGCCCAAAATGACTTGAGATCATTGTCACCCAGGACAGGCAGAAGAAAACTGGCACTAAAAATAGATGAAGAGCATAAGTGAACGTTCGAAACAAGATTCTTACCGGCAGAGGTATGTGTCCCCTGCAAGGTCCAGCCAAAGATGGTTTCAACAGCTCTTAATGCAGGAGTAATGCAGCGTTGTTGACCGGTTACTGCTGCCCAATAGTAGTCAGACCCAATGAGAACGCTAAGTCCATCCTCAGCTTCGATGGAAACATGATGAGAGTCTGCAAGATGTAACCCTTTGACAGCTGTGCATGAAACGTCAGGCACTTGTAAAAACATCAATACAGATATCTGGTACAACGACTGCTTCAATTTGGACGTGTTTGTTGCTAAACTGGCTATTTATTACGAGATTTACCTTTTGCAGTTTTTGGCACGGAGATTTACCTTTAGATCCAAAGGGGATCACTGAAATATTCACCATACCGATGGGAGTAAGATTTAATTTCCGAACTAAGCTTTCGCGAACAAAGGAATGTTGACTGCCGCCATCGATAATAAAGCGAATTAATAATTGTTTTTTCTTGCCCGGGGCTAGGGCAATGCCCCGAGCTGTCTTCAAAAAGACCGTTGAATTTTGAGGAACTGAATTACAAGCGCACAAGTTTAAAAACATTCTCCATTTCATTGCTTTCTGCTGTTGTGATTGCTTGCGCAACTAAGGTATTTGATTTTCCCCAAGGACGGATCACACATGGATGTAAAATGTCTGCCTTTGCAGTTCTTGCATGAAATAAATTTTGCGCTGCGGCATTTTTTTGATGAGTGGCCGAGTTTTGCACAACGAAAACACCGATTACCTTTGCGTAATATGTCTCTTTTATTTTCGAGAGACATCTCACTATCGCACTCTTTTGTAGCATGTCTGTCAGAAGAACAAAATAAGCATTTGTCCTTATCACCTAATGAAACCAAGCTAGCTGCAGTGTTGGTGGTTGAAAAAGAAGAAGATGGTTTGACAGTTCCAGCGACAGAGAAAACTCGACTTTTTTCCAATGACTCGACCTCTCGCTTTAAAAAACGCATTAGACCTTGTACTTGCTTGTCACCAATGTGTGAAAGAGTTGAAGTACTTGCTGATTCCGAATTTTCAGTATCTCCAACATCACTGTCTCGTTCCGCCAGGCGATGATAATCGACTCGAAGGTCCACTGGCAAGCACCGTAGCAAAATGGATTTAAGCATGACGTAGTATTGGTGCGAGGGGACTTTCAATGCAGTTAGAGTTCGACTACATGCTGTAATACTGTTGTACAAGTTCCGTAAACCTACACTGAGAAAAATATTGAATATATTCATGTTTGAATCAAACTGAAACACATATGATTTGGCATGGAACCGATTTCTGTTTGAATTTAACATAAACGTATTTATTCATCGTAGACTGGATTTAAACGAGTTTTGTTTAAATTAAATATGCTTTCTATTGATTTGAACATATTTCTCTTTGTTTTAATTAACTTCATTCAATGTTATTTCAAATAGAATCATATTACTTTTTTTGAACATTCTCGTGTTTAAATTAACTATGTTTTTTGTTTTAAATGTGTATAAAGATGCAAATACTTACCCGAACTTATTTTTTATTTTTTACTCCATTTAGGTATCTGACCAAAACACACAAGAAAACAGTAAAAAGTCTATGAAAATTTTAAAATCTTTAATCGAACATACCAAGCATAAACATTAAATTTATAGTTAAAAATAAAACCACTTAAACTAGTGAAATTAAGCTTCTAAATTGTATTTTTGTATTCCAGTGATTGATGTGGAAGGGGCATCTTTGGAGCACCTATATGTGAAATTACATGGTTAGCCTTTTTTGATAAAAGTTAAAGAAGGATAAGCTCTTTATGTGATATGTATGTACTTACTTTTGACAAATGTTTGGCTTAAAAACTTCAAACACCCAAGTGAGCCTTAAAGGGCAGCATTTCACAAGATAATCCCAAATAGATGTACCACTACATTATTGAAAAGGCTATTCTTCTTTTTCTGGAGAAAAAACATGAATTAATTTTCATATCAATATCTAAAATAAAAGAAATATTACTTACCGAAAACCTACTTTAAAGATTGCAAGTGTTCCAAAAATTTTATTTTGGGTTTTGGTCTCTCATCTTCTCAAAACGAATAACAATGACATCATCACAAGGGTTAACTTATCCTAAATTTTACTTCGTTTAAGTTCAATTCAAACTGATCTGAGTTTGAATTTAAGATTATGTTCGATCTCGTTTTCTTGTTAACATTTTCAGTGGGTTCATATTTAAAACAACCTCGTTCATATTCATTTTATGTTAAATACTCTCAACTGAGAAAAATAATTAAACATATATTTCAAAAATCAAGTCAAACTAGTTTGAATCACATATTAAAAATATTTGCAGGTTCTAATGAAATATTCAAACATGAATCAGTTTGACTTAAACCCACTTTACTCTAAAATAATAGTATTTTCACATTCAAACAGATTAGAATTAGGTTCAAACCGAATTCTATTTGTATAAGTTAAACATATAATCAAACATGCGTCTATTTAAATAACTCATAGTTCAGTTTTCTCAGTGTACAGCATCTGTTTTCAATTGCACGGGGCGAAGGGAAATCAACTGCTGCATGTGCTTGTCTACTAGCCGTTCAGTGTCTCCAAATTGCTCTTGCAAAAGTGAGACAGCTGCATCATAGCACATCTCTGAAGCTGTAAAACCAGCAATAACCTTTTTTGCACTACCTACTAGCACCGATTCAAGGTAGCTAAATTTATCGGATGATGTTAAACTGTTATTTTCATGCACGGCCGTACGAAATTGTTCCCAAAACGGCAACCAGTCTTGGAAATTACCATCAAATTTTTTCAACTGCAATTTTGGAAGCTTTAAAGAGCAGTTTGGCACAGAAGACAATGACGTATTAGGCTGATCCTTGTCAGTGTATGGGGTTTGCCTTTTTTTTACTTTTTTCACACGAAAGTTTAATTTTGCTAGCATACCTATGGCAGAGTCTCGATAGTCAGCAATTTTCTCTAGCTCTTTATCCAGATCAGCGGCATCCACTTTGATGAGATTTTTGGTGGCTATCTCCTGATTCATGCACATTAGGCTTTCATGTGCTGCGGTCAACCGTTGTATGTATGAAGTGAGCTCCTCTTCTATTTCGTCATACTTGTCTGGATCATTTAACTGGGACTCTTCTGCGTTTAGAAACTCCGCAGCCGCTTTCACGATTTTAGTAACTTGGCCTCTATAGGCCGATCGAGCAGAAAGTTCCATAGGGACTTCTTTTTATCAATTTTTTTTTTTTTTATAACTTGCAAACACGAGTCTTTTGAGTCACTGCTAATTTACCTAATTAACTATTATTTTTATGTCTCTGTTCGCCTCTCTCCCGGGTTTCGGCACCATGTGGAAAAAATCTATATATTTTTAAAGTAAACCCGGCGGAACTAATAAAAAAGAAAGACCAAGACAATTAAATTATAATAGTTTATTAAGTCGTAAGGTAGTTCAATTATGACTGACTATATTTTAAAGCAAGTTACTCTCAATATAACATTAACATATATATATATATTAAATAGAGAGAGACCAATGAGAAAGAGATAGCTTTTATGTATTTGTATATAATTTTTAACAGCTTTATTGTGAAATAAGTGAATAAAAAAAAAATAATTAAGCTCATAAAAAGAAAAAAAAGTACCTACTCAATAACATATTTTTTTTTAATAAATTGATATCAATTGGATTTAACAACTTGAAAATGAGAAAAATAGATTTTGATAATTATGCAGAAAAACTGTTATTCGCAACAGAAAAATTAAAAAAAAAGAATACTTCGAGCGTTTAAAAATTCGTATTCAAATAAAAAAATCGCTGTTAAAATTAAAATCTAAAATCTTTCGGGATTGTGGGAAGGAAACGGACACTTAAATCATAAAAACAATTTGTTTTTGAAATATAAGCATAAGAACACAACACCATGTTCTTGTCCATACATTTGTTTTAATGAAAACCAGAAAATTGTGATGCGAAACCTCTAATATCAATTTAAGAAATAAATTTTAGGTGGATTAATATTTTTGGAGCTTCTACGAAAATTTTGGGACCAGCCATGAAAAATCAAAACTTTGATTTTTTTTTGGCATAGTCTGAAGTACATATGTATTTTAGGGTGGTTATTATAAAGGCAATTTTAATTAAAGTTGGTGCGCTTCCGTTATTTCTTTCTGTAAAATTTTAACCCTGTTTTACCGTTAACTCAATCCAACCCCCAAGACGAAAGCAACTTTATATGGGAAAACCACAACATGTAAAATGTTCAATAAAACGTTGAATTTTTGGTAATAAATTAATAAAAAATTAAATTTTGGTACAAACGTAGTCACCTATAATTTAAAAATGTCGTATGCAAAAATTTTAGCGAAGATATTTCCTAACTTATAAAAGTAAAGGAAATTTTACTTTTTTCAATTTTCCTCTATAGGCCTAAGATAGAGGAAATATTCGCATGTATTTTCAACTGTCAAATTCAAAACATAGATACTCGTGGTTTTTTCTAAAACTTTTTAATTTTCAGTATCGGTTTATCTAGTTTAACTCATTTGAAGGTTTTTTTATTTTTTAATTCCTTTTATTTCAAACTATACATAAAACCAAGTATTTAGAATAATTTAAACTTTAATCTAATTTCTCCCTCCTGAATAGTTTCAAAACTAATGCAGCAACCTTTGCCACATCACTTCAAACCTATCAAAATCTAACTAAACTCTCAATTGCATAGAACCACACGTATGAAACTTTTATTCCAGGTATTAGGTGAAAAGTTGTAACATCCATATATTTTCAATATAGAAAAGTTTAGATATAAATGTATGTATTTATGCAGGATTATAGGTATGAGTAGGTATTTTCATATACTGAATGAGAGAAAGCACACCGCTTTTGGGAATGGTTTTGAAATGTTGCTAATTTTATAAGGAACTTTTTCTCTATATAAAAGTAGATCAATTAACTTATTTAATCTGAGACCCTAATTCCTTTGAAATGTGTCATCGCGTTCTGTCATGGGCATGGCACATGTTAGTTTTATCCTCACAAATTCAAACAAAAATAATTCACGACAGGTTCCACGTTTACTTGGTGTTATGATAAGTGCCTTGGAATTAAAAAAATGGACAAAAACATGTCAATTAGGACGCTCGAAATTTGTTTGATTTTATATTAAAGTGGCCATTCTGCTGAAAAAAAATGTGCAAATCATCAAATTTTCTTTTCACAATAAGTGCTCTGTTCTAGAAACATTCAGCACATTACGTGATTTTAGAATTCACCAAAATCATCCTGTTGAGTTGACTATTCGAGGTTTAGTAGCGACCAACTTTGAATTATACGGTTCGGTAAATAACATTTACCTACATTTTTTTGGATTTTTGAACATCTTGAAAACTTTTGGTGGAATCAATAAAGATTATGTGATTTCCTAATTTGTAGATAATTAAATGCTTATTAATTGTCCAAACCTCAAAGTAGCTCGAAAACTTTTTGTTGTTGTGAAAAGTTTCTTGCACTGCATGAAAAATGCAGTAGGATCTGTGAATGAAAAGAAAACACTTTCAGTGTCAAATTAATGCAAACTTTAGTAAGAGACATTTGTATAAAATGGATATGATTGCAACGAGAGCTCTATGTACTGAGGACAGTTGAATTGTACATTTTACATTTCAATTCAACACATGAAACATGGCAACATGTTTTCTTAATACATGCATATATTATGGATTTAGTAAATGACTCAAGTGCTTAAACGTGCATTGTACATACACAATATGTACCTAAAACATAACTATAGAACAGCTATAGACTGAACTATGTAATGGCTACATAAATACTAAAAAACTGTTATTTTAATAAAAATACAATTCAATTCAATTAATTTTATTTCGTAGCCCGCAGTGAGAACTTAAAGTATCAGTCAGTTCTTATTTGGATGTTAAGGCAATTGCTATTGGTTACCAAATCTTTGTATGAGTATTGATTTATCGTATAAAGAAAAAATTAGTTTTTAGTTAAATGGTTCTTTTTGATCACCTGGCTCCACTCTCCTGTTTACTTAATCTTATATTAATTTAAAATAAATCTTAATTTCAACTTAAAAAACACTTCTTTTCCTTCTTGGCAATGGTAAAATAAAATTCTTACTAGAATTACCTAACGGTTTATGTTGAGTCTGGTTACCTACCGCTACCATCCATAACCTATCAAATCATCCATGTTCTTGTACTCTCTGTACTTATGGCTATGTATAGTCAGTCATTCCGCCCTATAATCACACTTTTATCAATTTCCTTCACCGTATAAACTACTACAATGTATAAGCGCCAAACAGAACCCCAGTATATACCTTAAGGAAGGCTCCACTATGTTTTGGCATGAAAGTAAGTAAGGCTTGTTTGGTGCCTTGAAGGCAGGTGGCAATTAGTAAGGCATTTTACTTCGACGTTAATTTCGTTTTTTTTTGTCTTCGTCTTTCTAGAAAATTTTCCAATAAACATTCACTTTGAGTGTCAGTGTGGCGCGCACAAAGGCACGAAGTCTTGAAATATATGAGAGGTATGGTTAGGTATGGTTAACCTTTCCATTTTTAGCTTTGGTTATAATACTATAGTGTTACTATAAGATTATGTTGTATATATTAGTTGCTATAGGTGATAGCTTCATTAAATATGGCAGGTACTATATAGAAGCTCTTTAGTGTTATTGTTATTAATTTGTTAGTCATTTGATAAAGTTCAACGACTAGAGGAAATTGTTTAAACTTAATTTTTTCTTGTTTATTTATGAGAAATGGGTTTGAGGCTTTATGTCTTATTAAATGAAGGAGTGGTCTTTGGAATTATTTTGCACGGAGGGAATTTTCATTGTTATAATATGGTGCAAGGAGACCCAAGGCATGATGTTGGAGACGCTGGTAAAAGTTCAAGTGGCTTGTGATATTATCTGGAATTCATTGAAAAATAAGAAAAGAAAACAAAAGTGACTTTTTTGACAAATTGGAACTCCTAAATTTGCACGATATCTATCCATATTTTTCTGTGCAATACAGTCAATCTTTAATGGTTGTATTTTAAAAATTGGTTACAGAAAACGGTGGGTAGTCTTGCGAGAGTTGTTTTACTCTGCCGTACCTCATTATAAGAAGAATTTGAACTTATGTTTCTTATGTAGAAAATTTATCCCCCAAGAAAAAAAGACTTAACACGTTTTATCGTTCATATCCAGCTGTTTTAAAGTTTTATTTAGTCCAATTTTTCCGATAAAATTATCATACATTTATCTTAGATAAAATTTGCATATGTTTTTAGTTACTGACCGTATAATGGTGTCTATTATCACTCATATCGAAAAATGTCGTAAGAATTTTTTTGTAGAGGACCAATTTTCCTATCGAATACACTAGGACCTCGGTAATTCAAACACTCCACTTATTCGAACAGTTATTTTTTTACATTAAGTATTTTGTAATTCGAACACTTGTCGAAATTGGCTCTCTGCTCGTATAATTTGAATTTTCCTATTGTTTCTTTGCTGAATGTGCCTAAAGCCAAGTTAAAAGTACTTTCCTAGAAATTTAAGGGGGACAAATTTATTAGATTTTTTCTTGATTTAAGTGCAGTAGGCTCGAACATAGTTCAACATTTCAAAGCATGAAAACAACAAAAACTGAAAATAAAAAAATTTTAGCTTAATTTCATCTTTTGTCAGACTTTTTTAAGCAAAAAATATTTTCTTTCTTGTTTCCACAAAAAAAAAATATTTTTATATTCTTAAAATCACTTGGCAATGCTTTCTCAGCCAAAAGATTGTCTACGAAAAAGTATTCAGTAATTTGAATACCTCCCTGGTTCAATTTAGGGTCAGTTCTAATAGTTCGAACTACCGAGGTCCTACTCTAGCTCTTTACAATACTGCTTCAATTCAATTATTAAAATTTCATTAAAATAAATAGTCGATTCGAAATTGATTTTCTAGTTAGAAATTACATAGAATTTCCCTAACTAAACAACAAGGTTTTTGTAACAGAAACTTTGATAGACTTATACGTGTATTTACCTCACGTTTGAACATTACCTCGAGAACAGCGAAAAATCTTTTTTTCAATTATCCATATGGAAAAATCTCAAAAACATGACGTTATAGAATATTTCTGACTTTGGGTTCACACCCAAAACCATATATTTTATAGATCCCGTTGCAAAATCTTTGTTGACAATATTAATTAGTCAATGTTTATGTAATTTCCCACTAGAAAATTCTTTTCAAAAGCAACTTTTTAATAATAATTTTACTCCTATATTAATCCAATGAAATTGATCATATCATGATTCAGCAGCGATGGAGGAAGTCTATGTGTGATGTCCGGAGTATAAGAAATGCCGATGTGGGAAGTGACCACCATTTGGTTCTGATGAGTCTCAAACTACGAACCGCTGCCGTACAAAAACCAGCGCAGGATGTAGCAAGGAGCTTAAAATTAATTACTAATGCTTTAAATGACCCCAACATATGTCGAAACTATGTCACCGCCCTTAACGACAGAGCCACGTCATTAAACGGAATCCAGCATTCAACAATTGATCAGATGTGGGGTGAAATTAAAAGTGTTTTTATGGAGGCTGGATCCGAAACTGTACCCAAGCAAACGAGACGTAGAGACTCTTGGATATCCCAAGACACCTGGGATAAAATCGAACTTCGCAAATCGTTGAAAATTCAAATAAATGCCGAAGCAGATATTCAACGAAAGGCTGACTTGCAAAGAGAGTACCGCATTACACATAAGATGGTCTATCGCTGTGTGAGACGTGACAAGAGGGTGAGGTTAGATGGACTCGCAGATAATGCGGAAATCGCTGCCAGAAGAGGAGATATCCGGGAATTGTACCAAATAGCCAAAGATGTGATCGGGAAAAAAAAGCAACACCAATCATCCTGTAGTGGATGTGGATGACACATTTTTGGTATCAATTGAGGATCAGCTTCGTAGATGGAAGGACCGTTTTTGTGCCCTGCTAAATGAGGATTCTGTTGAGCAGAGTGCTAAAGTGCCCCAATTAAACGAGATGCGCAGGTCCTATAGGGGTATTGACATTGAACCCCCGTCAGAATCGGAAATCCTTACATCAATAAATCTCCTCAAAAACAACAAGGCAGCTGGACTGGACGGAATACCAGCTGAATTCCTGAAAGCCGATCCCGTAACAGCGGCAAGTATTTTACATCCGTTGATAGAAAGCATTTGGGAAAACGAAAACTATCCCAGGGATTGGAAGGATGGTGTGATTGTTAAGTTGCCAAGGAAAGGTGACTTAAAGAATTGCAACAATTGGCGTGGTATCACAGTTTTGTCCGTTTTCCCAAAACTAATGGCAACCATCATTCTCGAGTGAATAAAGGATAGAATCAAGTCTACACTCAAGAGGCATCAAGCTGGCTTCCGCAGTGGTCGATCGTGTGTCGACCATATCAACACCCTGCGTATCGTCCTCGAGCAGTCGATGGAATATCAATCACCGCTTTACCTCATGTTCGTGGATTTTGAAAAGGCGTTTGATCGAGTTAACCGAGAATGTATATGGAGATCGTTGCTTGGTAGAGGAATTCCACCAAAAATTGTTGCCATTATTAAAGAGTCCTACAACAACGCAAGGTGTTTTGTTTTGCACAATGGGCAGCTATCCGACTCCTTCGTAGTGCAACAGGGTGTGGGACAAGGGGATGTTCTATCGCCAATTCTCTTCCTGCTGGCGATGGACGACGTCCTGACGGCCAGTGTTGGTACAGCTGAGCGACAGGGCATTCAATGGAGACCGTTCGAAAGGCTCAGTCATTTAGACTATGCCGATGACATATGTCTACTGGCAAATAACATCAGTGGGCTGAACGGGATGTGCCAAACGCTGCAAGTGAAGGGAGAGTCGAGTGGTCTAAGAATAAACAGCAAAAAAAGACGCCAGTTGAAGTAGTGGAACAGTTCAACTACCTTGGCAGTATTGTCTCTGCAAACGGTGGTACGGATCTGGACGTTAAAAGTAGAATAAATAAAGCTCGTGCTGCCTTAAGCGCTGGACGTCGACATAAGAAAGCGTAAATGGCGTTGGATTGGTCACACACTGAGGAAACCAAACGATGAAATTGCAAAGCAGTCCTTTGAATGGAATCCTCAGGGTGCACGGCGGGTTGGAAGACCAAGAACAACATGGAAATCAACTGTCTTAGCGGAAGCAGAATCCCAGAGAAAGACGTGGCCACATCTAAAGTACCTTGCAGCAGACCGTGAAGGATGGAGACGTTTTGTTGACGCCCTATGCCCCAGGCGGGGTTACAGGACACGATGATGATTAATCCAATGAAGCTTTTCGTCATCATTCATACAGGAAGAAACTGACCTTTTTCACACCTCTTGACCCTAATTGCGTTACTCCGCAGAATATTTTAAAAAGAAATATGGAAGTAATTTAGTATGAATGTGTTCCTATAAGCGTTTCGGAGAATATTTAATGCATCTTTTATTAGAATTTTAACGAGGAAGTCCATATCAGTATGTGGCTTTAGGCCAGGGATGTCCACCATTGACCAAATATTCGCACTACGGCAGATCTTGGAAAAAAAACACAGGAGTTTCAAATCGATACTCACCACCTTTTGATCGATTTCAAGGCCACGTAGATATGACAGTATCTATAAAGACGAGCTATATAGAGCAATGTCAAGTTTTGGCATCCCTGCCAAAATTCCGTTTGTGCACGATGACGATGGAGAATGCACGCTGCTGCATCAAGGTCAGCAGGGACCACACCGATACCTTTGATGTCAAAAAAGGCCTTAGGAAGGCAAGGCAACGTGCTATGCGACTTCTTCAACATTGTTCTTGAAAGCATAGTGCAAAACTCTCACGTCAACACTAGAGGCACAATCTTTCAAAAGTCCGTCCAATTACTCGCTTACGCTGATGACATTGACATAATCGGACGAACAAACCCAGATCTCAGTGGTGCTTTCGTGAGTATTGAGAAAGAAGCCAAGAAAATGGGGTTAACGGTGAATGAAATCTAAATGAAATATGTATATGCTGTCAACAAGAAAGGACACCCAACATCGACGTCTCGGACAGAACGTCACTATAGACCTCTATAGTTTTGAGGTGGTCAGAGACTTTATCTACCTAGGATCCGCTATAAACTCAGTGATCGATACCAGTGCTGAGATCAAACGAAGGATTACTCTTGCCAATCGCTGTTTCTTTGGGCCAAGAAGGCAATAGAGAAGCAAAGCCCTCTCCCGAGCTACTAAACTGTCCCTATATAAGATGCTTATCATCCCGGTCCTGATGTGTCGTGCAAAGGTATGGACACTGTTAACGGTAGATAAAAAAGCTTACCGCTTGTTTGAGAGGAAATTTCTCCAAGTGATTTTTTGGTCCCTTCTGCATAGATTGGGAATGTAGAAGAGGATACAACAACAGCGAACTGTACGGGCTGTACGGCGACACCGACATAGCCACAAAAGTGAAAAGCCAACGACTTAGATGGCTGGGTCACCTAGAGTGAATGGACACCAATGCTCCGGCCCGGACAGTTTTTGAATCCAACCCCGTGGGACAGCGCAGCAGAGATGGACAGCGTAGAAGGTGGTCAACTTTTAATTTTTATAATCTCCACCCAAAAAACTTTCGACTGACTGGTTAAAAAAAGTTCAACGATATTTTTAAATGTCAATTTTTCAAACCCTCCGGTATTTTGTCAACATTTTGAAATTTGATCCTTTGATTAGACCATTAGTATAGTTCGTTTTACATTGTCATTAATTATCATTCAATCACTTGTTAAGCGATTTTAAAAATTGAACAAGTAAGTACCTACTTGTATATTAAATAATGTCTAAGATTTTTCATGGCTTCAATTTACTACTGTAAAGTTCCTGTTACAAAGTACGATATGAGTTTTAATTCCGTACAAAGATTTTCAGAATAGTGGTTGTTCTTTGGGTTACGTTCAAAGGACCGATAGACAAAATATCGATTAGTTAAAATGTCGATTAATATCGACTTTTCCGTATGGGAAAAATACCAAGAAGTCGATAAATAAAAATAACCGTAGACATACGTGCCATTCAATTTTTCTTGAAAATAAAAATATATTATAATCTTTAGAAACAAAAAAAAGCCTGAGTAAATCTCCTCCCGTAAAGCCATTTTAACAGGCAATGTATGGGTGATACAGTAAAACCCGGATAAGTGCCTCACCATAAATACCCCGTCTTAAGAGGTATCTATCCGGGTTGGGCATAGTTATAAGAATCCAATTTAGTGCTCAGAAGCATTTACCACTTGTGCATTTACAAAAAAATACGATAAACTGAATAAAACAGTATTAAGTATTTATTTATTAATTTATCAAAAATAACTCATAAATATAAATTTATAAAATT
Organism: Dasysyrphus tricinctus; assembly: GCA_963921185.1. Lineage (NCBI taxonomy): Eukaryota > Metazoa > Arthropoda > Insecta > Diptera > Syrphidae > Dasysyrphus > Dasysyrphus tricinctus. The sequence goes on from OY992533.1 coordinate 81,458,244, forward strand.
ATTTAAAAAAAAAGACATCAGGGCAGCTAGACCATAGATGTCGTATAGATAAAACATTAATTTATTATCTTATTTCATGGTCTCACTGGCCACTTTTCTATATTTTAGGTGTAACTCGGAAACTAAGCCGAATTTGGAAGAAAAATTAATAAAACCAACAACCATCGTGTTAAACTCTGATGATGAGGAGCTTGTCTGCCCAAAATACATTCGCTATTTTATAAAAAAAAAAAAATGACGAATAAAAATTAAATTTTGTTAAATTATTTGGTGGTCTTTTTTTAATATATGTATAAATTTTGTGGTCAAAAAAGGATCCTGGTTTTAAGAAACAATATTAACTCTAGACCACAAAAATTTGGTTGGGTCTTTTAAGTGTAAAATTTAAAAAGTATATTTTATTAAATTTATTTGTTTAACTTATTTACGTAAAATTTTTGATAGTTGTAGTGAATTTTTTTTTTTAAAGTGAATTTTGAATTTTCGAAAAAGCTTAAATTTTGTATTTTTCCTAAAATGATTCCTACGATTATGTTCAAAGATCGATATGAAACATTTGAACTTATATGTTTTAAGTTCTTGTCGTGCAGAAGTTCTTAAATACAATTTTTGAAAATAACTTCCAAACAAATATATTGCGTATACAAAATTTCGGAACAAAAAAGAATTTTGGATTAAAAAACAAAATATTTTTTTAAAAATCAAATCAAAAACGGATTAATAATTTTTTGGAATTTAATTCTTGTCTGCAAATTAATACAGTAGACGCTCGATTTAGCGTAACTCAAAATAGTGAACTATCCACAGTAGTGAACACAAAAACTTTTATACTAAAATGTCTTGCAAGCGCATTTAAGATTGCTTGAGAACACTGAAGAATTGTCTCTGCTTTTTTTTATTAAACCTGAAAGAAAGCTTTGTTTAGTAGTTAAATAAATAATGTAAAAACAACAACAAAATATGCATTTTGAATCAAATTCACCATTAGAAAAGCCTTCAAAAACTCCCGCTCGAAAAAAGTGAACTATCTCAAAAGAGTGAACAGGCCTGGTTTTTATTTCTTCACTTTATCGAGCGTCTACTGTAAACACGTACCTACCCTTGCTATGAATACTTTCAGGGTTTTTTACCGAAGCTATGACAAACAAGGTGTGGCAGATAGAGCGTGAAGGTTAAACGAAGACAGTAATCGTTTGGGAGGGGTGAGGTCTATTAATCTCGTTTAGACCGGACGGGCAACTATTTTGTTATCTTAAATCGAACAGACAAATTTCAAAACAATGGTTACACTTACAATAACATGTTATATTTTTATAAAACCAGAAATCCATTCTCTTATTTTCTTTATAAAGTTAGTTTAGTGAACAATTTTTGAAATATTAATTTTCAAACTTAAAATTAAAAAAAAATTTAAAACAAATTTTTCATTTTTTTTTATTTTCTTCCAAATTTTACGTGTTTAGTTACTATTTTTTTAACAATTCTTTTATCAATTTTTAGTAAAATTCTGGAAACTGGATGGTTCTAAAACTTCAACTTTCCAAAATAATAAAATAAATAAACAACTTTCTTATAAAACTAAGAAGATTCCGTCTTCATTTTTCCTTTTTACTTGCGATTATAGGTACTAGCTATAAGGCAAGTTTTGGATTCGTGCAAAGAAAAAATTTTGAAATAACAATCAAACATGATATTACGATGATAGAGAACACCAAAAAAGTGGGTGGCACAATTCTGTCTGTCTGTCTGTTCGTCTACAGCCTAAACGGCTCAATCAATTTTCTTCAAACTTGGTTAATACTGGTTTTTGGTGATTCTGCCGACACGTTTTTTTCATTTTTTTTTAGAATCAAAAATAACGGTTCCTGCCAACATTTTTTTTTGGCAAATTTACATAATCGTATTTTTCTCAAAAATGGCTCGACAACTTTTCTTAGAAAAAATTCAATAAATTTATTTTAGTAAAGGCTTTCTTTGGGTGGAAAACCATTTTTCAAAAATGGTTATTCATGGTACCTCCCAAGGAACCATTTTTTTAATTTTTGATTTTCTTCAAAATGGTATGACCGATTTCAATTATTTTTTTTATACAAAAGCTTCCAAGAAATGTTAATAATTTTGTGTACCAACATTTTTGAAAAAATATTTTTTGGATTTTTAAAAAATATTTCAAAATTTTTTTTGGAATTTCGAAAATTAGTTAGTACGATCTACCATCAAAAATTATAAAATTTTACACATAGCAACTATTAGTAGTACCTGTCATAGAACGTATTTTTTTATTTTGAGTTTTCTCGTTATCAGCTTAACGGATTTAAATGAATTTTTTTATATACAAATTTCAGATAAGATTAAATAATATTGCATATTAAAATTTTCAAAAAAAAGTTTTTGGATTTTTAAAAAAAGTTTCAAATTTTTTTTTTGAAAATTCGATATCTCAAAAACGGGTTGACAATTTTTTTTCAAATTTTGTTTTTATATACACATAAATATATAGCTTAAATCTGCATACCAAAATTTGTTCTTAAAAATGTTTTAAGAATTTTATATATAAAAAATTAATTTAAAAAAAACCGCTCCAACGATTTTAAAATTTGTTTTCCCATACAATCATATTCCATCATGAATTAAGATGGCATACTTTTTTTTCACCTCAAACTGTCAAAAGAGTTGTTTTAGCTAATTTAAATGTCGTATTTCATGATTCTCTACATTTTTCTCTCATAATTTCCATGTTTGTGTATACAATTTTCTTAAACTCGCAGTGTCTTGAACATAAGAGCAAGTACGTGCGACCCAGTCGTGCATTTATTTCAATTGCTGCGTTGAAAGATTGAGTAATCTCTTAGTTCAAAGGTTAAAATCAGTAGAGACGTTGATTAGGTACCTACTCCTTTACTTTTTTAGGAAAAAGACAATAAATTGCATCTTAGAACGATAATTGCTATTAGCTCCAGTGTGCGTAAGTGAAACCCAATATTTTTGATCAATTAAGTTCAACAATGTACATAAGTCCTTCGAATCAAAGTGATGGATACCTGTGCTTTTTCTGTACTCTTTGCATATCGTTTTAATATAACAAACGAAATCAATAATACCTTTGTAAAATCTTAGTGATATCGATTTCATAACGCGATTCTTTTGAAACGCCCTACTTTTCTACAGCACTCTACATATACATATATACGTAGTCGTGGTGACAAAATCCTTTCGCATTCTTAAGCAAATAATAAATAATACAAAAACAAAACTTAAGCGTTGAAACAAATTGTCATCATCATCATCGTAGAGGTAGTGCAGCGCAAAAAGATCTCTCAAAAGTTTCCTCCTTTGATTTTGTATTTTTTTTTATTTCATCAAAGGATTTCACTTCATTTTTTATTTTTGTTTTATTTTTTTTTTGCCCTTCCTAGATTCCTAGAGTGGTTCTTCTCCGCCTTTATAGTCAATCCAATTTGGCAGATTGAACAGCAAAAAAAAAAATCAGAAAATTGTACGGTTTCGACTTTCAAAAGGAATAAAATCTCACTTGCGCGCTATACTTCCACAGATTAGCATTTCATCGGGAGGATTGAATACAAGGCACAGAACACCAGAGCACAGAATATATATTTTGAAGAATAGGATCAACCGTGTTCGCTGCTTGTCGATGGTATTTTGTTCCACTCGATATATTATTCCGTTTTTTTTTTTTCTCCTTTGTCACAGGGACTCTATAATTATTTATTGTCAACCTTAAACGTTTGAGGTATAGGTATGAGTTTTTATGTATGAATACGTGCAATCTCGAGTTGGAAATAGAGCTATTTTAACAATTCCCAGGATGTGTGCGATAATGGAGAAAAAAGTGTCCTTTAGATTAGATTCATTAAGAGTGTATATTGAGTGTGTGTAATTTTTGTTCCTTGTGAACCGCGAATTGATGCTAATCGATTACTGAACCGGAAATATGAAAGCAGAAGGTATGCGTATGATTCACTATAGTTTGAGGGTTTTTCCAGTCGCAATATCCTCATCCTATATAGCTACTCCAACACTATTTGTGTTTTATTTGTGATCCTAGAACTGCGATATATCTATCTACCTACTTTTCATTCTACCTAAATGTATTCCACACACTTCATCCAGACGATTGAGTTCATAGAAGGATAAGTCCTTATCAGATCGGGTTGAAGGAAATTTCTTTGAATCTTTGATTCATTTTAAAGGTGAAATTTGAAGAACCTTGGTCGAGATAATAGTTCTAGTTCTATTGCTCTGTAATCGATACTTTTTTTTTACAAAAAGAAGGTTATGTTTGATGTATTAGTTTGTAAGGATTAAGAACAATTCAAAGGCTGCAAGATCAAAAGTCCCATGGCAAAATGTATACAATTGACCAAGTACCTAGTGCCCTATCAGTTATATAAATCACTAATCGTTACATTTTAGGAATGCAAAGATGCAGGATTAATTTCTCATGTTAGCAACGCCTTAGATGTCAGATCAGGTTAGATCAGTGTCTGAAATATGAATATGAATACCCTAGAATTTTCTGTCGATGGTTCCTTAAACGAGAATTGAAATACGGAACATTGTTGCAAGGGTTTCGTTCTGAGAATATGAAATACTAAGGCCTTGAAAAAATATAAATTTTTGACAACAAACTCGGACCGATTATGACATTGCTGACCAAAAATCCACACTAAAAAGTGACATAAGTTTGGTATAATTTGCTACTGATTTGCCTTCAGTATCTGAAAATAAAAAAAGAACAAGAAAAATTATCATGGCTGCCATATGTTATATTAAAATATACCCACCGGTTTGGGAATATCATTCATACCTACATAATTACGTGGAAAATGTTAATGCAAAAACTAACAGTCCTTGATTTACGTCTGTGAAGTGAGCAGGGCAACGTTTACCCACGCAAATGGTACCTTGACAGGAATTTGCATTTTATTTTGCATTTCTATTTCGAATTTTTCATTCGCCAAAAAAGGGTGTAATTGAGTGCCCTGCTAACTTCACTGTGAAGTTAGCAAGTCTCATGTTGCAGATATCTCAGGAACCAAGCGTGCTAGGAAATTGTAGTAAGGCTCCAAATTTGCAGTTTTTTTTGCATTTCTACGATAGGCTTCGTTCAAAATTTGAGGTGCTCAGTTTGAAAAAAATCAAGAACCAGTCATGCTAAGAACTTGTAATAAGGCTCCAAATTTGCAGTTTTTTTTTCATTTCAAGAATAGACTAGGTCAAAATTTTAAAACCTATTTTTTGGAAAAAAAATTTAACTGAACTGCTAAGTTTACAGTGACCAAGCCAATTCTTGAAATGAAAATAAAACTGCAAATTTGGAGCCTTATTGTAAGTTCCTGGCATGCTTGGTTCTTGAGATTCACCATGTGACCTGCTAACTTCACAGTGAAGTTAGCGGTCACTCAATTACACCTTATTAGTTGAACTGCAAAATCGAAATCTGGAATAGAAATCTCTTAACGAGCGTTTTGCATGGTATCAATTTCTAAACCTAATTTTGGATTTCTTGGAGGTATTTCAAAGAAAGTGGAGTTTAAGGATTGTGAGCAACTGAAACAATGCGTTAAGCTACAATTGAAAGCGAAGTTCAAAATGATGTTATAGCTAAAAAAAATTAATAAAACAAATGTATTCGAAACGTCTATTGTTATTGGTTTTAGGGAAGATTAAAAAAGTGGGTCCCACAATTCTGTCTATCTGTTCACCTACAGTCTAAACTGCTTGATTGATTTTCTTAGGTTTTTGATGATATCCCCAAAAAAAATTTCTAAAGTTTTTGAGAACCAGAAATAACCGCTTCACAACTTTAAAAAAAAAAGGTAGTATAATGCTTACATTTGTGTGGGAAATTCTTTTTCAAAAAATGGTTTTTAATAATTATTAACTTTTTTAAGAACATTGCGACTGATTTACATCATTTTTTGTTGTTGCGCAGAAACTTTTAAAATGTTTAAATAGTTTTGCGTCCCAAAATGTGTCTTCAGCAACTTGGTTGAATTTCTTTTACCGCCAATAATGATAAGTTGATCGAGAAGAGAATTTGCCAAGTCATTCTGACTATTACTGTCCGAGGGAGAGTAAATAAGACCCAGATCTTGAGATTCAACGTCTTGGATGAGTTCTTTTAAGAAAATTAAATTTAATGTTACATTATGATAAATCAAAATTTTAAAAGTAATAGTTGCAATAGATATAGAGGTGTGACGAAAGGTATTCAAGCAAAACGTTTAAAAGTTAACTTCCATACTTAAAGAAAGATATCAAGCGCTACATCATTCTTCCATCCAATGATATGGTTGTAAAATATTTATAAAAACCTCCCTCTTGCCACTGTCATCTGAAAGAAGTTCTGTAAAGGCAAATTGAAGCAATTGTTTCTGGGCCAAAACACTTAGTCGGCTACTACAATGCTTCACAGCAGCCATACGGCACTTGCCTCGGGAATTAATAATTGTTCATAAATTAATTCAATAATTTTAACAAATACTTCAAAAACTTTTTTATCTGTCTCAAGTTTGGATTAGGATCTGTGACCATCTTAACCAGAGCATTTATGAATTTTTCAAAAGTCTTATCATCAGAATGTGGATTAATAATTTCCATACTTGGCGGGACCACGACTTGGATCGTACCCATTGATTGTGGAAACAATTGCCTTGGATATTGCAATATTTAGAGCAGTATCTTTCTGAACTTTCACCAAAGATAGGAATTTATTTAGGTTATTTGCTGTGAAGTGCAACCCATCACCAATGGTTAGACTATCCAAGCACTTGCAAGCAGCATCAAGAGACCAAATATTACTCCGAATATATTGAATTTTGTAAACACAGAATCCGCTGCAAATAAGAAAATGTTTTTTTTTTGTATATTCTATTAAAAGTCAATTAATAAGAGGATATGTACTTTCGCCTCATCCACGGCATCATCATCTTCGTCTACTTTCTGAAATGGTATCTCTACATCAAAGTCTGGAATTTCAACTGTCCTTCCAATCATCAAAATACCCTTAATTGCTGCGCTGAAACTAAGAGTGGTTGAGTCTCGTAGAGCATTTTAACTGAAATACATGAGATACAGAGAGCTAATCGGATATTTTCATGGAAATTGTCCTAAGTATCCACCAAAGACCTTAACACTTCCAACAAATTGTGGGGATTAGCTGAATTCCAGCTTTTCCTCGAACTTGCTCATGGATTCAATACGTCAACTGTACGCATGTTCAAGCACCAACAAACATCTGTGAAGATTCTCAAAAGAATTTCTGTAATCTGCGAATCGAAGTCTTTCTGATTTGTTCCATAGGCCAAGAGAGTACCGTAGACTAGTGCCACATGTAACCTCGTTGTCTCTGGAGACATCCTTGAGGGATCTTCCCAGATATTCCATCAATTGCATTTGGGGTTTAGAAAAAATTTCTAGACAACATTGAGAAGATCATACAAGCAGAGGAGATTAACTTCACCCAGAGAGAGATTTAAATTTGTCGAATAATTAGATATGTAAATAGTTTCGGAGCATTTTCAAAAGCTTTCCTCTTAGCTTCGACAGATTTCTGAACCAGCTGCAAGTAGGTATTGATAGATTTCGTTGTCCATACTCTCGGCGAAATTGTTTATTATGTAGTTACTTAGCAGCATTGTATTCTTCCACCATTCCCTCCAACCGAAAACCATAGACACACTCTCAGATAGTCGAGGATCTGAAATAAACGAGTTAGAACGTTTTCATTTGACGTGGGATATGGATACTAGATAGCTCAAAAAAGCAATTATATAAAAACGTCTCATTCCGTAGATTTTAAAACATTTTTTAAAACATTTTGGAAAAACATTTTACTTTTATGCAAAAATAACAGTAGGGTAGAGTCGGCACCCTCCGACACCTTGAGATAAAATATGGAAAATTATTATGTTTTCTATTTTATTTTTCAAACATTTAAAAATTCTTTTCCCAATTCATGATATTATTAACATATTGGAGAGATTGAGGTTTTTTTTTAAATATGTTTACTACTTTTCCTTTTAGCTACAAAAAATGACTGAAATGAAAAACACAATTGTCTAAGAAACTTGCCGAGAAAATTATAGTCAATGACACTCAAACTATTTTTATTTTTAACACGGTATAGCAACTGACAGCTAATATAAATGGCATGGTTTTGGCATTAGAAAAGCCTTGACCATTTTTTCAGAATTTTTAAAGGCATGGAGGATGCCAGCTCTACCACAACTCCCATGAAAATGTTGAAAAGTTGTTAAAGAAAATCTCATTTTTTTTTTAAAACAACTCCTAGAATTTTTATAAATTTTGTTTAGTGTTTTACTATTAACAGTACCTCCCGTAGAAGGCTATTTTTATTTTTTTTACTATTGGGTGATCGGACTTTAATGCTTTTTTTTTAATAAACAAAATTTTCAATAAATATAAATAATGTTGTAAATAAAAATATCTAAACAAATAGGTATTCTGTGAATCTAATAAAAAATTCAATTTTTTTTTTAATTCGATATTTCAAAATAGGATTGTTCATCTTTTTTGAAAACTTAATTTTTAACTGCATATTAATGAAAATTTGCATATCAAAATTTTTCCTTAAGAATGTTTTGAAAATTGCTTATAAATTTCTTTGAATCTTTGAGTTTTGTTTTTTAAAGTCGATCCAATGATTTTGAAATTTTTGTTAGCTTAAATTCTTATATCTAAAGCTCAATGCTCTCAGCTCAAACTTTTTAAAAAGTTGTTTAAGCATTTTAAAAAACGAGTTCCACGCTTTTAATTCTATCAATCAATTTTTGTCTGAAAATTAGTGTACTTGACCTTCGGAACCGGTGCTTTTTTACAAATTAACTACCAAAATATTTCAAATTTACAACATCAATCTACAACAGCCTTATAGTATCCAAACATGTGGAATAAGTACATTTTGCATGAATTAGCCAAATTACTGGCTAACTGTATAATATTTGCCAACCATGATTTCAAAATCCAAATTTTATGTATGTATAGCTATAGCTTTGTTATTTTCAAACTTCCTACTTAATCTTCAAATATTTCCACTAACCTCATTGAATCCAATAACATAGATAGTCAAAATAACTTCGCTGCATTCCCGCATGCAATAAACTCCGCAACTTATCCTCGGAATTCCTTATATTACTTTCGGTCCAGCAAAGTCCGAGATTCCAATCAAAATCCAATACATGAAAGTACTGAAAGAACTTTACGACCGCATATCATTTACGAATTAATTTAGAAAACGTCCATCGGTTTGCCACAGCATCCTCTATTTTGGACTTTTATATATATCTCTGCTCCCAATGCCAAAATTTCCTTTATAAGCCACAACCTCCCACTTTCTATAGATACCTAGTATATGTTCCTTACCTACACCCAGAGGGAGGATCCATTGTCTCATTCCATCATTCCTGTATAAAAACGACAGAGACTTTGTATGCAATGCCATCAAAGCTAAGCAGCAACAGCATTGACTCATTTAAAATTCTAATACTCGTAAACAAAATTTTGAAACGATTCCAATTTAATTCCAATTTTTGAAAGTTCTTTTCCTATACCCTGACGCCGCAGCTGCCGCTTGACCCTGATGTTCAAGCTCGAGTCTTCCTGTATTCGGAGACCAATCTTTTATTGGTTTTGCAAAACTATGTGCAATGAGGTCTTCCACACATTCGAGAATGCATTACCTAGAAAAGTAGAGAAGGCTACAATGCATGCATGAATTCAGGTATGAGAACGTGTCCTTTTGGATTATAGGTTTGGGAAGGGTCACAAGACTCGTCCTGTTTTTATTTCTGATGATGGGAAGACTTTATTTTTGGCTGTGTTTCAGCAGAATTCGATAAGAAAGTTTTTTGCGCTTCTTCTCCCTCCCTCTCTACACCTTTTTTCAGCAACAGGCTGTTAGGACAATGTACATTTTCATCAAGGCAGGGTGCTATGGAAGTATTTGAAAAAGTTCCTCCAGAACGACGACGACGACGACACGGCACGATGGGAAAATTCAATTGCATTGTGCGCAGCAGGTTGACCAAAGAGCCACCACCACCACTAGAATTGGAGGACCAGTTTGGATTCGGAGTGTGGACGGAAATAGTTTTTGTCATAACTTTCTGTCTGCAATGCTCCTTCCTATCATAGCATGATATCCTTGTGCAGTGCGCTACGTGAAGTCATGAAGAGGGAAGGACTATTTATTTTATTTTTTTTTGGTTTTTCTTGGTTTGGGGGCAAATTGAATTCATGATGTGAACAGGTGTTTTAACTTTTAATTGGTAAACCGCAGTCATATGAGTTTTTTTTTTTTTGTTTTTAAGGAAATTATACATCGCTGATGGTGTATGACACCTGCGATTTTTTGGTCTTTGTTAAAAAAAGAGATATATTAGGAAAAGCTATTGTATTTAAAAAAAAATTATGCAACATTAAGAAAGTAAGAAATAAATTCCAACGTTTAAAATTTCGAAATGTGTCGTAAGAAAATAAAAAAAGAGATTATTATTCTAAAGTTGTAACCTCTTATAGGGCAAGTGTGGGTATCGTGTCAAATCTGACGATGAAGAAGTCCAACAAAGTCCGCATGTACACCTTTATGTCTATCGTCGTCCACTGTTCATTGAGCTATAATAGTGAAAGTGATAGTCTAAACGAGTAGAGCGCGATTTGCTTCCTCGAGAGAAGACTAGTTTGAAATTTCGCTTTTTGGTCACCTAGATCGGGTAGCAACCATGAAACAATTTCGAGTTTTTCAAATTCTTTCTGACATGGCTCAATAAATTTAAGTTTAACAACGCACCACCTGATGTGGTGATTGGGAGACGGACACAACCCCGAATCTGAATCCAGAAAACCCAAAATCCCGAAAATCCAAAATCCCGAAAACCCAGAAGCCCGAAAACCCAAAATCCGGAAAACCCAGAATCCCGAAAACCCAGAATCCCGAAAACCCAGAATACCGAAAACCCAGAATCCCGAAAACCCAAACTCCCGAAAACCTAAGATCCCGAAAACCCAAAATCCATAAAGGCCAAAATCCCGAGATTTTACTTGAAAAAAAGGAAAAAGGTAATAGGTATTACAACCATTACTGTGACTTTTCTGACAAAGTTTTAGGCCAAATTCACATTAAAGTTTTGATATTGATACATGATAAAGTATTTTAAAACAGGACATATAATGAGTACCTACACATTAACATACACATACGCTTTCGCTCCTTTCAGTTTTTCTTATGTACAAATATTTTATTGTAGCGATAGCGTATCGGTATCGGCCAAATAGTGTGGATCTGGCCTTATTGAAACTTAATCAAATAGTTTTAACAAATTAACTACTGTTTTGTCCCACAAATCTAGATTCCGATAATTAAATCGTTTTAAAACCATCTTCCGAGCTTCAGTAGGTTGTTTTGTATTTAATATTCTGAATTTAAAAAAATAATTTTTAACTTTTATCGTGCTTTGCTTGTTTTGTGCCCTATAGGCACATTACATTCCCAAAACTTTCGTACATTAAGTTTTTTTATAAAACATTGGTTTTAATTGATCATATAATTAAAATGGTTTCATTAAACAAATAAAGTGAAGAAGTACTTATTTTCGAAGTAAGTGCACTTCATCTTCATTTAAAATAAAACATATAAAAGGTATATGGAAAATCTATGAACATATTTAGGAAACGTCTTTAAATTTATGATTTATTTTCGTTTTCTTCTTTATCTCGTTATGTTCTACTTAGTTCTTCAAAGCTTATTATTTTTCAGATGAAAATTTTAACACAGTTTTTACCTTTCCCATATAGGTAAGATAGAACAGAAATAATGAACATCAAAAATCTAGAAATACTTTTCCTGAAATTGAAATCCCGAAAAATTATATAAAATGAAAAATTTGCGCAAATTTTTCATTTTATATAATTTATAATTTCGGGATTTCGGGATTCTGGGTTTTCGGGATTTTGGGTTTTCGGGATTTTGGGTTTTCGGGATTTTGGTTTTCGGGATTGTGGATTTTCGAGATTTTGGGTTTTCGGGATTTTGGATTTTCGGGATTTTGGGTTTTCGGAATTTCGGTTTTGGGATTATGACCCCAACTCTATAGAACGGGCCTTTAACAATGTTGATAACACTACAATTCGACAAAACCTCAAACTCCGTCAGTATAGATCCAATACTGATAAACTGGATTGATTTTATGCTTCAAACGAGACTCATCAATGCAGAAATGGGTGAAAGCAAGTTAAGAGTTAGGACAACTATATAGGGGTACTCCACAATATAGAGTATTATCTCCTATGCTTTGACTCCTTGTTGTCAACCGGATCTGAGTTAAACTAAATCTAATTAGTATCAAGGTCGTTGTATAAGCCGATGACATAGCTTTAATGGCCTCTGGACAATATTTCCCCGCTCTGTGCGAGCTCTAACAAACGTCCCTGAACTAGCTTGAAAATTGGGTCAGCAGCTGTGGACTTAATAATGGTAGCCCACTGAAGACAGAACTGGTGTTGTTTACAAAGAAACATAATATTCCAAACATAAACCCGCCAGCCATTAACAGAATTCCGGTTACTGGTTTCGGGTACTGCCAAATCTTAACATTGTTCTTGATCGTAAACTAAGCTATAAAGAAAAATATTAAAAAAAGGTGAGAAAACAGCTTCAACAGTTTTCTATAGTTGCAGCTGAATTTATGGTAAAAGATGGGATCCCAGCCCTATACCCATTCATTAGATGTGCACCGCCATTAAAACGCCAATTCTAACATACGCATGGATGGTCTGTTGGCCAGCCTTATAATGGGTTTTACAAACATAGACTTTCAAACCGATTTCGTTTCACCGCACATTGACATCAACCCAGTAACCATAACAGATATTCCAACCAGGGAACTCTGAATGAAAATAGGGTCATAAATGCAAATCATGTTTCGGTCTATACTGACAGTTCAAAACCTTGGAGGGGGTTGGGTGTATTCCAAGTGGAAGGGTGTGCATGTGCAGTTGGCAAAACCGCGAAAAATCTTGCCTCTCGCGAAGCAGTCAACAATAATATTGACATCTGCATAGATAGCCAGGTGGCAATTAAAGGCAATTCCTCAATCACCATAAAATCCAAACTGGAAAAACGTTCCTGGAATGAGTTCAGATGGGTCCCACGACATAGAATATTTACGGGAACAAAATGGCAGATGAACAGGCCAAAAACGGGTAATTTTTGATCGGTGCCAAATCAAAGCATTGGTGCTCAATGCTCATATCAATGAAGCAAGAAAAAGTAGAGTAAACCAGAGGTTCTCTGAAGCTTGAAATGTCATATGGTCATCCATCAACACTTGTCGGGTCTCAAGGAATCTGTTGTTTAATATTTCGAGAAAAAAACTGAATACTTACTCAAGTTAAGCAGAGCTCAAGTATCACTCCAAGTTGGTATCCTCTCGAGCCATAACTCAATGGGAACCCACATGAGCAGAATGGACATCAGCTCATCGTACTTACTTAGAAGGTGTCAAGATGAAGAGCTGGATGAGGGTTCACCTCACTTCCTATGTGCATGCCTAAAAGCCTAGCTAGAACCATAAAAGCAGCCCAAGGAGAATACTTTTTCGACGAACTGGGTGATATCTCATTCTTGCCACTAAGGAACATTATAAAATTCATTCAGAGCACAGGATGGTTTAATCTTAAACTTTTCCTTAATCCCCTCCCTCCAGCTTCTCACACTTATCTACCTACAAGCAAAATGGATCCATTAAGATCCGAGTGAAATGATGAGGCTTGCCGTAACGCCCCAAACCTAACACAAACTTAACCACTCGGCAGAGTAGCATATCTATTCAGTTAAAAACAGTTTAAATAAATATATTATTTACTAAAATACTATTAATATTATTACTTATTCACATCTACGATTATACATCTATAGATCTTGATATGCTTAAAACTTTACAATACAATATATACACAAGGAATTATAAAAGATTTAAGGCTATTTTTAATTCTGATTTGAAAACTTCACGACACATAGTTAAATCGAAATTCTCATCATATATAAAGTTAAATATTTTACTACAACTTGATATTGGATCACGTGAACCATAGTACTATGAGAAGGTTCCCATAAAAACGGTCTAGATCTAAGCGACCTCTGAGGCGCATAAATATTTAAATGAAACAATAAATTCCCACAGTCAATGGTAGAGCAAAAAATGTCACGAATGAACATGACACTGTACTACATTTTACGTATAGTTTCTAAAGATTGTAAACCTAACAATAAACATTTCGAGTAATATGTATGAATGACGTTCATTGCGATCATTACCAAAAAGCCGACGAAGAGCGAAGCGTAAAATTTTTTTTGAACTTTTTCAATTCTATTGATGCTTTTAGAAGTAAAAGGGTTCCATACAATGCAACAGTATTCCAACATTGGTCGAACCAGGGAACAATACAAGGCCTTAAGAGTATACGGAGTATACGGATCCTTATACTCCAGGGAATTTCTCTTTAAAAAGCCAAGCGTTGAGCTAGCTCTCGATACGTACCAGTTTATATGAAGCTTAAAAGACAGTTTACCGTCAAAAATCACACCTAGGTCATTTAACTCATTAACCACAAATAGTGACTTATTTGAGAAGGTGTATGAAGGATTTATATGAAAAAGAGTTCTATTGAAAAGCATACATGCACACTTATCTATATTAAAGAGCACCATTTTGAAAAATTATCTAAATCATTTTGAAAGAGAAAACAATCTTGCAGATTGGATACCACGGCATAGAACTTAATATCATCTGCAAACATTAAGCAATTACAAAATCTAAGAATTTTAGGTAAGTCATTGACAAGGAGTAAGAAGAGGATAGGGCCCAAATGACTTCCCTCAGGAACACCTGAACTTACTACAATAACTTTTGAAAAAATTTCACCAATAGACACAAGCTGCTTTCGCCCATATGGGTATGATTCCAACCACTTAAGGATGCAACCAAAAAGACCAAAGGAATTAAGTTTTTTAAGTAAAACAGCAAAGTTGACTCTACTAAATGCCTTTACAAAATCAGTGTAAGCTACGTGAACCTGTTTATGCTGTTCAAGAGAGTTAAAACAAAAGTTAGTGAATTCTACTAAATTAGTGCAAGTTGATCTGCCCTTCAGGAAACCATGCTGGCAGTCAGTAATCCTACAGCTAATTTCCTTTATGAGTCTATCGTGCACAAGTTTATCTAAGATCTTAGGTATAACTGAAAGCTTTGAAATTGGTCTGTAGTTTGAGATTATCTTTCTTTCCATTTTTAAAGACAGGGTTAATACAGGAAACTTTCCACTCTTCGAGAAATATTCCACTTGAAAGTGACTTTTTAAACAAGATTTGTAGTGGAGTACAAAGAGACAAAGCGCAAGTTTTTAAGACATTAGGATAAAACCCCAAAATATCTGGTGTAACTGAAGGTTTAAAGCTAACCAGGGAATTAAGGACTTCAGCAAAATTGAACTGAATCATGCTGCAATTTGTTATGGAATCCAATGAGCTAAAGTAATCATCATTTAGAGCAGCGGTTCCCAAACTTTTTAAGCTGTGGAACCCTTAACAATGCCCAAATATATTTCGGAACCCCATCCTGACAATAGCAAAAAATGAAAAACAACAATAATCTGTTTCATTGTTTGTTTATAATTGTTTTAAAATTAACTCCTTTGTCCGAAAGTTGAATTCGCATATCTGGGGCAGCGTCCAGTTTCGATCTGTATTTAGTTTGTGTGCAATTATACGCTGAAAAGCCAACTTCACAGCGGTATGTTGTAACAAAAGGTAGCAAATTTAATATACATGGCTTTCTTGGCAAGCTCAGGGTATTCATTCTTAATACCAATCCAAAATTCTTTTGATTGAGCAGAATCAAATACAAATTTTTATGAAGAAGAGCTCTGCAGATCTGTCAGGGATTCGTATTCCTGTATACTCAGGGTCATAGAGGCTTGATGGTTTTCATTGGAAATGGATTTTGTACTCACTCGATGTCAGTATTTGTATCTGGAAAGTAATCCAGCATGGATCTTCCGAGACCAACCAAATGGAGAGCAATAACAATGCTAATATCTGCTCCGAGTTCAAGCATGTTTTCTTGCACATTCAAAATTGTTATTTTGTACACATGAGAGCCAGAAATTAATTTTTCTTTTTAAAGCTGCCAGTTTGCAGTGATACCACTTTACTTCAATTGAAGTAGATCTACTTCTTTTTTTCTTATTTCTTAAAAATCTACTTCCTACTTCGCACCATCACTGAAATATGGGAATCAACTTCATTGTAAAATTCTCTGTTTTAACCTACTTCAATTTTACAAAAAACAGCCAAATCAACTTCCTTTTCCTTTATTTCATTGAATTCGCAGTTAATTCAGCCATATTGTGTTTTTACCATGCAAATTGTGGCGTAGTTTTGATTTTTTTCATACTTTATGTAGATTTGCGACTAAAATTTCCACCGTTTTGAGCACAAATTTACTGGAATAAGTGGCGTTTACTGTTAGGAGCAAACAATAGATTCGTAAAAAAATTTACACTTGAACCAGGTGTTGTCAGGTTTTGAAGAGAAACAAATAAAAATTACCGTCGAAAAAAAACAATTTGTTTTATAATTGCAGCTATATTGAAATATACACATAAGTATGTTGATATGAAGTCTGAGAGAATAACATTTTTGTTTTTAGTTTTGTTTTTAGTTTAATTTAATTAAATTTAATCAAAATATATACTCCAAGAGCCAGAACCAAAAAGGCGGTTCTTAATGCAATTTATTACTGAACTGGTTTTCTTGATGGAATATATTCAGGGGTGTCCCCAGACCCAGAATATAAGTCCAAGTTGGCGGGACTGGGGATCGCAAGCGTGAGCCGCCATCTTGGAAAACGCGTTTTATCAAATACCTCGTGAACCGTGCGTCGTACGAATATAAGAGTTATTTTTTTAGAGTAAATACTCCATTCTTTTGTTTGATTTTTCTTAAATCAAGTTGTTTTCGTGAAAAGTTTTTAAGAAATAAAAATTTAGTCTATATTTTAGAAAAAAATGGCTAATTTTTTTTCAAGTTGATTGTTTTCAAAAATTCATTACTTAAAAATTAAACTTCTCAAAAACTTTTCGCAACAACAACATGACTTAGAAAAACAAATAAAAGAATGGAATATTAGCTTTCAAAAAAACTTACTATTATATTCGTACGATGCACGGTTCACGAGATATATGATAAAACGTGTTTTCCAAGATGGCGGCTGACGCTCGTGCCTCCCAGTCCCGCCAACTTGGATTTATATTCAGGGGACACCCCTAAACATATTCCATCAAGAAAATTAGTTCAGGAATAAATTGCAAGAAAAAAGTAACCGGCTCTTGGCGCAATAAATGTTTATACAAGAAAGTACATTTTGAAATCTACTTCGATTTTTCTCAATCTACTTCACAACTTTCTTCAAAACTACTTCGGCTTTTTTTTCGGAAGTGGTAACGCTGCCAGTTTGTCACTCGCAAAAAATACTGTAATTAATTTTTCCTGCAGAGCTATAGCAGTTTCGTTGATCTTCTCGAAAATGTCTGCAAGATAAACTAATTTCGTAATCCATTGCTCATCATGCAATACATCAAAGAGGTTTGCAGTTGAAGACATATTTGTTCCAGTTTGAAAACTTTCAACTCATGAAAATGTTGAAATAACCTGGATAAAGCTTTCCCTCTGGAAAGCCATCGAATTTCAGTATGAAGGAGAAGCGATTCGTACTGACTGCCGACTACCCATATCTTTACACACTTATTTAAACAATCTCGATTGGAGAAGGCAACTCTTTACAAAGTTTAATATTTTCACAGCTTCACCGAGAACTTTTTTTTTAAATCAGTTGGCATTCTTTTCATAATAAGTGCATAACGATAGAAAATACAATGACTGCTGGTACTTCTAGGAGCAATGTTTTTAATTTTTGAAGCAACCCCTGCGGCTCCGTCGTTGCAATGGTGGGAAAAGTTAAAAATCAATACATTTTCCCCAATTAATTATGTCGTTTACTCATGAAACAGTTTATGACCTTGAAGTTCTCACTTCGATTCAAAAATATAAACTTAAAAAAAAAAATTGTTCTAATTTTTTTTGTGGACATTTAAAATTTTTTTTTTCATTTATCGTTTGTATTTTTCTGTTTATACTTCAAGACATTTGTGGAACCCTGAAAACTTTCCCACGGAACCCCAGGGTTCCGCGGAGCACACTTTGGGAATCGCTGATTTAGAGCAGAGGCACTTGATGAATTTTAGATACCTTGAAAATAGTCCGCGAACCGCGAACATATCCACGATTATTTTTGGATCAGTGATCAGAAGACACCCGATCACCGAACTTCATTGTTGTTGGAAAGCCGATACTGCTGCGTTTGGAGTTTACAAACTTCCAGAATAACTTTGGATTATTTTTCATATTATGTTCTAAGGATTGAATATATGCGAAATATACATATGAAAATTTCGAAAGAAACATAAATTCTTTACGCAATCTACTAAAAACAGCATAGCTTTCCAAGGACTATGTCTTTTTGTAATTCTTATGAGCTTTAGTTTTTGCGTTTTTTAAATTAATAAGGCGAAAATTATACCCAGGAGGATTAGAATTTACACGTTTGCGTACAAGTGGAACATATTCATTCAGTTTACATCTAAAATTAAAGAAAATTTATGAAAAATTTCATTTACCGACATCTCCTGAAGTTCAGTGACACAATTTACATTATTGAAAGCTAAGTTCAAATAATTCAAATTGGTTGCATTAAATTTATAATATTGATTGTTTGCATTTATGTACGAATTAATATTTCTGATGAAATTGTAATGTTTTACTCTAAAACCAATAACATTGTGGTGAACTGAATTTTTTAGAAAAGGAGAACAATTCTCTAAGATTACATTGAGATTTTCAGATACGAAGACAAGATCAAGATCAAAATACAACTGGAATAGCCAATGTACTCGGTAGAAGTTGCCATATACTCGTTTGGAATAGCCATAAACTACTCTGTTGGAGTAGCCTATCAACTCAGTTGAAAGCAACTTATATATGTGAATCTCGTTTGGAGTAACCAATTTGCTCGTTTAGATTAACCTATTAACTCAGTTCCATGCAGCTTATATACAGTTATTATATTTATATTCAGTTGGAGTAGCTAATGTGCTTTGTTGATGTAAGCAGTCTATTCGATTAGGAAGGCTATTTACTCGGTTAGAATAGCTTATCTGCTTGAGTCTCGTCTGGAGTAGCCAATCTACTCAGTTTAAATAGCCTATCAAATTGGTTGGAGTACCCTATCTAATCTCTTGGTATAGCTAAATTACTCAGTTGAAGTAGCCTATCTGCTGCGTTAGAGTTACCAATCTACTTGTTTGGAGTAGCCTTTCTACTCGGTTAGAGTTACAAATCTTCTTGGTTGAAGTAGTCTTTTACTTGATAGGAGCAGCATATTTACTCTGCTAGAATTACCAATCTAATCGGTTGAAGAAGCCTTCTTACTTGGTTGGAGTTGTTTATCTACTCGATTGATGTAGCCAATCTACTCATTCACATTAAAAAATAAATCGGTTTGAGCAGTCAATCAACTTGGTTAATTTAACCTATATAGTAAATACTCAGTTGGAGTAGCGAGTAGTAAATAGACTAGACTTGGTTGCTCATTAAAAATAAACGATCTTGAAAATTGCCACCCATTAAACAAGTTTCTCGATCAATTATCAATGTAAGAAATCTGCTCGATAAATATAATCGGCTTAGGAGGTTATTTATACAAAATGTCTGTTAATCGAGCTGACTATGTTAATTTTAAATAACAGCACTACGTTGTTTTTACCCGAGAACGAACGAAGAAGACCCTTGATGGTTAAACATTATTTTTTCCCTGATATTTCTTGTAACAAAAAGAAATTATATTGCCCTGCAAATATCTACTAACAAATAGCCAGTGTAAGTTTATAAAAATACAAAAATGTTCCATAAAACCAAAGGAAAAAATATCATAAGTTCAATTTGATTTCAAAAGGATTAAATCTTTCGTAAACCAGAAAAACATTTTTGACCTAAAATAAAACAAGTTAGACTTCTTTCTTATAAATGTTCAATTTGAAATGCATTTCATTTTTTTGTTACATTTAAATTCATCGGCCGAAAAAAATCCAATCAACAACCGATACAAATCCAATCAGTTCCGCTATTTTTCCCGAATATTAAAAGTCCAGTAACTGACAATGTTTTATTGTGATTTTTTTGTATATTCTGGACAAAAATTAAATTCCATAGCCTTCATGTTGTGTCAATGTAAACAGAGTTATAGTTCATATTCTATAAACATCCTGGTCCTGTGTCCATTTCAGTTAGTATTCGAAGTTTTGACATATTCTTTTAGGCTGCACATTGCTGGTTATACTGACTTCTTCCACAGCAAGTCATCAAATTCAATTCATCCGCCCTACAATGTAGCAAAATACCTATACACCATCAAGAAGTGTGAAAAATAAAATTTTAATCCTGGGATTAATATTAACTTTCAATATATGAACAAAAAAAATCCCATCAGGACGGCGACATGCGGTTATGCTAAAGTTCTTGACGGTGCGTTAATTGGATGCCATGTAATCAGCCCCAAAGGTGTGAGAATCGATCGAATTAAATTGTTAGCCACGCCAGTAACAGTGCACAATCAAATCAGTAACCCAGCGACCAGAATTGCATCCATCCCAAGTCCAAAACTATATACATAAATATATTTATACTAACCAGCTCCATCTGTCCAAATTCGTTTCGCACATCTTTGTTAAGATTTTGAAGGAATTAGGGAAGCGGACAGGGTATAAGTGGAGTTTTTGCCATCTTGTTAGGGATATCTTTAATGGGTTTCTTTTTCTTCGCTTCTTTTGAAATGGAACACCTGTCGGATATGCAAAATATCCTCGCTCTACAGACATTGAGTCGTGTTCGTCTTGAAAATTCTAAATACAAAATACTGCCTGGTCTTGAAAGCAAAGAAAAAAGGAACAAAATATTTTGGCCCAAATTTAAATTCTCCATTTTTCATGCATGGAGCTGAGTGTTGTTAGTTTGTTGCACATTTTTGTAGTGGTGGTCTATGATGTTCTCAACTTATTTTGGTTTGGCTTTCAAGAATCAAAGTTAGAAAGGATTTATCCTTTTTCTTACCTAGACACTTGATAAGTGACTTAAACTTAAAGTATCAATTGTACGCTCACTTTCCTTTTTATTGAAAAGCTTGTTAAAATATTAAAGACATTTTGTACTTGCAATGTTCAACTACATCTTGCTTGAACGTCTTTCTGCTTGAGGCGTTTTAGCTGATATTTTCGTTGAAATAGCCACAAAACTCAGCACAAAGAGAAAATGCAATCAGGTGTGAAATATTTGCTGTCTTTTCAATATTCTTGTAGGACAATATTGTGGACGTTTTTGTGCACAGTGGGGTACAGATATTTTAAATTAGGAAAAATTACAATTACTTGTTTTTGTATCGAAGTGGATGACTACAATTAATATTAGCGCTCCAAAATTGTAATTGTGTAGCTTGAGCAAAGATAAGAAAAATATCCTATTGGAAGGAGGGTCTAGTTCCCTTCCTCTAAATGAGAGGAGGAATTTATAAAAAAGTGAATTAAAATAAAAAAAATATTTAAAAAAAACTGCTCACCACTTTGAATAAAATGTTGTAGCTTGTTTTAAAGCCAGAAAGCCTATATCCTTTATTTTAAATTTAAAGTTACTTCAATCACCCCCAATTTCACAGTCCCGTTTAAACCTTGAACTGAGTTCATTTGTTCTGCTGTACTAAAGTTTGAACCAAAAGTGGAGTTTAAACTTCCAATATGAAAAATCTCAAAATTAAAAAAAAAAAAATATTTTGTTTGCATGTACAAAATTATATTAAAAAATATGATCTTCAGAATTTGTTTCCTTGTTTGTCTTTCAGTATTCACACCTCCTAGTGTTTGAGCAAATTGAAAATTACAAAAACTCCTTTTTCCTTTTGAATTTAGTAATTTTTTTTGGTGATAACAACAAATTGGATTTAGGTTTCTTGTTCTTAGACAACCAGAAGTATTGGAACGATGAAGAGGTTGGTGCTCGAGTTATTTCCAAAAAAGACTGAGTACATTAACTACATGAAATTATATCTGAATACAATTCTTGACCTTGAGTCACCCGGGGGAGCATTTTTGATTGTGTTTACCTAGAATCGGCCTAAATCGGTTCTAAAGGACGAAAACAAAATTCCCTATTTTTGTTTGATTACAACTCTCATCCTCAATAGTCACTTAGGGGATTATTTTTACTTGTGATAAAGATCAAATATTTTTCGAAAAAATATTTCAGCATTTAAGCAAAATATACAGTTCCTGTGAGTAAAAAAACTTGGTGAAAAAAACTGTTCTCAAAGAAAAATATATTAAGGCAAAATATAAATTCCAAACGCATATTTTTTTGCAAAACAAATTGTGTCATTTCCTGCGCGGAAATAAATTCGTCGTTATAAAGCCTAGCCCGTTCCAGGCGCGGATACAGGGGGGAGGCAATGGGTGCAATAGCCCCCCACCCCTGGACAAGAACGAAGCTAAAATTTTAATTTTATTAACTGTAATCAAAAATGTTTTTTCGTACGACGTTTATATTCCTGGGAGCCAAAAGAGAACTTCACGTTTCCATTTTCCTGATTTTCCGTTTCACGAACGAAATTATTATAACCGATGTATCTCACCTCTCACAGCTGAGTCGTACCTTAATGGCTAAGACACACGTGCAGCTTTTTTTCAAGTTAAGGTATTTAAGATAAATATCAGACTATATAACTTTTATAACATTTTATGAGAATAGTCAAATTATTTCATACTAGATCAGATTGAGTCCCAAATCGATTTGATTTTCACTATCAAAATGCAAATGTGTATGAAAAATTTCATAATCTTGAAAAATAGTTTTTTAAAAAAATATTGCCCCAACCCTCCTCTTCAAATTTATTAGTGGTTTTTTTTTATAGTTAAATGTAACAGGAAAGGTTGCAGGGGCACTTATCTTTAAAAATCTTAAAAATACGTACGCGAAGAGTACAAATCCGATGAAGAGGATTGGAGAGAAACCAGGAAACAACTACAGCAGTCACTGCCGAAGAGAATTTAGATGGAACTTGTACACCTAAGGATAGTTGTGTTTGACCGTTTTTGAAAACGTCAAGTCAACGTTAAATAATCGTCATTTTTTGACGAGAGTATTGGTTGCTATTGTCAAATATAGCAATCGTTTTGTTTGCACAAAATCATTTTTATCAAAGTCGTTTCATTTTTTTCTTGCAAACGCATTTGACGTTTACGATAACGTCCTCTGGCTTCTCAATATTTTTGTCGTCAACTTGATTTTTTACTGCAGAATTGCACCGCAGATTATGTTTTCGAGCATGTGACTATAGCAAACTCCATCATCGAACACAATACTTAGGCAGTAAAACTTGTATTTGCCTTTTCGGACAGAAAACTTTTGTTTGCGTTTGAGAACATTTTGCAAATGCACTTTCACGCAAGGCCATTGGCTTAATTATCTTGTCTAAGCTAAAACAGAGGCTGAAACGTTCACTCCAACTCAAACTTCGTTTAAGGGAATAGGAACGTACCAATGATGTGCTGTTGTGCTTTTCGAAATTCGAGGTGGTGTTACGCATATCCAGAGGGAAATTAAAAACAATGTAAAGACGCCATGTCACAAACTGCAAAAATTCATTTTACAAAGTTCAAAAGTGTTTTAGACACTGTGGCCGTTATGAAAAAGGTAATTGCTTTCTTCAAATTTCAAACGCATCCACTCACATTACTTTGTTTGAAGAGTAGAGTGGTATGAAGCGCCCTTCAATTTTCTGTAAACCTCATCAAGATTTTGGAAACTCACGAAAATTGAATCCCATCCTCCCTCCTGAACGAAATACTGGATCCGCGCCTGGCCCGTTCCCGTGCGAAAAGCTATGCTAGTATTTTCGCATGTCAAAAACTATTGAGGTGAAATGCAAAATTACTTTTTTGCATGATTGTCTTAGTCATAGAACTACAAAACAAATGGGAAATTGTTTCGCGTGAGGTGATGAATAAAAATATATACAATTCCAAGCACATTGTTTTTGCATCCAAAATTTATTGTTTTCTATTTTTAAGCCTATAATTTATTATTAAGGGGTTAATTAATGACTCAATGGGTGGCTCAGCCAAACATTTTTCGCCTGAAATATTATACAAAATTAAGCAAAGAATAGGTGGAAAGTTGTTTTGAAAAATTTGATTTTTCTTTTTCATGGGAACTGGAAACTATGCTTAAACGTCAAACATTTAATACCCTTAGAGTCGCCAAAATCTTAAGAAGATTGTGCATGTGAATCAAATGTTGTGTATGGCATTTTGTCTACCATATTGATATTAGGCATTCAGGATATCAGGATTCAAACTTGAAATTTTCACGATCCAAAATTTTTAAAAAATTGAAGTTTTCTTCGTTAAAAAAATTAAGGGAATGGCAATGGCCTTGATAGAGATACGTGCAAGAAAATTTCGAGATAAAAATCAATCATGAAATTTCGATGAATGAGAACACGAAAAAATTGTGTTGCACAATTATTGTTTCCTGTCTATCTGCATGAACCTCGACCTACGGCCTAGGTTGATGAGTGATTTTCTTCAAAATTTGAACTTTTGTTTTTTTGGTGATTCAATAGAGCTCCAAAAATAATGGTAGTTGCCATACAACCATTAAGGAATAGCTTATTTTTCTAAATAATGGCTCTAGAAATTCCGATATGAAATGAAATGCACGACTGCGTTGCACGTACCTGCTCTTACATTCAAGAGATATAACATTATATTTGTAGATATATAAAAATTAATCTAAATCCGTTAAACTGGTTATGAGAAAATTCAAAATAAAAAGAAACATTCTATCAGCGGTACTGCTAATAAAGGGTGTTGTTTCTTTCTACACGTGTGGCTTTCAAGAAGAAATAAAACGCATATAATTTAATGTTATGGCTAAGAATTTTGCTTTATTATATAAGGATAAGAATTTGCCATTATGTTTTAAAAATGATTTCGAGCAAGTGGCGGCGAGAGGACCAATTTTCGACCACGAATTTTCAACCACCAATCTTCGACGCGCTGGCGGATGGACTCATTCGGGTCTTCTTCGATACGTAATCTGCTCCACAGCAGCAATAACGTCTTCGGTGCGCTCTGTACGGCTGGCGTCTATGAGGATGGGCATTATCCACTAGAGTAAACGTAGTGCGAAACCGATCCATGGTTGCTCGAGTTACCGACTCTGCTGGGCGATTATGTCGACCGAATATTGGACGCAGCGTGCGATGCGCGAACCGAACCATTATTTTGGTAATAAATTTGCAAAATTTGCAAACGTTGTTCAGGAGTTAGTCTACTCTTTATGAAATGGCAGACCAAACTGAGCATAAATCAAGTGACAGCTGTCAAAAAGACCAACTCCAAAAGACCAAGTATTGCCAAATGGAAAGCCACACGTCTAAAAAAAAGCAACCTTTAGTTGCCAAGTGTAAAATTTTGAGATAATTTGTAGCAGATCGTACTTATTTTAGCATGCGGAATAATTTAATCACAATTGTAGGAGTCGTTTTTGAGAACAAAAATATTTTCTTTAACGGTTTTTTAACTTTTGTATGGAAGCGGTCCCGTTATTTTTTCATAAATGTAAATTTTTTTCAACTTTTTAGAGAGAGTTAAAAAGCTCTTAACTATCGAGTTTCAAAAAAATCGATCATGTCACTTTAAAAACATTTGATTTTCAAACAATAATTTTGAAACATTTTTTAAAAATCCAAAAAATATTTTTTTTTTAAATTTTGGTACACGAAATTATTGATATTTTTTTGAAGTCTTCTGTAAATTAAGAAATTACTGAAATCAGTCACACCGTTTTGGAGAAAATAAAAAAAAATAATTCGAATGGGGTACATTAATAGTCATTTTTTGAAAAATAATTTTCCACCTAAAGGAAGCCTTTAATAAAAGTTATTTATTGATGTTTTTTAAGAAAAGTTGTGTAGCCGTTTTTGAGAAAAATACGGAAATGTATTGAAACTCCTATGATTGATGTTTTCAATCGTAAAAGCAATGACGTAATTTAAGAAAGACTACAAAACTATCGGATTACACGAGAGGACTCATTTAGCATTGCCATCCTGGGCCTCATCCCTCATGGCCGACCCGAGCTAAATTAGCGACCTGCGTAAGCTCCATCACTAGCGCCCCTCAATTGTGGTTATTTATGGAAGAAGTCATTTCCTCACTACCCAAGGCGTTGACTTTGCAATGCGTTTTTTTTAACGGGGTATCCCCAAGGGGCGAATAAAATCGTACATTTTGCAAAGATTTTGTGATGTAGTTTTTAACTGTGGGTGTGATTAGGAATGAAGGCAACATTTGAAGAAAATCGGTTCATTCGTTAAGACTCTAGTTAGATGTAAAGTGGGCGTAGGACGCAAATTATAAAATGAAGTTATCATGTTGCTACTAAACACCACAAATATATCATCGGTTCAAGGTTCAAGAGCTCACTAGCCGACATATTACACTTTTGATGGAAATTTAATTGAAACATAGTTTTTAAAGCTGAAAAGTCACGTTCCGAAAATTTTTAAATAAAGTTTCCGGGCATAGGTAAGGTACCTTTCAATGTTCTTATAATAACTGTGCAAAATGAGACTTTTTGGATTAAAAAACGCATTTCATTCTCATTTTCTTGAACATTTTTGTCTGCCATTAGTGATTTTTACCTTTGAACCGACGACGATATCTGCTTCTAAATTCAGAATAAGCTGAAAAGTAAAAAAAGTGCAGTGATTACGTGATAACGAGGTTTAATGCTTGCTCAAGGCGCTATTTGTGCTCAGCGCCCTGTGCATTTGCTCAGCTTGTAAGTATGGCTTATCCGGCCCTGCCTCTATTAAGCTTAGTCCACCACTGTTCATAGGTACGAAAGTATTGTTCTTTGTTTTTAATTATCTCGTTTATGATTCCACTGATTTTAATCAAAAAATGGAAGAGACTTGGTGAATGTGAAAATATTTTTCGGTCAAATGAACAGTTCTTAAGAAATATGTAACTACAGCCAAAAAAATATCAAGCTTATTTAAAAAGTGTGCCACTGTGTGTACACATATACATTTTGTCTTACGGCCAATTCCAATTCCATACCACCAAGCAGCTAAAGTATGCGAAAAATTAGATCTGGGTGCATACTGGCTGCTTATCTAGTTTCCATACGCCAGCATCAGTCAGTGGGGCAAAAATCCCAATTTAAAAAGTATCTCGTGGGTAGATGTTTTTTTTTTTTGAAAATAAGTTCAAGTTATGTCTAACCATTTCGATGATGCGGCAGCTTGTTGCTCTAGAAATAGTTTCGGCACATAGAAATCAAAGAGATCCAAAGGCAAACTAAAAGCAGGTATATAGTGGAGTAGGTATATTCCACCTCTAAGTTGGCTCAAACTGGGTGTAATTGTGCCATTTGCAGGTTCCTTCGATCGATTTTGTTGTTCGCGCCTGATTTGATTCGTAGCCAAAGAGGGTATATCTTTTCTGGATTCACAGCTTCGCCATCTACCTTCGGTTACGTCTCCCCATTCGCCCCCTCCCGTTGTTTGCAAAATTACCTATTATATTTTGTGGTGTACCAAATGTCTTAGGTGGTTTTGTTGTTGTTGTTTTTGTTATTGTTCCAGCATGGAGAGGTTTCCAGAGTTTTGGAAAAATAATACCTTGGGGAGTCATGCATGAAATGCTGTGATTGACATTGATTAGATGTTTTGGTGTGTTTGCTGGTGTTTTGAATGTTT
The DNA here is from genome assembly GCA_963921185.1 of Dasysyrphus tricinctus. NCBI lineage: Eukaryota > Metazoa > Arthropoda > Insecta > Diptera > Syrphidae > Dasysyrphus > Dasysyrphus tricinctus. Next base: position 81,486,215 of record OY992533.1, read on the forward strand.
CGTTAGGTTTTAGGTAGGTCATGACGATTAGAGGGCGATTTTCGTCGTCCGGATGCTGGCGGAATTGATATGAGGTTTTGCGAATATAAATGAAGAATTGGGTTAGCATTGGTGCTGAGGAGGTTGATGCAATGACTGATGATGATGGAGGATGGAGTGTTGCGGCCATACAACAGTAACAGATGTGGGCTTTCTTTAAGTTGGGAGAGGGAACTTTATTTTTTTATCTATATCTATGTACCAGAACATACATTTTTTTTTTCTAATCTTAGATAATGTTTCAATTGATTTGTTCAAGACAGCAATGATCCACATAATTGGACAAGAAGAATTTGATTGTGTTTTAAAAATTCGAAACACTTATAGTTTTATTTCTTATCATTTGACATTCACTTTATAAGCAGGTAGCTACATATAGATACCTATACATAGATAGGTTGTCAATTTCTTTTATTTCAATCATTGTGGAATTAAAAATAAATCTAAAGTGTCAAGTGAGCTACTTTTAATGTTAACCAGTTATTGAGATTAGTGAAGTTGTTTTTTGAAGTTATTAAATGGTTGGAGTACAAGTTCAGTCATATTAGCCTTAAAATCAGCCAATTTACGGAATAGGTAAATGATGGAAATCTGGATTTTTGTACAAAACATCCTCATGGCATTCTAAGGAAACAGTAAAAAGTCCCCATCGATATGAACACCGCTAACAATTTGTCCGGGGTCAAGTGCCCTTCCTAGCGGTTCTTAATGTATATATTCCGTACGGTACCTCTTATAAATTAAAATTTCAAAGACTGGGTTGTAGCTTGGAAAATTTCCTACAGAAAATGTTAAGTAGCTTTTCTTGACATTTTTCCTGTAAGAGTTACCTTTCGGGAGATATTCATAAAGAGCCGCTGGAGGGGGGGGGGGTCTGTGCTAGGGCGACAGCCCGAAAAGGGCCAACCATGGCAGGTAAGTTATTTTATTTGCAATTCTCCAACAACAATACTTTGATCGAAACAAAAATGTCAGGCTCACGACCACTGGGCGGATACTAGTATCATCTATAAATGAATAGTTACTGTCATAATAGCCTGTTTTTTAGTGCATTTTTATATTCGCCGAATTTGTGTTGTATGTATTTAACATAATACTTTTCTTTAAGCGGAGATAAAAATGCACGAAAAAACACGGCTAATATCTACTTATACCTTCTAAAAGGTAGATTTTTTGACAAGCTTTAAACAGTGTGACCATACTTGAAAAAAGGGTGACCATACTTGGTGTGAAATTTTGTAGTTTTTTTTCGGCAAGGGGGGACCACATGGATTTTTTTTACATATGAGACCAAATGATTTTTTTTTCATTTTTTCGACAAGGGTTGACCAAACGATATATTTTTAGTGTGACCATGCTTAAAAACAGTGTGACCATATTTGAAAATGGTGTGACCATACTTGGTGTAATATTTTTTATTTTTTCGGCAAGGGGGGACCACATGGATTTTTTTTACATATGAAATATTTTAAGTATGACCATGCTTAAGAACAGGGTGACCATACATGAAAATGGTGTGACCATACTTGGTGTGATATTTTTAATTTTTTTTTCGGAAAGGGGGGACCACACGGATTTTTTATTTTTTGACAAGGGGGGACTACATGAAATATTTTAGGTAAGAACATGCTTAAGAACAGGGTGACCTTACAAGAAAATGGTGTGACCATACTTGGTGTGATTTTTTTTTCGGCAAGGGGGGACCACACGGATTTTTTATTTTTCGACAAGGGGGGACCACATGAAATATTTTAAGTATGACCATGCCTAAGAACAGGGTGACCATACATGAAAATGGTGTGACCAAACTTGGTGTGATTTTTTTTTTTTCGGCAAGGGGGGACCACACGGATTTTTTTATTTTTCGACAAGTGGGGACCACGTGAAATATTTTAAGTATGACCATGCTTAAGAACAGGGTGACCATACATGAAAATGGTGTGACCATACTTGGTGTGATTTTTTTTCGGCAAGGGGGACCACACGGATTTTTTTATTTTTCGACAAGGGGGGACCACATGAAATATTTTAAGTATGACCATGCTTAAGAACAGGGTGACCATACATGAAAATGGTGTGACCATACTTGGTGTTATTTTTTTTCGGCAAGGGGGGACCACACGCATTTTTGTATTTTTCGACAAGGGGGGACCACATGAAATATTTTAAGTATGACCATGCTTAAGAACAGGGTGACCATACATGAAAATGGTGTGACCATACTTGGTGTGATATTTTTTATTTTTTTCGGCAAGAGGGGACCACACGGATTTTTTTATTTTTTTGTGAAATATTTAAAGTATGACGATGCTTAAGAACAGGGTGACCATACATGAAAATGGTGTGACCATACTTGGTGTTATTTTTTACGGCAAGGGGGGACCACACGGATTTTTTTATTTTTCGACAAGGGGGGACCACATGAAATATTTTAAGTATGACCATGCTTAAGAACAGGGTGACCATACATGAAAATGGTGTGACCATACTTGGTGTGATATTTTTTATTTTTTTTCGGCAAGGGGGGACCACACGGATTTTTTTCGACAAGGGGGGACCACATGAAATATTTTTAGTATGACCATGCCTAAAAACAGGGTGACCATACATGAAAATGGTGTGACCATACTTGGTGTTATTTTTTTCGGCAAGGGGGGACCACACGGATTTTTGTATTTTTCGACAAGGGGGGACCACATGAAATATTTTAATTATGACCATGCTTGAGAACAGGGTGACCATACATGAAAATGGTGTGACCATACTTGGTGTGATATTTTTTATTTTTTTTTCGGCAAGGGGCGACCACACGGATTTTTTTATTTTTCGACAAGGGGGGACCACGTGAAATATTTTAAATATGACCATGCCTAAAAACAGGGTGACCATAAATGAAAATGGTGTGACCATACTTGGTGTGATTTTTTTTTTCGGCAAGGGGGGACCACACGGATTTTTTTATTTTTCGACAAGGGGGGACCACATGAAATATTTTAAGTATGACCATGCTTAAGAACAGGGTGACCATACATGAAAATGGTGTGACCATACTTGGTGTGATATTTTTGATTTTTTTCGGCAAGGGGGGACCATACGGATTTTTTTATTTTTCGACAAGGGGGGACCACATGAAATATTTTAAGTATGACCATTCTTAAGAACAGAGTGTCCATACATGAAAATGGTGTGACCATACTTGGTGTGATATTTTTTTTCGGCAAGTGGGGACCACACAGCCACATGAAATATTTTAAGTATGACCATGCTTAAGAACAGGGTGACCATACATGAAAATGGTGTGACCATACTTGGTGTGATAGTTTTTATTTTTTTCGGCAAGGGGGGACCACACAGCCACATGAAATATTTTAAGTATGACCATGCTTAAGAACAGGGTGACCATACATGAAAATGGTGTGACCGTACTTGGTGTGATATTTTTTATTTTTTTCGGCAAGGGGGACCACACGGATTTTTTTATTTTTTATGAAATATTTTAAGTATGACCATGCTTAAGAACACCATACAGGAAAATGGTGTGACCATACTTGGTGTGATTTTTTTTTGGCCAGGGGGGACCACACGGATTTTTTTATTTTTCGACAAGAGGGGACCACATGAAATATTTTAAGTATGACCATGCTTAAGAACAGGGTGACCATACATGAAAATGGTGTGACCGTACTTGGTGTGATATTTTTTTATTTTTTTCGGCAAGGGGGATTTTTTTTTTTTATGAAATATTTTAAGTATGACCATGCTTAAGAACACCATACATGAAAATGGTGTGACCATACTTGGTGTGATATTTTTTATTTTTTTCGGCAAGGGGGGACCACACGGATTTTTTTATTTTTCGACAAGGGGGGACCACATGAAATATTTTAAGTATGACCATGCCTAAAAACAGGGTGACCATACATGAAAATGGTGTGACCATACTTGGTGTGACCACATGAAATATTTTAAGTATGACCATGCTTAAGAACAGGGTGACCATACATGAAAATGGTGTGACCATACTTGGTGTGATAGTTTTTATTTTTTTCGGCAAGGGGGGACCACACAGCCACATGAAATATTTTAAGTATGACCATGCTTAAGAACAGGGTGACCATACATGAAAATGGTGTGACCATACTTGGTGTGATAGTTTTTATTTTTTTCGGCAAGGGGGGACCACACAGCCACATGAAATATTTTAAGTATGACCATGCTTAAGAACAGGGTGACCATACATGAAAATGGTGTGACCGTACTTGGTGTGATATTTTTTATTTTTTTCGGCAAGGGGGACCACACGGATTTTTTTATTTTTTATGAAATATTTTAAGTATGACCATGCTTAAGAACACCATACAGGAAAATGGTGTGACCATACTTGGTGTGATTTTTTTTTGGCCAGGGGGGACCACACGGATTTTTTTATTTTTTATGAAATATTTTAAGTATGACCATGCTTAAGAACACCATACATGAAAATGGTGTGACCATACTTGGTGTGATATTTTTTATTTTTTTCGGCAAGGGGGGACCACACGGATTTTTTTATTTTTCGACAAGGGGGGACCACATGAAATATTTTAAGTATGACCATGCCTAAAAACAGGGTGACCATACATGAAAATGGTGTGACCATACTTGGTGTGATTTTTTATTCGGCAAGGGGGGACCACACGGATTTTTTTATTTTTCGACAAGGGGGGACCACATGAAATATTTTAAGTATTACATATTTTAAGTATTACCATGCTTAAGAACAGGGTCACCATAAATGAAAATGGTGTGACCATACTTGGTGTGATATTTTTTTATTTTTTTCGGCAAGGGGGATTTTTTTTTTTTAATGAAATATTTTAAGTATGACCATGCTTAAGAACACCATACATGAAAATGGTGTGACCATACTTGGTGTGATATTTTTTATTTTTTTTCGGCAAGGGGGGACCATACGGATTTTTTTATTTTTCGACAAGGGGGGACCACATGAAATATTTTAAGTATGACCATGCCTAAAAACAGGGTGACCATACATGAAAATGGTGTGACCATACTTGGTGTGATTTTTTTTTCGGCAAGGGGGGACCACACGGATTTTTTTATTTTTCGACAAGGGGGGACCACATGAAATATTTTAAGTATGACCATGCTTAAGAACAGGGTGACCATAAATGAAAATGGTGTGACCATACTTGGTGTGATTTTTTTTCGGCAAAGGGGGGACCACACGGATTTTTGTATTTTTCGACAAGGGGGGACCGAATGAAATATTTTAAGTATGACCATGCTTAAGAACAGGGTGACCATACATGAAAATGGTGTGACCATACTTGGTGTTATTTTTTTTATTTTTTTCGGCAAGGGGGACACGGATTTTTTTCGACAAGGGGGGACCACATGAAATATTTTAAGTATGACCATGCCTAAGAACAGGGTGACCATACATGAAAATGGTGTGACCATACTTGGTGTGATATTTTTTATTTTTTTCGGCAAGGGGGGACCACACGGATTTTTAATTTTTCGACAAGGGGGGACCGAATGAAATATTTTAAGTATGACCATGCTTAAGAACAGGGTGACCATACATGAAAATGGTGTGACCATACTTGGTGTGATATTTTTTATTTTTTTCGGCAAGGGGGACACGGATTTTTTTCGACAAGGGGGGACCACATGAAATATTTTAAGTATGACCATTCTTAAGAACAGATTGTCCATACATGAAAATGGTGTGACCATACTTGGTGTGATATTTTTTTTCGGCAAGTGGGGACCACACAGCCACATGAAATATTTTAAGTATGACCATGCTTAAGAACACTATACAGGAAAATGGTGTGACCATACTTGGTGTGATTTTTTTTTCGGCAAGGGGGGACCACACGGATTTTTTTATTTTTCGACATGGGGGGACCACATGAAATATTTTAAGTATGACCATGGTTAAGAACAGGGTGACCATACATGAAATTGGTGTGACCATACTTGGTGTGATTTTTTTTTTCGGCAAGGGGGGACCACACGGATTTTTTTATTTTTCGACAAGGGGGGACCACATGAAATATTTTAAGTATGACCATGCTTAAGAACAGGGTGACCATACATGAAAATGGTGTGACCATACTTGGTGTTATTTTTTTTCGGCAAGGGGGGACCACACGGATTTTTTATTTTTCGACAAGGGGGGACCACATGAAATATTTTAAGTATGACCATGCTTAAGAACAGGGTGACCATACATGAAAATGGTGTGACCATACTTGGTGTTATTTTTTTTCGGCAAGGGGGGACCACACGGATTTTTTATTTTTCGACAAGGGGGGACCACATGAAATATTTTAAGTATGACCATGCTTCAGAACAGGGTGACCATACATGAAAATGGTGTGACCATACTTGGTGTTATTTTTTTTATTTTTTTCGGCAAGGGGGACACGGATTTTTTTCGACAAGGGGGGACCACATGAAATATTTTAGGTATGACCATGCCTAAGAACAGGGTGACCATACATGAAAATGGTGTGACCATACTTGGTGTGATATTTTTTATTTTTTTCGGCAAGGGGGGACCACACGGATTTTTAATTTTTCGACAAGGGGGGACCGAATGAAATATTTTAAGTATGACCATGCTTAAGAACAGGGTGACCATACATGAAAATGGTGTGACCATACTTGGTGTGATATTTTTTATTTTTTTCGGCAAGGGGGACACGGATTTTTTTCGACAAGGGGGGACCACATGAAATATTTTAAGTATGACCATTCTTAAGAACAGAGTGTCCATACATGAAAATGGTGTGACCATACTTGGTGTGATATTTTTTTTCGGCAAGTGGGGACCACACAGCCACATGAAATATTTTAAGTATGACCATGCTTAAGAACACTATACAGGAAAATGGTGTGACCATACTTGGTGTGATTTTTTTTTTCGGCAAGGGGGGACCACACGGATTTTTTTATTTTTCGACATGGGGGGACCACATGAAATATTTTAAGTATGACCATGGTTAAGAACAGGGTGACCATACATGAAATTGGTGTGACCATACTTGGTGTGATTTTTTTTTTCGGCAAGGGGGGACCACACGGATTTTTTATTTTTCGACAAGGGGGGACCACATGAAATATTTTAAGTATGACCATGCTTAAGAACAGGGTGACCATACATGAAAATGGTGTGACCATACTTGGTGTTATTTTTTTTCGGCAAGGGGGGACCACACGGATTTTTTATTTTTCGACAAGGGGGGACCACATGAAATATTTTAAGTATGACCATTCTTAAGAACAGAGTGTCCATACATGAAAATGGTGTGACCATACTTGGTGTGATATTTTTTTTCGGCAAGTGGGGACCACACAGCCACATGAAATATTTTAAGTATGACCATGCTTAAGAACACTATACAGGAAAATGGTGTGACCATACTTGGTGTGATTTTTTTTTTCGGCAAGGGGGGACCACACGGATTTTTTTATTTTTCGACATGGGGGGACCACATGAAATATTTTAAGTATGACCATGGTTAAGAACAGGGTGACCATACATGAAATTGGTGTGACCATACTTGGTGTGATTTTTTTTTTCGGCAAGGGGGGACCACACGGATTTTTTTATTTTTCGACAAGGGGGGACCACATGAAATATTTTAAGTATGACCATGCTTAAGAACAGGGTGACCATACATGAAAATGGTGTGACCATACTTGGTGTTATTTTTTTTCGGCAAGGGGGGACCACACGGATTTTTTATTTTTCGACAAGGGGGGACCACATGAAATATTTTAAGTATGACCATGCTTAAGAACAGGTTGACCATACATGAAAATGGTGTGATTATACTTGGTGTGATATATTTTATTTTTTTTCGGCAAGGGGGGACCACAGGGATTTTTTTCGACAAGGGGGGACCACATGAAATATTTTAAGTATGACCATGCCTAAAAACAGGGTGACCAAACATGAAAATGGTGTGACCATACTTGGTGTGATTTTTTTTCGGCAAGGGGGGACCACACGGATTTTTGTATTTTTCGACAAGGGGGGACCACATGAAATATTTTAAGTATGACCATGCTTAAGAACAGGGTGACCATAAATGAAAATGGTGTGACCATACTTGGTGTTATTTTTTTTCGGCAAGGGGGGACCACACGGATTTTTTATTTTTCGAAAAGGGGGGACCACATGAAATATTTTCAGTATGACCATGCTTAAGAACAGGGTGACCATACATGAAAATGGTGTGGCCATACTTGGTGTTATTTTTTTTCGGCAAGGGGGGACCACACGGATTTTTTCGACAAGGGGGGACCACATGAAATATTTTAAGTATGACCATGCTTAAGAACAGGGTGACCATACATGAAAATGGTGTGACCATACTTGGTGTGATATTTTTTATTTTTTTCAGCAAGGGGGACTCGGATTTTTTTCGACAAGGGGGGACCACATGAAATATTTTAAGAATGACCATGCCTAAGAACAGGGTGACCATACATGAAAATGGTGTGACCATACTTGGTGTGATTTTTTTTTCGGCAAGGGGGGACCACACGGATTTTTGTATTTTTCGACAAGGGGGGACCACATGAAATATTTTAAGAATGACCATGCCTAAGAACAGGGTGACCATACATGAAAATGGTGTGACCATACTTGGTGTGATTTTTTTTTCGGCAAGGGGGGACCACACGGATTTTTGTATTTTTCGACAAGGGGGGACCACATGAAATATTTTAAGTATGACCATGCTTAAGAACAGGGTGACCATACATGAAAATGGTGTGACCGTACTTGGTGTGATATTTTTTATTTTTTTCGGCAAGGGGGACCACACGGATTTTTTTATTTTTTATGAAATATTTTAAGTATGACCATGCTTAAGAACACCATACAGGAAAATGGTGTGACCATACTTGGTGTGATTTTTTTTTGGCCAGGGGGGACCACACGGATTTTTTATTTTTCGACAAGAGGGGACCACATGAAATATTTTAAGTATGACCATGCTTAAGAACAGGGTGACCATACATGAAAATGGTGTGACCGTACTTGGTGTGATATTTTTTTATTTTTTTCGGCAAGGGGGGACCACACGGATTTTTTTCACCACATGAAATATTTTAAGTATGAACATGGTTAAGAACAGGGTGACCATACATGAAAATGGTGTGAACATACTTGCTGTGATATATTTTATTTTTTTTCGGCAAGGGGGGACCACACGGATTTTTGTATTTTTCGACAAGGGGGGACCACATGAAATATTTTAAGTATGACCATGCTTAAGAACAGGGTGACCATAAATGAAAATGGTGTGACCATACCTGGTGTTATTTTTTTTCGGCAAGGGGGGACCACACGGATTTTTTGTTTTTCGAAAAGGGGGGACCACATAAAATATTTTTTGTATGACCATGCTTAAGAACAGGGTGACCATACATGAAAATGGTGTGACCATACTTGGTGTGATATTTTTTATTTTTTTCGGCAAGGGGGGACCACACGGATTTTTTTCGACAAGGGGGGACCACATGAAATATTTTAAGTATGACCATGCTTAAGAACAGGGTGACCATACATGAAAATGGTGTGACCATACTTGGTGTGATATTTTTTATTTTTTTCGGCAAGGGGGACACGGATTTTTTTCGACAAGGGGGGACCACATGAAATATTTTAAGTATGACCATGCCTAAAAACAGGGTGACCATACATGAAAATGGTGTGACCATACTTGGTGTGATTTTTTTTTCGGCAAGGGGGGACCACACGGATTTTTGTATTTTTCGACAAGGGGGGACCACATGAAATATTTTAAGTATGACCATGCTTAAGAACAGGGTGACCATAAATGAAAATGGTGTGACCATACTTGGTGTTATTTTTTTTCGGCAAGGGGGGACCACACGGATTTTTTTATTTTTCGACAAGGGGGGACCACATGAAATATTTTAAGTATGACCATGCTTAAGAACAGGGTGACCATACATGAAATTGGTGTGACCATACTTGGTGTGATATATTTTATTTTTTTTCGGCAAGGGAGGACCACACGGATTTTTTTCGGCAAGTGGGGACCATAATTGGTGTGATATTTTTTATTTTTTCGGCAAGGGGGGAACACACGGATTTTTTTTCGACAAGGGGGGACCACATAAAATATTTTAAGTATGACCATGCTTAAGAACAGGGTGACCATAAATGAAAATGGTGTGACCATACTTGGTGTTATTTTTTTTCGGCAAGGGGGGACCACACGGATTTTTTTATTTTTCGACAAGGGGGGACCACATGAAATATTTTAAGTATGACCATGCTTAAGAACAGGGTGACCATACATGAAAATGGTGTGACCATACTTGGTGTGATATTTTTTATTTTTTTCGGCAAGGGGGGACCACATGGATTTATTATTTTTTTATGAAATATTTTAAGTATGACCATGCTTAAGAACAAAATGACCATACATGAAAATGGTGTGACCATACTTGGTGTGATTTTTTTTTCGGCAAGGGGGGACCACACGGATTTTTTAATTTTTCGACAAGGGGGGACCACATGAAATATTTTAAGTATGACCATGCTTAAGAACAGGGTGACCATACATGAAAATGGTGTGACCATACTTGGTGTGATATTTTTTTATTTTTTTCGGCAAGGGGGGGGGACCACACGGATTTTTTATTTTTTTATGAAATATTTTAAGTATGACCATGCTTAAGAAGAGGGTGACCATACATGAAAATGGTGTGACTATACTTGGTGTGATATTTTTTCATTTTTTTCGGCAAGGGGGGACCACACGGCCACATGAAATATTTTAAGTATGACCATGCTTAAGAACAGGGTGACCATACATGAAAATGGTGTGACCATACTGTATGTGATATTTTTTATTTTTTTCGGCAAGGGGGGACCACACGGATTTTTTTCGACAAGGGGGGAAATAATTTAAGTATGACCATGCCTAAGAACAGGGTGACCATACATGAAAATGGTGTGACCATACTTGCTTTGATATTTTTTATTTTTTTCGGCAAGGGGCGACCACACGGATTTTTTTATTTTTTGACAAGGGGGGACCACATGAAATATTTTAAGTATGACCATGCTTAAGAACAGGGTGACCATAAATGAAAATGGTGTGACCATACTTGGTGTTATTTTTTTTCGGCAAGGGGGGACCACACGGATTTTTTATTTTTCGAAAAGGGGGGACCACATGAAATATTTTCAGTATAACCATGCTTAAGAACAGGGTGACCATACATGAAAATGGTGTGACCATATTTGGTGTGATATTTTTTATTTTTTCGGCAAGGGGGGAACACACGGATTTTTTTATTTTTCGACAAGGGGGGACCACATGAAATATTTTAAGTATGACCATGCCTAAGAACAGGGTGACCATACATGAAAATGGTGTAACCATACTTGGGATGATTTTTTTTTTTGGCAAGGGGGGGATTTTTGTATTTTTCGACAAGGGGGGACCACATGAAATATTTAAAGTATGACCATGCTTAAGAACAGGGTGACCATACATGAAAATGGTGTGACCATACTTGGTGCGATATTTTTTATTTTTTTCGGCAAGGGGGACACGGATTTTTTTCGACAAGGGGGGACCACATGAAATATTTTAAGTATGACCATGCCTAAGAACAGGGTGACCATACATGAAAATGGTGTGACCATACTTGGTGGGATTTTTTTTTTTTGCAAGGGGGGACCACACGGATTTTTTTATTTTTCGACAAGGGGGGACCACATGAAATATTTTAAGTATGACCATGCTTAAGAACAGGGTGACCAAACATGAAAATGGTGTGACCATACTTGGTGTTATTTTTTTTCGGCAAGGGGGACCACACGGATTTTTTTATTTTTCGACAAGGGGGGACCACATGAAATATTTTAAGTATGACCATGCTTAAGAACAGGGTGACCATACATGAAAATGGTGTGACCATACTTGGTGTGATATTTTTTATTTTTTTCGGCAAGGGGGGACCACACGGATTTCTTATGAAATATTTTAAGAATGACCATGCTTAAGAACAGGGTGACCATACATGAAAATGGTGTGACCATACTTGGTGCGATATTTTTTATTTTTTTCGGCAAGGGGGACACGGATTTTTTTTCGACAAGGGGGGACCACATGAAATATTTTAAGTATGACCATGCCTAAGAACAGGGTGACCATACATGAAAATGGTGTGACCATACTTGGTGCGATATTTTTTATTTTTTTCGGCAAGGGGGACACGGATTTTTTTCGACAAGGGGGGACCACATGAAATATTTTAAGTATGACCATGCCTAAGAACAGGGTGACCATACATGAAATTGGTGTGACCATACTTGGTGTGATATATTTTATTTTTTTTCGGGGGGACCACACATATTTTAAGTATGACCATGCTTAAGAACAGGGTGACCATACATGAAAATGGTGTGACCATACTTGGTGTTATTTTTTTTCGGCAAGGGGTGACCACACGGATTTTTGTATTTTTCGACAAGGGGGGACCACATGAAATATTTAAAGTATGACCATGGTTAAGAACAGGGTGACCATACATGAAAATGGTGTGACCATACTTGGTGCGATATTTTTTATTTTTTTCGGCAAGGGGGACACGAATTTTTTTTCGACAAGGGGGGAACACATGAAATATTTTGAGTATGACCATGCCTAAGAACAGGGTGACCATACATGAAAATGGTGTGACCATACTTGGTGTGATTTTTTTTTTTGGCAAGGGGGGACCACACGGATTTTTTTATTTTTCGACAAGGGGGGACCACATGAAATATTTTAAGTATGACCATGCTTAAGAACAGGGTGACCATACATGAAAATGGTGTGACCATACTTGGTGTGATATTTTTTATTTTTTCGGCAAGGGGGGACCACACGGTTTTTTTTATTTTTTTATGAAATATTTTAAGTATGACCATGCTTAAGAACAGGGTGACCATACATGAAAATGGTGTGACCATACTTGGTTTTATTTTTTTTTCGGCGAGGGGGGACCACACGGATTTTTTTTATTTTTCGACAAGGGGGGACCACATGAAATATTTTAAGTATGACCATGCTTAAGAACAGGGTGACCATACATGAAAATGGTGTGACCATACTTGGTGTGATATTTTTTATTTTTTTCGGCAAGGGGGGACCACACGGATTTTTTATTTTTTTATGAAATATTTTAAGTATGACCATGCTTAAGAACAAAATGACCATACATGAAAATGGTGTGACCATACTTGGTGTGATTTTTTTTTTCGGCAAGGGGGGACCACACGGATTTCTTAATTTTTCGACAAGGGGGGACCACATGAAATATTTTAAGTATGACCATGCTTAAGAACAGGGTGACCATACATGAAAATGGTGTGACCATACTTTGTGTGATTTTTTTTTTCGGCAAGGGGGGACCACACGGATTTTTTAATTTTTCGACAAAGGGGGACCACATGAAATATTTTAAGTATGACCATGCTTAAGAACAGGGTGACCATACATGAAAATGGTGTGACCATACTTGATGTGATATTTTTTATTTTTTTCGGCTAGGGGGGACCACACGGATTTTTTTCGACAAGGGGGGAAATATTTTAAGTATGACCATGCCTAAGAACAGGGTGACCATACATGAAAATGGTGTGACCATACTTGCTTTGATATTTTTTATTTTTTTCGGCAAGGGGCGACCACACGGATTTTTTTATTTTTCGACAAGGGGGGACCACATGAAATATTTTAAGTATGACCATGCTTAAGAACAGGGTGACCATAAATGAAAATGGTGTGACCATACTTGGTGTGATATTTTTTATTTTTTCGGCAAGGGGGGAACACACGGATTTTTTTATTTTTCGACAAGGGGGGACCACATGAAATATTTTAAGTATGACCATGCCTAAGAACAGGGTGACCATACATGAAAATGGTGTAACCATACTTGGGATGATTTTTTTTTTTTGGCAAGGGGGGACCACACGGATTTTTTTATTTTTCGACAAGGGGGGACCACATGAAATATTTTAAGTATGACCATGCTTAAGAACAGGGTGACCATACATGAAAATGGTGTGACCATACTTGGTGTTATTTTTTTTTCGGCAAGGGGGGACCACACGGATTTTTTTTATTTTTCGACAAGGGGGGACCACATGAAATATTTTAAGTATGACCATGCTTAAGAACAGGGTGACCATACATGAAAAAGGTGTGACCATACTTGGTGTGATATTTTTAATTTTTTTCGGCAAGGGGGGACCGCACGGATTTTTTTATTTTTTTATGAAATATTTTAAGTATGACCATGCTTAAGTACAAAATGACCATACATGAAAATGGTGTGACCATACTTGGTGTGATTTTTTTTATTTTTTTCGGCAAGGGGGGACCACACGGATTTTTTCATTTTTCGACAAGGGGGACCACATGAAATATTTTAAGAATGACCATGCTTAAGAACAGGGTGACCATACATGAAAGTGGTGTGACCATACTTGGTGCGATATTTTTTATTTTTTTCGGCAAGGGGGGACCACACGGCCACATAAGATATTTTAAGTATGACCATGCTTAAGAACAGGGTGACCATACATGAAAATTGTGTGACCGTACTTGATGTGATATTTTTTATTTTTTTCGGCAAGGGGGGACCACACGGATTTTTTATTTTTTTATGAAATATTTAAAGTATGACCATGCTTAAGAACAGGATGACCATACATGAAAAAGGTGTGACCATACTTGGTGTGATTTTTTTTTGGCAAGGGGGGACCACACGGATTTTTTTATTTTTCGACAAGAGTTATTTTTCGACAAGGGGGGACCACATGAAATATTTTAAGTATGACCATGCTTAAGAACAGGGTGACCATACATGAAAATGGTGTGACCATACTTGGTGTGATTTTTTTTTCGGCAAGGGGGAACCACACGGATTTTTTTATTTTTCGACAAGGGGGACCACACGGATTTTTTTTCGACAAGGGGGGACCACATGAAATATTTTAAGTATGACCATGCTTAAGAACAGGGTGACCATACATGGAAATGGTGTGACCGTACTTGGTGTGATATTTTTTATTTTTTTCGGCAAGGGGGGACCACACGGATTTCTTATGAAATATTTTAAGAATGACCATGCTTAAGAACAGGGTGACCATACATGAAAACTGTGTGGCCATACTTGGTGTGATATTTTTTATTTTTTTCGGCAAGGGGGGACCACACGGATTTTTTTATTTTTCGACAAGGGGGGACCACGTGAAATATTTTAAGTATGACCATGCTTAAGAACAGGGTGTCCATACATGAAAATGGTGTGACCATACTTGGTGTGATATTTTTTTTTTCGGCAAGTGGGGACCATAATTGGTGTGATATTTTTTATTTTTTTCGGCAAGGGGGGACCACACGGCCACATGAAATATTTTAAGTATTACCATGCTTAAGAACAGGGTGACCATACATGAAAATGGTGTGATCGTACTTGGTGTGATATTTTTTTATTTTTTTCGGCAAGGGGGGGACCACACGGATTTTTTATTTTTTTATGAAATATTTTAAGTATGACCATGCTTAAGAACAGGGTGACCATACATGAAAATGGTGTGACCATACTTGGTGTGATATTTTTTATTTTTTTCGGCAAGGGGGAGGACCACACGGATTCTTTTTTAAGAAATATTTTAAGTATGACCATGCTTAAGAACAAAATGACCATACATGAAAATGGTGTGACCACACTTGGTGTGATTTTTTTTATTTTTTTCGGCAAGGGGGGACCACACGGATTTTTTTCGACAAGGGGGAGCCTAAGAACAGGGTGACCATACATGAAAATGGTGTGACCATACTTGGTGTGTGATATTTTTTATTTTTTTCGGCAAGGGGGGACCACACGGATTTTTTATGAAATATTTTAAGTATAACCATGCTTAAGAACACTATACAGGAAAATGGTGTGACCATACTTGGTGTGATTTTTTTTTTCGGCAAGGGGGGACCACACGGATTTTTTTCACCTCATAGTATATTTTAAGTATGACCATGCTTAAGAACAGGGTGACCATACATGAAAATGGTGTGACCATACTTGGTGTGATATATTTTATTTTTTTTCGGCAAGGGGGGACCACACGGATTTTTTTCGACAAGGGGGGACCACATGAAATATTTTAAGTATGACCATGCCTAAAAACAGGGTGACCATACATGAAAATGGTGTGACCATACTTGGTGTGATTTTTTTTCGGCAAGGGGGGACCACACGGATTTTTTTATTTTTCGACAAGGGGGGACCACATGTAATATTTTAAGTATGACCATGCTTAAGAACAGGGTGACCATACATGAAAATGGTGTGACCATACTTGGTGTGTGATATTTTTTATTTTTTTCGGCAAGGGGGGACCACACGGATTTTTTTCACCACTTAAAATATTTTAAGTATGACCATGCTTAAGAACAGGGTGACCATACATGAAAATGGTGTGACCATACTTGGTGTGATATATTTTATTTTTTTCGGCAAGGGGGGACCACACGGATTTTTTTTCGACAAGAGGGGACCACATGAAATATTTTAAGTATGACCATGCCTAAAAACAGGGTGACCATACATGAAAATGGTGTGACCATACTTGGTGTGATTTTTTGTTCGGCAAGGGGGGACCACACGGATTTTTTTATTTTTTGACAAGGGGGGGCCACATGAAATATTTTAAGTATGACCATGCCTAAGAACAGGGTGACCATAAATGAAAATGGTGTGACCATACTTGGTGTTATTTTTTTTCGGCAAGGGGGGACCACACGGATTTTTTTTTTTTCGAAAAGGAATGAGACCACATGAAATATTTTCAGTATGAACATGCTTAAGAACAGGGTGACCATACATGAAAATGGTGTGACCATACTTGGTGTGATATTTTTTATTTTTTCGGCAAGGGGGGAACACACGGATTTTTTCGACAAGGGGGGACCACATGAAATATTTTAAGTATGACCATGCCTAAGAACAGGGTGACCATACATGAAAATGGTGTGACCGTACTTGGTGTGATATTTTTTATTTTTTCGGCAAGGGGGGACCACACGGATTTTTTATTTTCTTATGAAATATTTTAAGTATGACCATGCTTAAGAACAGGGTGACCATACATGAAAATGGTGTGATCATACTTGGTGTTATTTTTTTTTTGGCAAGGGGGGACCACACGGATTTTTTTCGACAAGGGGGGACCACATGAAATATTTTAAGTTTGACCATGATTAAGAACAGGGTGACCATACATGAAAATGGTGTGACCATACTTGGTGTGATTTTTTTTTTCGGCAAGGGGGGACCACATGGTTTTTTTTATTTTTCGACAAGGGGGGACCACATGAAATATTTTAAGTATGACCATGCTTAAGAACAGGGTGACCATACATGAAAATGGTGTGACCATACTTGGTGTGATATTTTTTTATTTTTTTCGGCAAGGGGGGACCACACGGATTTTTTTCGACAAGGGGGGACCACATGAAATATTTTAAGTTTGACCATGATTAAGAACAGGGTGACCATACATGAAAATGGTGTGACCATACTTGGTGTGATTTTTTTGTTCGGCAAGGGGGGACCACATGTTTTTTTTTATTTTTCGACAAGGGGGGACCACATGAAATATTTTAAGTATGACCATGCTTAAGAACAGGGTGACCATACATGAAAATGGTGTGACCATACTTGGTGTGATATTTTTTTATTTTTTTCGGCAAGGGGGGACCACACGGATTTTTTATTTTTTTATGAAATATTTTAAGTATGACCATACTTAAGAATAGGGTGACCATACATGAAAATGGTGTGACTATACTTGGTGTGATATTTTTTCATTTTTTTTCGGCAAGGGGGTACCACACGGCCACATGAAATATTTTAAGTATGACCATGCTTAAGAACAGGGTGACCATACATGAAAATGGTGTGACCGTACTTGGTGTGATATTTTTTATTTTTTTCGGCAAGGAGGGACCACACGGATTTTTTATTTTCTTATGAAATATTTTAAGTATGACCATGCTTAAGAACAGGGTGACCATACATGAAAATGGTGTGATCATACTTGGTGTTATTTTTTTTTTGGCAAGGGGGGACCACACGGATTTTTTTCGACAAGGGGGGACCACATGAAATATTTTAAGTTTGACCATGATTAAGAACAGGGTGACCATACATGAAAATGGTGTGACCATACTTGGTGTGATTTTTTTTATTTTTTTCGACAAGGTGGGACCACATGAAATATTTTACATTAAAATGGTGTGACCATACTTGGTGTGATTTTTTTTCGGCAAGGGGTGACCACACGGATTTTTTTCGACAAGGGGGGACCACATGAAATATTTTAAGTTTGACCATGATTAAGAACAGGGTGACCATACATGAAAATGGTGTGACCATACTTGGTGTGATTTTTTTTTTCGGCAAGGGGGGACCACATGGTTTTTTTTATTTTTCGACAAGGGGGGACCACATGAAATATTTTAAGTATGACCATGCTTAAGAACAGGGTGACCATACATGAAAATGGTGTGACCATACTTGGTGTGATATTTTTTTATTTTTTTCGGCAAGGGGGGACCACACGGATTTTTTATTTTTTTATGAAATATTTTAAGTATGACCATACTTAAGAATAGGCTAACCATACATGAAAATGGTGTGACTATACTTGGTGTGATATTTTTTCATTTTTTTCGGCAAGGGGGTACCACACGGCCACATGAAATATTTTAAGTATGACCATGCTTAAGAACAGGGTGACCATACATGAAAATGGTGTGACCATACTTGGTGTGATTTTTTTATTTTTTTTCGGCAAGGGGGGACCACACGGATTTTTTTCGACAAGGGGGGAAATATTTTAAGTATGACCATGCCTAAGAACAAGGTGACCATAAATGAAAATGGTGTGACCATACTTGGTGTTATTTTTTTTCGGCAAGGGGGGACCACACGGATTTTTTATTTTTCGAAAAGGGGGGACCACATGAAATATTTTCAGTATAACCATGCTTAAGAACAGGGTGACCATACATGAAAATGGTGTGACCATACTTGGTGTGATATTTTTTATTTTTTCGGAAGGGGGGAACACACGGATTTTTTTATTTTTCGACAAGGGGGGACCACATGAAATATTTTAAGTATGACCATGCCTAAGAACAGGGTGACCATACATGAAAATGGTGTGACCATACTTGGGATGATTTTTTTTTTTGGCAAGGGGGGACCACACGGATTTTTTTATTTTTCGACAAGGGGGGACCACATGAAATATTTTAAGTATGACCATGCTTAAGAACAGGGTGACCATACATGAAAATGGTGTGACCATACTTGGTGTTATTTTTTTTCGGCAAGGGGGGACCACACGGATTTTTGTATTTTTCGACAAGGGGGGACCACATGAAATATTTTAAGTATGACCATGCTTAAGAACAGGGTGACCATACATGAAAATGGTGTGACCATACTTGGTGTGATATTTTTAATTTTTTTATGAAATATTTTAAGTATGACCATGTTTAAGAACAGGGTGACGATACATGAAAATTGTGTGACCATACTTGGTGTGATTTCTTTTTTTCGGCAAGGGGGGACCACACGGATTTTTTTATTTTTCGACAAGGGGAGACCACATGAAATATTTTAAGTATGACCATGCTTATGAACAGGGTGACCATGACCATACATGAAAATGGTGTGACCATACTTGGTGCGCTATTTTTTTTCGGCAAAGGGGGACCACATGGATTTTTTTAATTTTTTCGACAAGGGAGACTACAGATACAAGTGTACCCATGCTTAAAAACAGGGTGACCATACTTGAAAAAAGTCAATCAATCTTTTCTTTTATATGGTAGAACCCAATTTGGTATGAATACTGTCCGGAAGAGAACGACTAGTCTGTGCGGAGGATAGGCAAACGGCATGGCAATAAAATTCCTTTGAAACGCAACTAAATATGATTACATAAGGAATTCTTCGCATCACACGCCATAAATGTGTGCGCTTTCAAAAAACACATAACTCAGATTCCTAGCTGCTTTCTTTGGCTAGACGGAGTGCAATCCGGACTAGAAGTTCTGTAGGTAAAATTTTTTGTTCGTTATTGTTGTTTGACTGCAATTGTTTCTACTTTTCAAAATCCCTTTTTTATCGAAACTGGCTGATTGCAGACAGACATCAAGAGAGACACATTGGATACACACATATGCTAGTATACATAAGTGGAATCAGTGTTGTTATACTTTCATATCATGCACCATTTATTTAAAATGTAAATAACCCATAACTTTATTTTTAAAAACAAAAGGTTCGTAGCTGATTATCTGTATGTAAGATGTAAAAATTATTCACAGCTAAAAGAATCTTTAAATAAAAAGAAAACTAAGTAAAAGTCGGTATGAAATTATAAGGAATTCCAAGGAGTAGCAAATGCGAGTTGCGATTAATTATATAAAACTTAGGGAATAAAATATATAACAACCCTGGATAACATGCTTCAGTTTTTAGTGTTGATCTTAGGAAGAAAAGGAAGTCCTCTGATAATGCTAACACACTGTTTAAAACAGTAATTTATGTGTTTTCATTGAGTTCTAACTTCGAACCAATCAAGTCCTTCAAACCAAACCCACGGTAGATTTGTGTTATAAAATGGAATAATCAAGAACATTTGCATCTCATTTTGTGGAAAATGAAATTTTTTGAAAAAAAATAGACCGATTTTATTCCACTAAGCAATAATGAAGCTGTTAATATCTGCATGCAAAAGAATCTAACCTTATAGTGACCTTTTGTACCGAAAATCTTCATATTGTTAAGAATTGACCAAAAATTTTATTCAATTTTAAATTTACAAAAAAAGTACTTAACCTAAATTGAACCACGCTGCTTGCTATCCAAAACTAGTATGCTCTTTCATATCAGACGTCAATGCAGCTGTCAAGTAGATTGTAGATCTGTTTGTGTGAGCTATCGGTTTTCGTCACAATATTATCAGCAAATTTACCTCCTAAGAATTTCACAAGAACGTATGATGCATCGTTTGCATGATAAAACATCATTTATTAAAATAATGAATAGAAATGGGCCCAAATGACTTGCCTGAGGTTACACCAGGACCAGAGTGAGGATTGAATGGGTTTGATAAAGAGAAGTTCGGAATTTCTCCTGGTATATAACAAATTAATTTTTAAGAAAACGGCTCCGTTCCAACGATTTTAAATTTTTGTTTTGCACATTATGTTTTCAAGTAATCAAATGGCATACTTGTCTTTAAGGTTTATCTAAGTTATTTATAAAGCTGTTTACACACTTAAAAGAACAATTTAAATGCTTTTTTATACATTTTATAAATAAATATAAATAATAAAATAAAAAATAAATAAAAATAATAAATTTTCCAAAACTGTTTCTTCTTAACTTCAGAAAGTAATCTATTTCGTTTCTATGAACTCTCATTGTTTTGACGTGTCTTTTGTTTCTTTGGCTCATATGTTCGTTTTATTAATAACTAGGTAGAGGGTGGGTCAAAATTGACTTCCTAATTAGTCTTAGAGCCAACAGCAAATTTTGGGAGTGGATGTATATCCAAAATCGGAGTATAAGGGATTATAGGTACCTACATGTACCTATTGTGACATCGAATAGGTACCGAAGTCTGGCAGACTTTGGTTTCAGTCTTTGGTAGGCGTGGGGGCTTAAAAAGTGCTAGGTCCCCTGTTTGATTTTTAGGGTTATAACTTATTTAATTATTTTTTTTAAAAATTAGATATGATAAACTGTAATTTTTTTCAAGCATAAACACAACAGTATTGACGGTCCGATTAATATAACTCAAGATATAACGATTTAACGTCAACTTTATCATCCCTTTTTTGTAGATTTTCAGCAAGTCAAAAAATCAACAAATTAAGTAGAACCATTTTTTTTAATTTGTGATTTTCTTCAAAACGGTATAACCGATTTCCTTTATTTTTTTTATACAGAAGCTTGCAAAAAATATGAATAGTTTTGTGTACCAAAATTAAAAAAAAAAAAATTTTGGAATTTTAAAAAATGTTTCAAAATTTTTTTTGGAAAATCAAATGACATGATCAATTTTTTTGAAACTCGATATTTGAGAGTTTTTTAGTACTCTCTAAAATATTTTTAGAAAAAATTTTACATTTATGAAAAAATAACGGTACCTTCCATAAATAAATACATAAATAAATAAATAAAAATGTAATATTTTGTTTTGAATTTTCTCGTTATCTAAACTAAACGGATTTAGATGAACTTTTTTATAAATAAATTTTAGATAATATTAAATAATATTGCATATCAATTAAAAAAAAAAAAAAGTTTCAAATTTTTTTGAAATTTCGATATCTCAAAAACCGGTTGACAATTGTTTTCAAATTTTGTTTTTATATACACATAAATATATGTTTCAGATTTGTATAGCAAAATTTGTTCTTAAAAATGTTTTGAGAATTTTATATATAAAAAAATATTTTTTTAAAAAAGCGCTCCAACGATTTTAATTTATTTTTCCCTTACAAACATATTTAATCAAGAATTATGATGGCATTCTTTTTATATTATAATTATTTTAATATAGAATAATAATTACGTTCTGTTTTGTCACTTTAAACTAATTATTTTAGTTTGTCAAAATATCTTATTTTATGCCTTTAAACATTTTCCTCTCATAATTTCCATTTCTTTTGTACAATTTTCTTAACCCCTTAGCCTCTTGAATATAAGAGCAAGAACGTGCGACCCAGTCGTGCATTTTATTTGAAAAGTTGGTCTTTAGAGTATTTAAGAAGTCTTGCATCCCACTTTAGATAGATAGATAGATATTTATTTAATAGATAATCAGGTTTTGGTTTACATATTGTGTTTTTAGCACAGCTTGTACAGAGATATGATTATGTTATCTTACTACTGGAAAATATTTTTGAGGATAAATTTGCAATATAATAGTGAAAAAAAAATTAAATAAACTTGAAGGAAAATTATTAGCAAAAAACCTTCATGTAAATATGAGGAAAAAAAACGGATAAGAGGCTTATATACTAGTATCACAGGATTTGAGAAATAAATAAATGAGTAATAACAGATAAATATATTGAAAAAAAAAAGAAATCAACAAAGTAAATAAATAAATGAATGAATTAACAAATAAATAAATGAACAGGTAAATAAATAAACAAATGAATCATCAGTGAAATAAATAAATGAATATATAAATAAATAAATAAATAAACAAATAAATAGTAAACAAACCAATAAATAATACAGAAAATTAATAAATGAATAAATAAATGAATAAATAAATAAATAAACAGATAAATAAATAGATAGCTAGTTTAGCTTACAAATGCAAACATAATAAAAAAAATTATTTGATATAACAGAAAATCAAAGATAAAAATTAATAGTTTTATACTAATAAAGACCTTACTAAAGGGTTTTCAGAATAATTACATTTTTCTAGAAATTTTTCGTTTAGGATTTCAACTTTCTTTGCGACTGGAAGAACACCAGCATTTTTGTGAAGTTCGACGGTCGAAAAAAACCACGGAAGATTTAAAATCATTTTGAGTATTTTATTTTGAGAAATTTGAAGTTTTTTCATATGCATCTGAGCACAATCGCCCCAAACGGGTGACGCATACAGTATCATCGCTTGAAATACGACTTTATATATAATAATTTTGTTTTCGTTGCTGAGTAATGACCTTCGATTTATGAGAGGAGAGAGCGTTTTCGTGGCTATGTTAATTTTTGTATTAATATTAAAAGTGTGATTTCTGAAGGTCATCGATTTATGAGGGGAGAGAGCATTTTCGTGGCTATGTTAATTTTTGTATTAATATTAAAAGTGTGATTTCTGAAGGTCAAAGTTAACTCCAAGATATTTAACTGTATCGACCCACTCAATTTCGGTGTTTTCAAGCTCTAGATTTCTGCTGGGCAAAAAGCAATTCTTTCTTTTTCTCGTAATAAAGATAGATTGAATTTTGTCAGCATTAATTTTGATTTTCCCATGCTTATAATATTCGAATATGATATTAAGCGCTTTTTGAAGTTTAATTTCGATCACACCACCTAGTTCGTGTGAGGAAAATACTGCCGTATCGTCGGCATACATGGCGTATTCACAGTCAGGTAAATCAGGGAAATCAGCTGTGAAAATATTATATAACATAGGAGCAAGAACTGATCCTTAAGGGACACCTGCTGGAATTGATCTCCTAGTAGAAAACACGTTGTTTGAATAGACCATAAAGTATCTGTTTGTAAGAAAGCTTTGAATAAGTTTAACCAGATAAGGAGGAAATCTTAACTTACTAAGTTTATAAAGAAGCCCATCATGCGAAACTGAATCAAAGGCATTCTCCATATCAAGAAGAACTAACCCAGTCGACTGTTTAGAAGATAAATTACGTTTTATGTGGTTACAAATCCTAAGCACTTGATGTGAGGTGCAATGATCTTTTCTGAAACCAAATTGTTCCATTGGCAGAATATTTTGAACATCAATGAAATCTTGCAGTTTTGTTTTTATCACTTTTCTAGAATTTTGCTGCACGTGCTTAGTAGGCTTATTGGCCTGTAGCTAAGGGCGCTATTTGAACTTTTTCCTACTTTTAAAATGGGAACAACTTTAGCAACTTTCCATTCATCAGGGAAGTATTGTGTCTTTAAACATGCATTTAAAATGTATGTCAAATACTTGAGACCATTTTTGGGTAGTTGTTTTAAAATTTGATTACTTATTTTATCAATTCCCGGAGATTTGTTGTTTTTTAAACAAGATATAAAAAATTCTACATCTTCATAGACAATTAGTTCATCGATTGGAGTGCTAACATCGGTTTGATTAAATTCATTCAACAAATCTTCAACGGTGGAATCAAATGACGAAGAGAATGCAACTGATGAGTTGTGGTTTGTTTGAAAAGTATCAGCCAAAAGTTCACATTTACTTTCAGGGGTAAAAAATATTTCCCCTGCATTTTCTAAGTATGGAATTCGTCTATTTTTCTTTTTTGGAATTTTGGCAATATTCCAAAATGGCTTCGAACACTTATCGAGACATCTTAAATTTTCATTCCATTCTTTGTTTTTATTCATTTCATTATAAATATTTTGAAATTGCGAGATCTTTGCCATTGGCTTCTTAAAGAATTCCTTTCTTTTATCATTCGGAGTATATTGTAAGGAAGTTTAATAGATCTTTTGTTTTTTTTTTTTTTTAAAGGGACAGATTGATTTACGCTTTCAAAGATATTGGAAGTAAATGATTTACGCTGAATATCGACTTGTTCTCGTATAACAGACTCTAATGGAATAGGTACACACTTTTCCAGAGAAGAGTTAAGACTTCGCCTAAACAGTGGCCAATTTGCCTTCTTAAAATCTAAATATTGCACATTATTTAAAATAGCTCCTAAACTAATATCACAGTAAACAGGTAAGTGATTTGAACTAAGCGCATTGATTGTTACAGGTTGGGTTATAATGTTTGTGACGTTGGTTAAAAATAGGTCTAGCGTCGAAGGAGACGATCTTGCAGATTCCGAAAAAAATGTTGGGCTGTTGGGATACAAAATATTAACTGGATATCTCATTTGGATATCTGAAAGAATATTTCCCCAGGAGTTTGCCCTCTGACATCCCCAATCTCGATGTCTACAGTTTAGGATTGCATCCCACTTTCTTTTTTCCCAAACGAATTGTGAAGTAGCAAAAATATTTAAAACTACAAATTGAATGAGTCTTTGAATTTCAGGGAAATTATTCTTATTTTGTATAGAAAATTAGACAATCGTCAAAAAACTATTAACTTTTAAATGCAAATCGGTGGTAAAGTTTAATTTTAAAATCATTTTAATATCTCAATAGTGAAATATAAAAGTGTGTCAAAGATTTCCTCCATAAGTCATATTTGTGAGATTTTTCCAAAGGCCCGACCAACTTAACAAAGTTTCGACTTGAAATTCTGAAAAATTTAAAGTTGTTTCTTTGATTTGAATTTACTGACTCAACTTGTATTTGTTTGATGGCATGTTTAACTCTTGTCATTTGATTTTTTTTTTTTTTACTGATAGGTACCCATTTTATAGTTGTTGTTGTTTTCATTTATCCATAAACGAGAATTCCAAGAACTTATCTATATACCCAACAGAATGCACTTTTTCTTTCGCTTGTCCGGATTCAACACAAAATCAGATAAACACAAACTCCAGACATGGACCAATGAATAACAATATCCAAAATGAACAACAACAACAACAAAAAACACAACAACAGAGCACTAAATAAGAGGAACAACACGACTCTCTGGCTGCCCGGCCAGCAAACTTCGACGGCGATGACGACGACGAGATGACCTTACAAATCACGCTGCAGTTCAAGATCATCATATCTCCTTGACAACTCCCCAAACTCTCTAAAGCACTGTCGTCTATAAAATAAGTCAGTGCAAAACCAAAAAAAGCAACACCCAACTTCTCCACTATGCTGATCACTATCACCTTTTCGTGCTTGAATCACCCATAGTACCTATATCCCTTCCCAGGCCAGAGCTCGTATATAGTGTGGAGCTCTTCATTGGGTCTCTTGGTGAGTTTTCAACCAGCAGGAGCGTTCGTATTGCCAAGGCAATCGAATAATTGTAATGCATGACATTTGGATCATCATCGATCATCGGTTTGTATGTCGAGTTTCTTCTTTGGCCTTTTTATATATGAGAAGGGTCCTTCTCCTGCAATCATATCTTAGACACATTGCATGCAGCTTGATGGTCTGCGTCTGATGGTTCTGAGCAGCTTCCATTTTATTGTGTTTTTTTTGTTCTTCTATGTTGGTTCGTCCAGGATATATTCATGGTATCGATCATCAGTAGCAAACTGCATGGCTAAATGCTGCTGGGATAGGAGATCTGTGAGCTGAACAAACCTAATGAGACTATATGAAGTGAATCTGTATCAACCATTGCCAGCATGAGAGAGGTTTTGAGAAGATTCTTTGGTGTTAGTTGTTTTTATTGCATCATTTGTTGTTGCTGCTGTTGCACGGAAAGAATTCTTGGATCATATCACGAAAAATGAGCTGCAAATTACGAAAAATGAATCCCGATTTATACCTTGGCTCCGGATTTCGTAATTTACGACTGTTTGTTTGCAATTTGCAAAACTGAGCAAAATGAAGATATTGATACTCAAAAATCGTAAATCAACCCTCTTTAAGTATCAATTATGCTATCGAGAGAAAACAAAATTGCGAACAACAAATCGCAATTTGATCCAAATATTCCTCAATTGTACAATTTGTAAATTTGCAAAAAAGATTTGTGATCACCACTTTTATTTCGTGATATTGCCACTTGGAAAGATCAATCCTGCTCTACTACCCTTCATTTGGCAGGTATTACACATTCAATTTAATTTATTTGAAATAAATACTTTACGCTGACTCTACTTGTATTTGAACTCGCAACCCTCCAGTTGCGGAGCGAGCATGCAACCACCAGGCCAATTTGCATTACAGATCGTTGGTATCACACATTGATGATGAGATACCTGACATGTTGTGGTGCTCTATCTCTTCGAGAAGTAAATTGCGACAAGAAAGTCGTGATTTAGGAATTGTTTATTGGTGATTTGCGACTATTCTCATGGAGTTGCAAATTGCGACAGAAAAAACGTAAATCAGTGATTGTGCATGATGTAAATTACTAAATTTTTATCGCAAATCAATATTTTTAAATGCTGTTTGTGATATTATTCCTTTGGAGAGTAAATTACGCCAAAAAAGTTGTATTTTGCTATGAAAAGTACAAACTTGAATCATGGATTTTAAGTGCAAATCACGAAGAAACAAATTTTGTAAATTGCTACGTTTTGAATGTTAAATTACCAGTTTTTGTATTAATTCGGGAACAAAATGCCTTGATTTACGAATAAAACATGATTCGTAAATTGCAACTGCAAATTTTTCAATTGGTGATTTTTCAATTCTCTCCGTGTGTTGGTCATCTCAAAAGGTAGTAACTTTATCGACCATTACAGGCTCTACTTATGTCTTGCTTCGGTATGAACATTTTTATATCTGATTCAATATGCTACTTGGGTGAATCCATTTCAGATTTGAGTTCTTTCTTCTTCTTGGGGTCTTGAAAAGTACAAATTTGTATTTTCTGAATTAGAATAAGCACTCAAGTTTTAAAACATTTTTTTTAATGAAAATCTCATGATATTGAGGCTCTCCAGTACTTTGGATATATACAAGACTTTTAATTCACCATATAATAGTCAAACGTTAATGAATAGTTCTTCAGTCTCCAGTTGATGTTAGTGGTATTTTTCATTTAAGTAGTTGCTTTTATTGAAAGAATCTTCCACTGTATGTACCTAAATGATGCTTTGTCAGCTTTTAAACTTCTGAATAGCAAATTTCCACCTTTTTGTTCTTCATTTTGAACCTGGAACTGCAGATCCCATAGCTTGACAAAAAAAAAAAAAAAACACTTAACTGGTTCAGTGACAAACGACTATGTGTATTCCAGAAAAAATATACATCTTATCGCACAAAAGTCTCTTGACTGCATGGTAATCTACATGCAAATCTTCTCAACCCCATTTATCTTTTAGCCCAATTTCTTCTTCGACAAAATGCACTCTCCATGTTTTTTTTCTTTCTTTTCTTCACATCCTATGTGTTTCTTTGTATGTATGTGTGTATGAATGAATTTTACAACCCAATTTCTAACGCCTTGCATTTAATGTTCACCAAAGGAGTTACCCATTCATTATAGACCCGACAACTTGCATTATCCCTCTGCACTCTTTAGCAAAGCTAATTCAAGCTAAAAGTCCTTTTCACATGTAGTATAGGTAGATATGTTATGTATATCTTTATGTACAAAAAAATTGTCGTTACGAAAAATGCAACAGTAGCTTCTACACTAAGAGACACTAGTGAATGTAGGGAACAAAAAACAACTACCCTTTTCGACCCAACACAACACATCCTTTTGTTTGTCTCAAAAGAGTCACCACATAATATCTATACTATACGTGCTTAGTCTCTAATATTTCTTGTGCGACAACCACATAGATAGTTTCTTTTTTAGCATATTACATTCAAAGTAGCTAAAGAATAAGACTTAAAAATATACCACTAAGTCGCGTAAACTTGCTCAAAATTTAACAATAAAATATTACTATATAAAATACTGTAGTACCCCATGTAGTCTAAGAGCCAACGACATACAAAGTCAAGTCATTTGCGTAAACTTGTAAGTCATATCAGTAATAAGCTTTTAAGGTGTTGAACCATTAGACGTTTGTCTGCCTACCTAAACACGTGTTGAACAGATGTAAAATTTGACTTAAATTTTTTACATCGATCTATTTCAATCCCGAAGCCTGCAAAGACGATCAGGGGAGCATCGTGGTGGAATCGCAGTCGGTGCTGAGGATATGGAAAAATCATTTCTGCAAATTGTATAACGGCGATCACGAACCGAATCCCGATAACATGCAAATTGCACCATTCAACTTGGACGACGTAGGCCAACAATTCCGTCCACCCGATCTTGACGAAGTGAGGATAGCCATATCTAAACTTAAGTCCAATAAAGCTGCTGGAGCTGATGGCCTTGCGACTGAACTATTGAAAGCGGCTGGCGATTAATTGGTTAGGAGTATGCACCAGCTCATCTGTAAAATATGGTCGGAGGAAAGCATGCCCGATGAATGGAACCTCAGCATTGTTTGCCCGATCCTCAAGAAAGGCGATCCTCTGAACTGCACCAACTACAGAGGCATCAGTCTTCTTAATATCGCCAACAAGATCTTCTCTGCCGTACTTTGTGAACACCTGAAGCCATTCGTCAACAACCTGATGGGTCCATATCAGTATGGCTTTAGGCCAGGGAAGTCCACCATCGACCAAATATTCGCACTACGGCAGGTCTTGGAGAAAACCCAGGAGTTTCAAATCGATACCCACCACCTTTTTATCGATTTCAACGCCGCGTATAACAGCATCTATAGAGACGAGCTATATAGAGCAATGTCTAGTTTTGGCATCCCTGCCAAACTCGTCCGTTTGTGCAGGATGACGATGGAGAATGCACGCTGCTCTACAAGGTCGGCAAATACCTCACCGACTCCTTTGATGCCAAAAAAGATTTTAGGCAAGGCGACGCGCTGTCATGCGACTTTTTCAACATCGTTTTTGAAAGAATATTGCAAAACTCTCACGTCAACACTTGAGGCACAATCTTTCAAAAGTCCGTCCAATTACTCGCTTACGCTGATGACATTGACATAATAGGACGAACAAGGCGTGATGTCAGTGGTGCTTTTGTGAGCATTGAGAAGAAAGCCAAGAAGATGGGTTTAACGGTGAATGAAAGCAAAACGAAATATATGCTGTCAACAAGAAAGGACACAACACCGACGTCTAGGACAGAACGTCACTATAGACAGCTATAATTTTGAGGTGGTCAGAGACTTTGTCTACCTAGGATCCGCTATAAACTCAGCGAACGATACCAGTGCTGAGATCAAACGAAGAATTACTCTTGCCAATCGCTGTTTCTTCGGGCTAAGAAGGCAATTGAGAAGCAAAGCCCTCTCTCGAGCAACTAAACTGTCCTGACAGCAAGGCAGCTGGACTGGACGGAATACTAGCTGAATTCCTGAAAGCCGATCCCGTAACAGCGGCTAGTATTTTACATCCGCTGATATAAAGCATTTGGGAAAACGAAAGCTATCCCAGGGACTGGAAGGATGGTGTGATAGTTAAGTTGCCAAAGAAAGGTGACCTAAAGAATTGCAACAATTGGCGTGGTATCACCGTTTTGTCCGTTTTCCCAAAACTAATGGCAACCATCATTCTCGAGCGAATAAAGGATAGCATCGAGTCTACACTCAAGAGGCATCAAGCTGGCTTCCGCAGTGGTCGATCGTGTGTCGACCATATCAACACCCTTCGTATCGTCCTCGAGCAGTCGATGGAATTTCAATCACCGCTTTACCTCATGTTCATGGATTTTGAGAAGGCCTTTGATCGAGTCAACCGAGAATGTACATGGAGATCGTTGCTTGAAAGAGGAACTCCACCAAAAATAGTTACCATTATAAAAGAGTCCTACAACAACGCAAGGTGTTTTGTTTTGCACAATGGGCAGCTATCCGACTCCTTCGTAGTGCAACAGGGTGTGAGACAAGGGGATGTTCTATCGCCAATTCTCTTCCTGCTGGCGATGGACGACGTATTGACGGCCAGTGTTGGTACAGCTGAGCGAGAGGGCATTCAATGGAGACCGTTCGAGAGGCTCAGTCATTTAGACTATGCCGATGACATTATGTCTACTGGAAAATAACATCAGAGGGCTGAACGGGATGTGCCAAACACTACAAATGAAGGGAGAGTCGAGTGGTCTAAGAATAAACAGCAAAAAGACAAAAATAATGCTCACAGGCGCTCCACACAGCAGCGTATTATTCTACAGGAGACGCCAGTTGAAGTAGTGGAACAGCTCAACTACCTTGGCAGTATTGTCTGCAAACGGCGGTACGGATCTGGACGTTAAAAGTAGAATAAATAAAGCTCGTGCTGCCTTCGGTACTCTGTCCCCAATCTGGAAATCAAGTCAAATCTCCTTACGCACTAAGTTGAGATTCTTCGAATCCAATGTCAAATCCGTGCTGTTATATGCTTGTGAAACCTGGAAAGTCACGTCTATCATTTCGAAGAAATTGCAGGCTTTTGTGAATCGCTGTCTTCGCCACATCCTAAAGATTCGCTGGCCACAAATAATATCAAATGAGGAATTGTGGCGCAGGACAAGTCAAGAGCGGCTGGACGTCGACATAAGAAAGCGTAAATGGCGTTGGATTGGTCACACACTGAGGAAACCAAACGATGAAATTGCAAAGCAGTCATTTGAATGGAATCCTCAGGGTGCACGGCGGGTTGGAAGACCAAGAACAACATGGAAATCAACTGTCTTAGTGGAAGCATAATCCCAGAGGAAGACGTGGCCACAGCTAAAGTACCTTGCAGCAGACCGTGATGGATGGAGACGTTTTGTTAACGCCCTATGCCCCAGCCGCGGTTACAGGACACGATGATGATGATGATGACACAAGGCACTTCTATAATATTTATCGGGCTGTGCCGACAAATTGAAAAGTTGTTTTTCGTTATTGGTCTCAAAATTTCTATAGAGGCTACCAAAATATTTTTCCTCCTCAATTTAAGCATCTAGTAGGTATTAGGTCCATTATTAAGTTCTTGCACGATTTTCTCTGAATCTATTGATTGTATGAAAAAAAGTATGTTAATCTTTTTTGTGTAGAATTACATAAACTACAATTTGTACCTTCAAAAAAGCTGACTGTTTTCGAGGAATTAGGAAAAAAACTGAATTCTATCCCCTTTTACCCCACCCAAAAAAAACTTTGCCCCGGCCAAAGTTTTCGGAACCTTTTGAGAAATGTTTAAGACGTCAAAACAAAGCCCTTCACCAAAAATCAGCTTTGTCGGAATTTTTTCGAAGTTTTGCCATTTTTTTTTTCTATTTTTCCTGGGCTATAAACAAAATTGAAAAAAATCTTGTTGCATTAATTTTTTGACTAGTGAATTGTAGTTGTAGGTACAATAATAATCAAGTATTGACTTGGATACAAGAAGAAGTTTATGAAACACTTACTTGTCCTTTAAAAAGGACAATGGCAAGAATATATATATATACCCAATGTCTATAGAAAGAGTACTTCGTTCTATAGTTCCTCGTGGGTGCTAATGAAAATCGTGCATACAAGAAGAATGTGCATCCAAACAGAAACAACAATCCATCTAATCTTCCCGTTTGCTAGAGACCAATTTAAAATTGAAAGAAAGATAATGAAAAGCCAGCAGCAGCAACAGCAGCAATAGCAGCAGAAGAAGCAAGATTAAAAAAGAAGGCACAAGCACAAGCAATGACAATGCATTCGCATATATATAGTTTTTACGTCTATCCAGCTGGGAGGCAATTTCAGATTCCTTACACAACTCGGGTGATGGTAGCAACACATTATAAGGATTTAGAAGATGCAAAAGGATGTTCTATATTATAGTACCTATACATAGTTCCGGATGGTGTATGTATGAATGTATAAGAAAAGTTCCTATATTGCCAATAAAAAACAAAATGCAAAAAGGATCACTAAAGAAAAGAAACTTCCTAAAGGCTTATTTTGTAAGGAATAATGGCAGGCGGGGGTATTTGTTTGTTTGTAGAATGAAGATGGAAACGATTTATGGATCCTGCAGAAGGAAGGAAGGATACTTTTGTTCGACAAAAGCCGCCCGTTTAATTGCATTTGCGATTATATTTCATGGGGATTAAACGTTGGGTTTGGTTTCGTTTGAAGAAAGAGAGTGAGGCGAATATGGGCTCGCAATTTGGGATGTGCAATGAAATAGAAAGAAGATTTTGTACTCTACATTATGGGTGGTTGGTATGAGGAGATGAAACTGGGTCAGTAGCTGCAAGGACATTCATAAAGCCAGCCAACAGCATGATGGTTAAAACTGAATTCTAATTGAAAATCAGAAGGATGCCGCTGCTGCTGGGACTCTTTATATATTGCTTCGTCACACTTCGCTTTTGAACGAAAGTAGGTAGGTATGTAGGAAGAGCTATGTGCATTCCACCAGGAAAGAGTGTTACTAGGTCCATAAAAGTGATGCTGCCACACGGCCAAAAGTTGGAGCGCTCCTATGTATAGTTATGGTTCCCGTTGATGACGATGGCAGCGGCGGCGCTGACGCTGGCTGATGGCAAAAGCAAAGTTCTTATTCAACTGTATATATGCGTGAATTTAATTTAAGGCAGATGGAGTGGAATGAAATTGGAACAGTGCTGTTTTAGTGGTCGGTACTTCGTACTCGATGTAGAGCAATTATAATGCAGAGAGGAGCCATATAGCTTTAAAGGATAAAATTTTAATTTAAACTATTGTTTTCGTTTTGGGTGTAGGTAAACACCAGTTCGGGTGCGGTAAGTGGATTTAACAAAGTTCTGGTGAATAAGTGGTAGCGTATATAAAGATGCATTTCATTGAGAATTTAATTAATAAATTACGAACTTTGCAAAAGGAGTTCTTATATATTTAGGATTTGGTTGTACTACATTTAACTTTATGCAGTAAATGCAGATGTAGGTCAAAAA
Organism: Dasysyrphus tricinctus; assembly: GCA_963921185.1. Taxonomy (NCBI): domain Eukaryota; kingdom Metazoa; phylum Arthropoda; class Insecta; order Diptera; family Syrphidae; genus Dasysyrphus; species Dasysyrphus tricinctus. The sequence continues at coordinate 81,520,590 of OY992533.1, forward strand.
TTCAATTTAGCCTCCTGAAAGGATTTTGTTGAATTTATGTAATTTATAATGCGTCAGTTGTTTTTGTTTCGTACACGAACTTTTGTTCTGCTGCCAGAAGGTATATTGGTGTTACACCTGCAACTGAACCAGGACGGCTGGATCCAACACCGTGCGGTAGGAGCTAGCCACCCGTAACTATCCGGGTCTCTGTGCGCTGCCATCTGCTTTTGATACTTGTCGTAGTGCATTGGCCAAGATCTCGCTTCCATAGAGGAGGATGGAGTGCGTTGTCGTCATAGTTTCCGCTTGCTTGCCGAAGATCCACCTGTGTTTGCCATAAGTTAGCTTAGGGACGCTGTCACCTATGATGCCCGATCCTCTGTTTTCTTTATGTGTTGCCAGTAAGTGAAAGTCTATTGATTCAAGGGTTCACTGCTGCTGATTAATTTGAGTCCAACCTTTAAATTGATGTGAACAGGGACTCTCTTTCTGTTTAAGTGAAAGCTGAGCAATTTCTTTTTTTCCGTTTTTAGGTTGAGGCTATATGTTCACTCCTCCACAAGTGTACTCAACACGTGGCCTGGTTTAGCTTCTACTGTGCATTTTCTGGTTATTTAGCTGTAATCACAGCCACAGTGTCTTGGGCACACCCAACAAGAAAGCAGTCTTCCGGCATGTCCATAGTTTGCCATTGTATGAGATGTTCCAAATGTCATGGTCGTATAGGATTGATCCTTAAGCTGCTCTGGAGTTGTACTTCTTCTTTTTCTCCCTGATTATTCTAATGAGGTAATCTGGAATTTTGTTTTGAGTTCGTGTAGCATATCACTCCATCTGGTAGAATTGAAGGCATTTTTGACAACTAGAGTTTCTAGACCAATTATCTCTCTTGAGCAGTGGTTTCCTTGCTGTGCTATGTGGGAAGCAGCTATCACTCCCTTGATCGGTCCGATCGTAGAGCGTCCCTTCCTGATACCATGCTGTCTTTCGGATAGATCACCGGCTCCTTGGACTGTAGCAATGAGTCGCAGTTTTATCATTTTCTCCAGTAGCTTTCTGAAGATGTGCTTGTTTACCAACCTGACCAGCACTAATCACTACATCTTCGAGCTCTTGGGGAAAACTTCTTCTTCCAGTAAAATGATTAAACATTTTCAGTAGTAGTTGAAGACACGTTTGGGCAGTCAGTTTTAGAATTTCGGCTGATACTCCATCGCCATCGGGGCCAAGAGCTTCCTTTTTCTGAAGTGAATACATAGCTTCTTCAAGCTCATCCACGCTAAAGGGTAGTAATTCTAGCCGAAGGGCTAAAGCGGTGTCGTGTAGTCTTTCGAAGTGAGTTGGAAAAATTGTATTCACAATCCCCTCCATTATTTCTGCGTTGAGGGCAGGGTTTGCTGCTTGTGCTCCGAGTCCTCGCATGACCACAGTTTATATCCTGTATAGTCCACAGGGGTCTCTGGCTACGTCATTACGTAATTGTTACCATTTTTGTTTCTTGCTGATTTTAATTCGTCTATTCAGCTCTGTTCTTTTAATTCTGAGTTCCGTAAGATTTTCCTCTGATGGTTCAGTAACTCTTATCTCTACTCTGGGAACTCATCGTCTAAGTTGAAGGCAAATTCGGCTCAGCTATTTCATCTGTCCACCAGTAAACCGGGTTCCGGCCTCTATTATTGGATTTTCATGGCATTGCTGTCACATGCTTGACGTATGAGGTATAAGCTGTATTTTTGCTCCGGCAGTGGTTTCTAACGTCCGTGTTGTTTGGAAGACAGCTAAATCCTCTTCTTCGATTGCTGAAATGTGTATAACTCTTCGTTGAGTGTGTTGAGACACCATTTCGGGGCTTGTGCTCTATTTTGATTCGGATTTTCTTGATTTCCCGCAAGTTCGTAGACGATATATTGGTGGTCACTGCCAGTGCAGTCTTCAATGACTTTAAATTTAAAGATTTTTGTGACTTTTAGTCCAAATGCGATTCGCCCAGGTACAACAATTGGGCTCCTCCCATTAAGCTTCCGAGAGCACCAATGGGTAAAGCTAACAGAGTAGGGGTCACACACAGCCCCTTTTTGTATTTTTAGGTAAATACAATTACATTAAAAAATATTCTGTTTCTCTAGAATTTGTTGTGATAAGAAAATAGGCTTCATATACAAATAAATATCTTATTATTGAAGTAGAAACTTCTTCTAAGATATTTTGCAAATGAAATATAATTTCCCAGTTATAATTCCAAGAACACTCCCACGCATAGCTTAAACACAAAAAAAACAACTTCAAACAACTTTAATAACAATCTTATACGCTTATTTCTTAATCACTCCCTTGATACCTATAAAAATGTCACACAACTTAATTCTTTTGAGTCACAATTATTGATGAGACTCATTTAATTTCCCTTGATAGTATCTGCCATTAGTCTGTTTTTCGCTGCTGGTGTATTCCACTCCTTAAACAATTTGATTTAAAAAAAAATAAGAAGAAATAAGAAAATGCCACCCAAAATGGCAGAAAAAGGGCACATTATAAAAAAAAAATCTATTGAGAAAGTCCATCGAAAGGATAACAACCACAAAAAAAAAGAAACCAATTTCTCGATCACAACATGTCACAACAGCAAAAAAAAAAAAACCACAATACTCTCTGTTCATTGTCCTTTTGATGTATCTTTGTGTGTATACTTTTATATATAAAGGTTTCTCAGTGTTGTTTAGGTTGATTAATGAACGGATGTCCTACAATTTAGCACCTTTACCTTTACCTTAATCACTTTTCTGCTTCTCTATCGTTGTCGTACGTACCTATAGTTGGTCGTTGCTATCGCCGTCGTATTGGTTGTCTTTCTTAAAAGAATTTTTCTCCATTTAGTTTTTTTTTTGTCCTATCTCGCGCGTCCCTGAAGTCAAGTCAAAGGGCACCTGGGAAAACGATCAACAATAGAAATAAATTGAAAATATTTAACCGCAACATTGCAAGGACCTTAACAAAATATTTTGATAATGTTTTTCGGAGATTTTGAAGTCAGGAATTGCCTTAAACAAAATACAACGATTTCTTCTTTAACTAGAAATTCAGTATTTGTCTACAAAATTATTAATATTTAACCATCACAATAACTTTGGATTCCATTTGCATGAATCGGCACAATACTTTTGCCCCCCCTGTAGAAGAAGCAACTATTTGCAGGATTCTCTATAAGAATGCAATCATTTTCAAATACAATCTTCAATGACTTCAATTAAAAGATTGCGTTTATTGACCTAATTTTAAGCCAATAATCATTTGATATTTAAAGATATTGACAAATGCTATCCCCATTAACCTTACAACAATCAATCAATGCAATCCTATGAGTGTCACACGCATTCTTTTGCACGCAAAAACTTTTCACAAAAGATTATTTTTGGCTGTTAAATTTTTAAATATTTCTTTTTTTATATATTTGGTGCATGGCAGTACAAACTGAGCACATAACGGCACATTTTTCTTTTTTAATAAAATAGAACATTTCAACAAAAAAAAAAAACTCAATAATTTTTCTTGAATAAAAATGGTGCATTTTACTTCACGCTTCGCAAAATTTATTTTTGGACGAAAAAGTTGAAAATATGCGCATTTTAATTGTATTTTCTTCTGCATATAGCAGCACAAAACAGAACATAAATTGTTTTTGTTTCGGGTGTAAGAGTTGCAAATATGCAAAGTTTTTTTTTTACTTTTTCGCACAAGACAGCGCAAACTGAACAGAAAACAACACAGATTTCTTATCCTAATCAAAATAGTGGTGCTAATTTCACGCTTAAAAAACTAGCTTCTAAAAACCATACTCTTAGCAAGAATTTTTCTAATACCTACGGCCTATCGCAGTACAACCAGTTTTTTTTTTTTTTAAGAAAATCTAAAATGACATCGCTCACTTCACGCCCATCAACTAGTTTTAGAGACTAATCAGCCAGGAACCCTTAATCTATTGCTAAAGTTTTTCAAGGTCATGCGTGATTGTTGGCTCCTCATTTGTCGGGTGTTAGCGAAAAACTTCTGAGAGCTTACTGGATCCCTATAAAAGGGACAATAGGTACCTATCCTCAAACCAAAATCTCGAAGCATGAAATCTTGCATTTCTTTAAAAATATTGAAAACCCAAATTTTGATAAATTAATACTATCGCTTTTCATAATTACGCAATTACGACATCTCGCTTTCAACAATTTCGCAATTACATCTCTAGAGCGCTACGATATCGCGCAAACCAAAATCTCGAATAACGAAATATCGAATTTTTTTTAAAAATCTCGAATAACGAAATCTCGCAAAATAAAAATCTTGTTTTTCATAATCTCGCAATTGCAAAATCTTGAACCTAAGAATCTCGCAAATTTCAACCAAAATCTCGCAGCTTAAAATCTTGCCAATTCAAATTTCACCGCAACGAATCGCACACGGCTTTTAGAAAAAATTGTTTTTTTTTTTGAGAATGTACCTACCCAAGAGCACTATGCATAATTTTTCTTTCCAACTTAACATTATTATAACCGTCAGTAAAAAAATTTGTTTATCCTTTATTACTGTTTATAACCTCTAAAATCATTTTGGTTGCCTTTTACGCATTTATAATGGAACTTAAAGTATTTTTTTCTAGTTCAAAGCCAAATACGATCAATGAAATTTGCACATGACACTTTACAACTGGATATGCCGTCTCTATGTTCTCCCTCTTTCTTGTTATTTAGACAAAAATAATATTGAAAAGTCAACACTTCAAATTAATTAATAACAGTGTGGTCTAAAAGTACTCAGACACTGGATTATATCTTTTGCAGTAGGTGGGATATCTCGCAAAATTGAATTGCATTGCAACAAATACATTTTTTAAATCAAAATCTCGCAAATTAAAATTTCACGCGAGATTTATTGCTAAAGTTTTTCAAGGTCTCGCACGAGATTTTAATTTGGAGATTTTGATTAAAAATATATTTGTTGCAATGCAATTCAATTTTGCGAGATTTTGATCTGCGAGATTTTAGTTTGCGAGATTATGAAAAGCGGGATTTTCTTACTGTGGGATCATGAGAATCGAGATTTTGTAATTGCGAGATTTCGTTATGCCAAATTTTGAATGCGAGATTTTGATTTGTTAGATTTCGTAGCCAACCCTTACATCTCACAGGAAAAAATCTCGCAAATATCAACCATAATCTCTCCATTCAAAATCATGTATATCAAAATCTTGCAAATCAAATAATTTCGCAAATCAAATAATTTCGCAAATTAAGATCTCACAGTAGATAATGCATAAATCGTTTTCAGTTTCGCACTGAAAAATCCTGCGCTACAAAAAAAAATCGAAAACAAAACATTTTTTCTTTGAATTTTATTTTTACAATTAAAAGAATCTACCCCGATATCTTGTTCTTTTAACAACAATTGAAATAAACATAACAATAACAATAAGTCTTAAAGTAGATAGGCACTCAAATTATTTTGCAGAAGTTGAGAAATCTCGAAAAATTTAATTGCATTGTTGCGATGCAACTAATTTTGTCGAGACTTTAATTTGCAAGTCTTTTTTCTGCGGGATTTTATGTTATTGCGAAACTGTTTAAAGTGGGATTTTCTTATTAAATAAATGAATTTTGTGGGGCAACAGCTCGTGGAGAACCAGGGTCTGGTGACTTACAACTCTCAACCAATCCTGTGTGCGCGTTGTTACCTGAAATGGAGGGGACCTACAATTTTTTGTCGAGTCCGAACGGCTAGGTTTTAGTTTTTGTGATTTTGCAATTGCGAGATTATGAAGAACAAAATTATATTATACGAGAATTCGAAAAACAGATTTGTGAGATTGTGGACCCAACCCATGATTCAATACCCTTTTGGTCACCCAGTTGAGTACAAAATCTCCCAAATCATAATCTCGCATTCGCAATCTCACATAACGAAATCTCGCATATACAAATTCATAATCTCGCAAATACAATATTCCGATATGATTGTTAATTCAATGTTTCATCCGCCTCCATAAAGCTCTCTATCAGTTTCAAAACTCAAACCAAATTTTGAAAATCCATACCAACCTGTCCTTTAAATGGTGAGTAGTGTTTTTTTTCTCATCTAAGCTCGACCTTATGGGATCTAACGATCCCACCGTTTTTGATGAATTCATAAATTATTTCGCTACCCCGTCCGCATTCCAGATTCTTTTTTTTTTCAGTGTAGAATCCAGATACTAGTCCTACAAGCTGGACATAGAATCTTTGATTGGAAAGAGGCATGAGGACGAGAACATAGGGCACCAAGGGGGTTTGGAATTTTCAACAGTTTGCCAGAAAATAGAGTTTCTTTTTTATTTCTCATTCATACTTTGTCCAGTGTATAGCAACACATATATCTTTAGATAAAAAGTCCTCCCGTTATTGCTACTAGTCCTACTGATGTTGGTGCTCCTGTGGTCTACCTACGTGAATATTGCCAAATCCAGGTGCGATTTTCAAGTTAACAATGTCATAGCTGTAGTAGGTAGTGTGTGTTCTTTGGTTGGGAGTGAACAAGGATAATGTGAAGAATTAGTTGCCGTTTGCTGGTTTTTAGATAAAAAGACAAACACTACAGCACCAGCACTACCTATACCCATACAAAAACCTTCTTCTGCTGGGAATGCAATTGGAATTCTTTCATGCGAGGTCAATGGACAGAAGTCCTGAGTCCTGCTGATTTTTATTTTTATTTGGTTTTGTTTGTGGTTGAATTTCTTAAAGAAAATTACTGTGGTTTCTATTTCTATTATAACATACAAGAATTGGAAGAACAATATGAGGAGGGAAAAGATTGGTCAGTGTTCTTGTTGTGTATATAGTTGGCTGCCAAATGACATGATATACATTATTTGAAAAGGGCAATTGCTTAGAAGGATTTCTCGATTTCAATTTGCTTTTTTTTTTTTTACATTTTTTTTCTCTATTTATTGTGTTGCATTTTACAAAAGAGAATACAATACCTTTTACTAATTTCTGTTGGTTTAAGGCTTTTGTTAAGAAGATTTTGTGTAAGAGGTAAGGAAGCCTGTTGTTGAGACCACCATCATAGTGGATGTTTACGGGGAGTGAAGGTGGATTATGGATTGTTTTTATGATGTAACAAGGAATTGTCATTTCTTAGAAAATGTAGGTCAGCTGGTATAGGTACTTTTTTGTTCGCTGAGTCTTTGAAGTAGAAATAGGACTATTTCTGCAAGTCATATTGGAAAAAGTTTTGCGTTCTATTTTTAAGTACATACCTAGGTACCTTCATACATTATTTAAAAGCTCTGTGTGAATAAAAATTCTCTAAGAGAATCAAAATTAACTATTTATTGATCGAAACTTCTTAAAACTCCACTATACGCTAATTATTTTAAAAATTTCTAAATTCCAAATTTAGTTCGAAAACTGAACGGAAATGAAACGGAAATCTGTAAGAACTTTAAACGTGCATTGAAATTGTCAAAACACAATGGAGCATAGGAATTCATAGATGTTGATAAGCTATTGCTAGGCATACCTAGGATAACTGGAGCCTTAGTGTAAACGCCTTCCCTGTGCACTATTTGCTCCAGAACTGGATTGAAGGAATCACCTGTACATATTTGGAATACATAGTTCTAATGTCAGGCAACACATCTGGATGAGTTTTTCTCGTATTTCAAGCTCAGCCAATACTTTATAGAGCTCCTGACGATTAATGCTATCATATATGGGGCTTTAGTCAATGAATAGGTATGGGTGAGTTTCACCTTGAAATTCGTTGGTTAGGCTGTTGATTATGCCCTAAAAAACAGGACAAAAAGGAACTAAAACTTACATGGTACTTTATTGTAAAAGTCATCAAAGGAGTCATTGAAGATAAGAAAACCGCGGAGTGCTATTAAATTAGAGGGTTCATTTTGGAGAGGGGGGTTTCGAACGAGAAATAGTTGTGTTGAGCTCGTCTGGAAAGCACTTCCAACCGTAAAACTTCTCTGGCACTATTTTTGTTCATGTGTTCAAAACCCGGCGTTGTTAGAGCAAGTGTGTTGATTTTGGCAATTATTCTAAATTTTGAAAAAAAATTATATGGCCACCCTAAAACTGTGAAAAATTTGAGATTTTACTGTTATTTTTGACTTAACTGGTTATGACTCACTAAAACATCAAGATTGAGTGAATTATCTAACAAGTCCATCAAAATTACCAATGATTCCATTTATAAAGCTTTAAAGACTTAAAATCAGATTAGTTTGAACGACTTTTTCTCGGTTGATTTTTATCTAAACCGTTTTTTGAAAAATACATTTTACAGAAAATTTAATTATCTTTCTTTTATACAGAGCAATGCTTATACCTATCTCTGCTGGTAAAAAGTAAGCAAATAAGTAAAAAAAAAAAATAAAAAATGCAATTTTCACATTTTTTGCAATAATTTTTTTTTAAATTTAGCTTACTATATTTTTTTTTTTTTTAAATTCATATCGATGGAAAATTTTATTCTCTAAAAAAAAGATTTTAAGTAGCTATTATCTCGAAACATTGCTCTTTTCGAGTTATATGCAAAAAACCAAAAAGAGTGCCTCCTGCACCCCCCTCTAAAAAATGCACCCTCCAATTGAAGAGCACTCCACGGTTTTCTCATCTACAATGACCCCTTTGATGATTTTTACAATAAAATCCCATGAACGTCTTAGTTCCTTTTTTATAACATAATACATAACCAATAGCAATACTCTTCGAACTCCTTGAGATGGGAGACTGCGTACGACCACTTTTTTCTACGCAAGGTCTTCTTCTCCTCTTTTCTCTTTGCTCGATACTCCTCTTTCACTGTTCTTGTTTTTACGTTGTAGCATATTTTTGCATGTGCATCTTATGTCACCTTTTTCAGTTGTACAAATTCATCATCACTAGGGGTTCTTTTCCGAGGGGTCGTTTGAAGCATATTGTGGTTTCGGCTGATGCCTCTTTGATGATATAACAATACCGGGACCACTGGTTATTGGCATCTGTGGCAGGTGAATGCAAAGCGGAGAGCTTCTCGCTCAGATGCTCACTGTAGGATCTGGCGACTCGTGGTATGCTAAAGCGATCTACGTCAAATTTCTTCGTAGTTTCGCAGTGTAAATCTAGTGCTACTTCCTACTTATCATTATCACTATATATTACGAGCTTCTGAAAAGTCTATTAGTCGAAAGCCGTTATCATGTCTCTTCGTGGAGGCTGTGCATACCGACTTATCCGCTGAAGTTGTCTTCCTTTCCAATTTGATCATTGAAGTCCACTAGCAAAATGTTTATATCGTATTCTCTGGGCAGGCTCCGTAAGTTCTGTCCAGGGGGTCATACAAATTATCCTTTAAGGACTTTTCAACTCCATTTTGAGGGGCGTGTGCACGTAACGCGATTATATACAAAAATCACTCGAAATGCGATGCAGTGCATTTTCAACTGAAAAGCTGCTGGTTTTACCACCGCTGGAAGTTCATGGAACTATTTTTTTCTTTTAACTGTATATAACAGCTAATACCGTGCTCATTTTTGCTGAAATCAGTTTTGTATATAAACAAAAAATAAACGCGATTGTATGCAAAAATAACTCGAAATGCGATGCAGTGCATTTTCTACTGAAAAGCTGCTGGCTTTTGCATCTTTTTACGTTCAGTTGACTATTTTTTTTTCTAGCTGATTATGTTAGCTATTACTGTGCGAATACTTAGTTTTCCTGATTTTAATTTTCTACAAAAAAAAAGATGCAACGCACATGCACGTTCAATTTGATGCACTGCACCCTTAATTTGAAAACTTAGCATTTGCTGCTGCAAAAATTTAAAAAAAATATTTTTTTCGTATAGCTGTTTAAATAAGCTACCACTATACTTAATTTCAGCTTTCCTGGTACCAGTTTTCTATACAAAAAAAAATGCAACGTAGGCGGGTGCATGGTGGAACACTGTATCCTTAACCAAAAAGCAGCTCAGTTTCCCCCCGCTGAAAGTTCAGCAGCTTGTTGTTTTTGTGTAACTGTTGGTGATAGCTTACTTACTTACTTAAGGTGGCGCTACAGTCCGGGGTGGACCAGGGCCTTAACCAACAAGCTTCTTCCAGCCGGCTCGGTTTCTAGCTAGCTGTCTCCAGTTTCGCACGCCAAGTTGGTTGAGGTCCTCTTCCACTTGCGTGCGCCACCTTTTACGCTGTCCACCTCTACTGCGTTGTCCCACGCGGTTGGATTCAAAGACTTTCTGGGCCGGAGCATTGGTGTCCATTCGCTCTAGGTGACCCAGCCATCTTAGTCGTTGGCTTTTCACTTTTGTGGCTAGGTCGGTGTCGCTGTACAGCCCATACAGTTCGTGGTTGTATCTTCTCCTCCATTCCCCATCTATGCAGACGGGACCAAAAATCACCCGGAGAATTTTCCTCTCGAAACAGCCTAACGCGTTCTCATCCACCGTTAGCAGTGTCCATGCCTCTGCATTATACATCAGGACCGGGATGATAAGCGTCTTATACAGGGACAGTTTAGTTGCTCGAGAGAGGGCTTTGCTTCTCAATTGCCTTCTTAGCCCGAAGAAACAGCGATTGGCAAGAGTAATTCTTCGTTTGATCTCAGCACTGGTATCGTTCGCTGAGTTTATAGCGGATCCTAGGTAGACAAAGTCTCTGACTACCTCAAAATTATAGCTGTCTATAGTGACGTTCTGTCCTAGACGTCGGTGTTGGGTGTCCTTTCTTGTTGACAGCATATACTTCGTTTTGCTTTCATTCACCGTTAAACCCATCTTCTTGGCTTCCTTCTCAATGCTCACAAAAGCACCACTGACATCACGCTTTGTTCGTCCTATTATGTCAATGTCATCAGCGTAAGCGAGGGACGGACTTTTGAAAGATTGTGCCTCTAGTGTTGACGTGAGAGTTTTGCACTATTCTTTCAAGAACGATGTTGAAGAAGTCGCATGACAGCGCGTCGCCTTGCCTAAAACCTTTTTTGACATCAAAAGTGTCGGTGAGGTCTTTGCCGACCTTGATGGAGCAGCGTGCATTCTCCATCGTCATCCTGCACAAACGGACGAGTTTGGCAGGGATGCCAAAACTAGACATTGCTCTATATAGCTCGTCTCTATAGATGCTTTCATACGCGGCCTTGAAATCGATAAAAAGGTGGTGGGTATCGATTTGAAACTCCTGGGTTTTCTCCAAGATCTGCTGTAGTGCGAATATTTGGTCGATGTTGATAGTGATAGCTATCACTACACCAAAGGTCATCTTTTCTGAAATCAGTTTTTTTTCGCATTTTTTGCAATGTTTACATGAGGAGCGGGGGTATTTCCCCCCACTCAAAGTTCAGCTGCTTGTGTTTTTTCGTTTACCTACGACCTCATTAACGTGTGCACAAAAGCTCACCTTTTCTGAAATCATTTTTTTTTTACACGCACCCACCGCTAGTGCGGGATGAGATCGCCGATTTTCTATTCAGTGATACCAAATGAACCAAATATACAAATATTGGCTTTTCTGCTTTTGGTCATTGAAAACGGTCGCTGGCTCCCGGACTATTATCACCACACCACGCGATCTATTTGGCTCGGATTGATTTGAAAATCCAATCGAACCAAATGGATCGCGTCGATCGGTCGTGTATGGACAGACGCTTTCCAGAATTTGTCAAAATTGATAAATTGAAAAGTGATAGGTTGTTGGTGCAAATGAGCCCTTATCATATCCATCGCATTTCCTGGATTGCGGTAATGTCTGCCCCATATCGCGTGAGGACAGTTTTTGAGTTGCACATAGAGTGTAAAGGGTCCTCTTGTTCCATACTCTCTATTCCTTATCTGTAGACGTACAGTGTCTTGTTGCTATTTCAGGGTTATCAATATCCGAGGCTCCTCGTGTCTCTCTCATAATCGTTTTCTGGTTTTACTTGGGGTTTATTTATTTTCAGAATTAGGTAACTCCGATTAAACTAAGAGTTGCCTTAGCAATGGAAATCTGGGCCTAAGTGAAATAAAATCTCACATGGTTTGAAAAGATTTTTGTTTTTCGCATTGGATTACTATTAACTATTATTTTCCTGGTGTTCAAACTTTCTTATGACAGTTTTAAGTGGAACCCAGAGTGTTATTAATGTACGCAAATACCTTCATACTTGCATATTTATGATCATGTAGCTTAGATCATTGCTTTTCAACAAAGGTATTAAAAGTTTTTTATAAACTTCTTTGTAACTTCTCATTTTAATAAAAAGTATATGGTATGCTGGGTCTGGACTTAGAACATGACTTCTTTCAAACATAACCTTACGCATACGTGTATCCATAAAAATATTTTTGTTGTTAAAAAAAGCAATAAAAGTAGCCTCTAGTATTTAAATATGCACTAATTTCAAGAAACTGTTGTAGGTATGCCAATTATATTTATTTCCCCATAATAGTTATTTTTTACATTTTTCATAAATAGACTTTCCCAAAGGTAAAAATGAAACGTTCCTCTTAAACATATAAAGTTAAGCAGTTAAATTTGACCCCTGGCATATCAATCACTCCGGAAAAAATCGTATATTTTACTCGCCTGATTTCCATTTTCAAAAATGCTCGTGTTAATGAGTGATAAACGCTTTCAAAGGGGGATTTGTTTTTTTTTGAAAAATTTTAAAAATTAAAAATAATGACTCTTTTCCCAAAATTTTACCCTAATTCCGTAACATTTGATCTATAAATTATTTTTCCATGTCAATTAGTTAGACCAAGGTGTGGATTGGGTAGGTTTTCCAGACACACACACAAAACAAAGATAGAAGGAGACCGAAAATCATAACGTTCTACTTCGCCGAATTTAAACTATCTAAGTTGCCTGTCAAAATAGTTAGTTATTGTCAAAAAGGAAAGAACTAGACATGGGTTCAAATATTTACAAGGCCATTAGAGTTAGTCATGCATATACTCGTCGTATGAAGGCTCGCAACACAATTATTGTCGAAACAAAACAATACTTCTTTAAGTTCCAGTCTGTCGAGGTCCAAAGTTATTTTTGGTGCTTGAAACAGGCGGGTCGTGCGGGCTAGGCCGAACCCCTATGCAAATGCTCCACTTATGAATATGAAATTTCAATTGTTTAATTTTTGTTTCGGTTCGGGACAAAAATGTAAGGTCCATGCAAGTTACATGGAAAAATTTAAATAATTAAGACATTATAAACAAGAAGTGTTGATTGTTGAATGTTATGATAGTTTCCTCGATGATTTTCCTCTGGCCCGATATGCGGATAGGATAGGATATCTGGGAGTTGTATCTACGCGGAAGCACAACAGTTCATAAATCTTCTGCTGGGCAAAGTTTGTGTGTTCACAAAAATTAATTGCCCATGCAGCGGTAGGTATGGTGGAGGTGCAGTGGTGGTGGCAACGACGAAGATGTGGACGTCGTCGTCGGCGTCAATGCGGAGGTCCTCTTAAAAGACTTAAGACAAAAGGCGCACATTGTGGAGGTCTGTATTGTTCTTTTGTTTGGACATGTGAAATTTATGAATATTCTCGAATCGGAATCAGGAGTGCAGTAGAAAGGTGATGTTATGATAATCTTTTAAATAAACCCAGGTGTTCCTCGGGTGGGTGATGTTGAAGCTCACCTTTAGTGTTTTTCTGTTAGTTTTCATAGATAGTCCTCGAAGGAGGAGATCAGTTAATGGGGTTGATTCTGGGGTTTGGCTATTAAATTTATTTTTTTTTCGTTTTCATTCTTCGTCGATTGATAATGAGATAAGCGGACAGAAGCATTGTTCTGGAAAGATATAATGGCTATAGTTACTATACAAACTATAGAAGGAAAAGCCGCCTGTTAGCGAAAAGAGGTGTCTAGCGCATGTCAAAGTATGGGTTTTAGATAATTATTTTTTTTTTAAGAAAAAATGCAAATTAGAACAAGCAGTTTTTTTTTATCGGCTTTGAAAAACAAACATAAAAACAAAACAAGACTTTTTGACAGCCATAAATCGCATTTTGAATGATTTATACAAAAAATGTTTATATGCTACCTACTATAGGTAATGGTTGAACTAATCAAAGGTATTTAAGAATAAATAAATAAAAACAAAACATTTCACTAAAGGGGTCTTAAAAATTAAGAATTTGCTTATAACTTTAATTTCCCATCATGATGAAAATATTTAACCCTATTTAATGCATTTTATATATTGTTTTTTTTTTTTTAAATGAAAATAAAGAACCGCGTTTTTTTTTTTAGAATTTATCAAAAAATAGATTCTGTTATGGACAAAAATTATTTCTTTTGTGATCGTTACATATTAAACAGACACGGGCTAGGGTTTCACGAATGCTTCAGTTGTGGGTTGATTTTTAGAGAGAGATTTGTGTGAGGAATTTTCCCACTGCATAGTTTTAACATTTGTAAAATATAAAAGAAGAAGTCAATTTATTGAAATGAATTTTGACGGCTACTTATATTTGACTTATGATAGTTTGATAAATTTTCAGATTTTCAAATACTTAGATGTTTATTTTGTATTTAATAAAAATGCAAAATAAGTTACCAATTCAACATTGCTGATCTTGATCACCCCGATTATAGAATCCGATGAATGAGCTGCAGACGTGGAGGAGGTCAGACCTAATTTTGACATTTGGCTCATAGTAAAAATGTCTGATTTCCCCCGCAGATCATTCATCGGATTCTGTACTCAGGCTGGATAACTACCTATTCTTCTAAAATTCGATAAGAAAGGACCAATGAAATGAAAACAGAGATATTTATTTTTTTTCTTTTAAGATTAATATAATATTAAAATAATTGGCATTTCAAAAAGGTGAAACCTCCAAAAATTCTGACTTAAATACACTTAAAAAAATGTTAAAGTCATAAGAAAAAATTGTATGAAAATCCAACAATCATTTTAACATTTTATTGCCAATTAATTAGTTTTCGAGATTACTCGATTTTTTTTCGCGGTCTGTGCCACTTACCATTTTATTGATTGTTTTGAATTATAACTCCTTTAACCATCAAGTCTTGGATGTCAGAAGTTCGAATTTTAACTTGATCGGAACAAAGATTTGTTTCCTGAAAATTTGATTTTGTTAAAAATTATAAAACAAAAATATACATTTTTAAAGTGACGTAGTAAAGGATGTAGGCTTTTAGGCCTACTTGAGTTCTTCCATCACGAAAAGGACCATTTTACTCTAGACCAGCGGTTTCCAATCTTTTTTAGTCGCGGAGCACTTTTCAGGGGAAACATTTCGCGAGGAGCACTTCGTTCAGTGTATTCCATTTTTCGCAGTTAGGTATAAATGTTCATATGTAAAAAAGCAATAACTGTTTTTCAATTTTTGTTTAAATATTATTTAATTCAAGAAAGAAGTTACTTCATCGCAAAACAATAAAAAGGTGCACTAAACAAAATATATAGTTTAGTAATAATGTTAAGGGACATGGGGGTAGTTTAGGACAGGAGCAGCTTAAGACAATGGCCAGAAAAGTATCAAAACAAATACTTCTTAATACTTAATCACAATTTTACAGTGGCAATTCTTCCTCAAATAGATAACTGATGACATTTGGGACCATATCAGCTTTTAAAAAATAATTAAAACTAAATGTTTGTATTCCGGTCCCCGTTGTATTTTTTTTTTTTTGATCTAAGACGTAAGCATTTAAAAAAAAAAACTATCTGGAATCAACGCACAAAAAGCTCCTTACTATCATACTTAGTTATTTTGTGATAATTTATTAAACAATATTTTTATTGTTTAACATTGTTTAAAAAAGAAAAAAATTTTAGTTTGTTTGTCTACTTGGGGCACTTTTAGACAGTAGATGAGGGGCACATTTGGACATGTCCAGACAAAACTAAAATTAAATATAATAAATAGCGTATCAAAAAGTGAATAGTGGATACAGTTAAAAACAAACTGTCGCACAAGTATTAAGCACCTCGGAAGAAGTTATAGACTTGTATTTCATCAAATCTTCGAAAGCGAATTATGGCTTGGTTTATCTTCAAGCAAATAATTTTCCTTTCCAGTACGCTAGGGCATTAGAGAAAGACGATCTCCTACGACTTATTTTAACTAATGCTATGTTTTGAAATAATTTATTATTGTTTAATAAGGAATTAAACTTTATTGAATGCGATTTTCAAGGCATGTCCAAAGCTGCCCCAGGGCCTTCCAAAACTACCCCCCTAGGGGGGCAGACTTGGACAGTTATAACAGTTTTTTAAATAGAAAAATATATATGTATAAAATACAAACTAAGGTATGAAAGGGCATCTATTTCCAAGGAAAAATACCAAAGAACAACGTCATTCAAGAATAAATTTTATATTGTGATGTATGAGTGTTCCAGGTTGGTTTTTGTAAAAAGTGTCCTAGGGTGCCCCCCTCTCCCCTATATATTATATAAACAAGGTTAGGTAGGTACATATGGTATTTAAATAAATAGCTCCAGAAGCTTCTTTTAGTGAGCAATAGAATCTATATTTTGTTTTGGTTCCAACGAAGGCGGAAAATCATGATTCGCACATGTATGTTGTTGCAAACGGCAGAATATAATTACCCTAGCTTTGTTTGATAAAATTTTGAATTGTTCTCCAACATGCACCAGAATTCTGACAAAGACTTCTTGGTTTCAAAATGCTCCTTTATCGAAGAATCTGATGTCAAATCATTCAAGCACTCAAATTTCAACGATGTCAGAGAATCTGGCTCCAACACGGCAGAGTATGGGTTTGCAACCCATTTCCTTAATATTTGAGTGGTATTCTTTAGGAAAATAGAAGTGGATGCGTTCGAGCAAACCTAGCAGGTGTATATGGAACTCATTTATAATATCTTCGAGAATGTCCAAATTTATTTCCTTTTTAAGTCTGTGGACCGTTGAGAAGCTGTCAAAGTTTCGATATTTCATTGATTTAGCCCAAAACTGGATTTTCTTTTTAAATGCTTCTATTTTATCACTGGCATTGAAAACAGTTATTAGTTTTCCCTGAAGTGATAAATTTAAATCGTTAAGCTTTTTTTTTAAATATCGGATAGATACCTACGCCAATTTCAATAGCCAACGCTCATTACACAGCCTTTCGCCCAAAACAAAATTATCTTTAATTAGGAAGGTTCTGACTTCAGCCCTCAATTCGAAGAGCCGCGTCAGTGTTTTGCCGCGAGAAAGCCATCTTACTTCTGCGTGAAGAAGTAACGACGTATGCAGACTATCCATGTCATCGCACAATACTTTTAATAGCCTGGTATTCTTAGGTCGTGATTTAATAAAGTTAATTATTTTCACGCTTTCGTCCAAGACCTCTTTGAGGGAGAGTGGCAGTTTTTTCATTGCAAGGGCATGACGGTGTAGAACGCAATGACTACTGCTGCATTCTTTGGCATTTTGTTTTATTCTTGAGATGGCACCTGAAATTTTTCCAGCCATGGCCTTGGCACCATCTGTGCACGCATCCACGCAGTTAAACCATCTTTTTGAAAGGACTGTAGGTATTGGAAGCGCACAAATACTATTAAAATGGCCAACCCTGCAACATCCGTTCATTCATCCATTTGCAAGGCAAATTTCTTGACTTTTATTCTTGAAAGTAAGGTAGCTTTCACATTCTCTGCTAAGTCTCCGATACGTCGTGATATTGTGTTATTTGACAAAGGAACGGTTTCAACTAATTGTTTGGCCTTTTTGCCGAACATACATTCAATAATGTCTTAAACGCATGGCTTGATTAATTTTTTAGCTATTGTATATGGGCTTCGCCAGTTTTCGCAACTTGGAAACTTACTAAGTAGGGTGCCATCAATGCGTTTTCGTTCACTGTCTTTGAGTGGTAAGTAATGATTGTCTGATTTTTTAAGTTCAGCATAATTCCTTTTGATGAAATCAGTCGGTTTGCTTTTGCAATCTGGATGAATCCCTTCAAAATGACTTTTCATTTTTGCGGAAACATAGAAATATTCGGTAAAACTTTGCCACAAATTACCCATTGGGGTTTGCCGTCACTTGTCTCAGCAAATCCAAGATCCAAGTTCGAATCGTGGTACTTCCTTTTAACTGTTTTGTTTTTTGTAGCATGGTGATCCATAGAACTGGTACTAGGCAGATTGTCCACCTCAAAAACTTCAGAAAGTTCTGACGGCACTATCTCTATTACGTTTTTTTCCTTCGCACGAGAATAGAAAAAAAGAAACGAACAAGTTAAGAAATAGAAAATAATGTCGAATTTACATGATTGAAAAACTACCATGACAAAAGGAATGAATTTGTCGAGTCTTTTGTGGTTGTTTTGGTCATTATTCTGCCAGATTTCTAGTCGTGTAAATGCGATATTAGGTCAGCACCAAAGATTTCAAATTCGATTGCTTCGATCCAAATGAAAAATTCAGAATCGTAAAATTAACAAATGTAATGGGAATTTGATTTTTTTCCAATATTTCCGCGGAGCACTTGGATATTCTTCACGGAGCACTAAGTGCACTGTGCGGAGCACAGTTTGGGAAACGCGGCTCTAGACCATCAGTTTTTCAATATACCTAAATATTGTTAAGAAACCGTTTTTGAGTGACTTGCATTCCACGATTTTCAACCTATAGTAATTTCTGACACAATTTAGGTACGTTTTTCAAAGTCAAATGACCGTTTCCACAACTCTCAACCTTTGGCCCTATTATATTGAAAATTTGAAAAAAAATGCGATCTTATTGATCAGTACACACAGAAAAAAAACGTAATGTAAAATCAACATGACGAATTATTTATTTCGATAAAAAGGATGAATTTTTCAATCATTGGATTTCATTTCGATTTAATACGTTTTCATTTTATTTTAACATTTCAAAACATTAATTTATGACTTAGTCCTGTTAATTTAAAATTGAAAACAAGTAAACAGGAATTTTATTGAAAATTATTCAGTTTTCGCTTTGTTTTAACTTTGAAGTTGTGTTAAAATGAAATTATTCGTATATAAATTCCAAGTTAAAAGAAATTCATGTCAAAAAAAGCGTTTTGATGTAAAAATAACCAGACATACTCTCAAACATTGTTTTTTATTTTGATTCAACATGTTTTGTATGCAAAGGGAAATATTATTAAATCATTAAGGTTTCATTTACAAATTAATTCATGTGTGAGACCCTGTTGAAATAACATGATTGAACACATTTTAGCATTGAAATAGAAATAAAATAAAATGATTCAAGTTAAAAGTTCAATTGAGCACAACTCCATATAGCGTTTCGCCCAGGTGCGATAGTTGGCATTGAAATGAAGTGTCTGAATTTAAAGAAATTCCCTTAGAATTATAAAATTATCAGTATTTTGAATGCTGAGTTTTTATATTAGTCGGTAAACATCGATACAAAATTGCGTCTTAGAAGGGTACGATAGTCATCTAACTGATGAGCCCAACTATCGTACCTGGACGAACTGGACGAAACGCAATAAGGAGTTGAGCTCATTTAAACTTTTAACTTGAATTATATTTAGTCACTCCGCTTTATTATTTTAAAATAAAATGATTCACATATTAATTCCAAGTCAAAGTACCTCAAGTTGACGTTTGGCACTAGTTTTTTGCGTAGCGAATTGGCCCAGTGGATGAGTGCTATCTCCGTGTGCGGAAGGTTCCCAGTTCAAAACTCAGTAAGTATCACAAAGTATTTTTAAAATAAAATAAATATATAATGAATTCCTATTCCTATACTTTCAGACCATGGTGATTCAACATGATAATAGAAATGGCTTAACATGATGATAATAATGATTAAAAATGATGGTAGTAAAGATTTAATATGATGGTCATGGCGATTCAACATGATGATCGCGGTACTTCTACATGAAATCGTATTGTTTAGCATTCATTTGCTATTATGGCTTCCATTTTTATTTGCAGGTTTTTTTATATTACTTCAAAATTAAAACATATTGATTCAACTATAAAAACAATGTCATTTCAACATGATGTAATATTGATTTCTCTTATACAGAAGTAATGTTAAAATAAAACGAATGCTCAATGGAGCAAAAACATTGGGCAAAATATGTTGAGTCATTATTGTTTTTGTTGATTTTACCTCGTTTTTTTTCTGTGTGTATTTGGTCAACTAGTACTGGAAATTGGTCAGCCCTAGATAGCCTGTAATCAAGGCTTAAAGTACTTCAAGTTCACGCAAGGTCACGAGCGATTTTTGGCCCGTCATTTTTTGGAAAACAGACATACAAATTTATGCTATCCAAAAGATCTTTAGATTGTGATGAAAGATGTCAACTATTTTTGGTAGTTGATCAGCCATAGATTTTTTCTATGAATTTTTAAAGTTCGTTTTAAGGTCACAAAAAAAAACTCGTTTAATAAAAAAAAAGTACCTATGTATGTCACTTGAAAGGCCAATTCATGGTCATAAGAGGTCAGCTATTTTCAGTAGTTTTTTTATATATAAAATTTTTGTTACATTTAAAAAAAAAAAAATTGGTATGCCAATTTTGAGTAGGTATAAATTAATATACATTAAAAAATTAAATTTCAAAATAATTCATCAACCCGTTTTTGAAATATTGAATTTTCAAAAAAAAAATTTGAATCTTTTTTTAAAAATCCAAAATTTATTTTTTCAAAAATTTTGGTATGCAGTATTATTTATATTTTAATAAAGTTTTTGCGAAAAAAATTTTATTGAAATCAAATGAGCGGTTTATGAGAAAACCAAAAAAAAAAAACCGTTATATGGCAGGTACCGTTAATAAATGTTTTTGGTGATTTTTTTTCTTACTAAAAGGTATATCAAAGGGCACGGTAGTGCCCAGCCAAGTTCGCGGCACTACACCCTTTTTACAGGAACAAACTCAGGCGATTTTCAACCCCCCTCTAACTTTAGTACCAATAAAGTCCGAAACTTCAAATTCGCAGTATTTGCTGAGCTGATCAAACACAGGTGGCTCACCAAATTTCATCTCTTTAGCATTAGTAATTCCCGAGATATAGAACTTCAAAAATCGTAAAAACCGTAACTGACTGACTCACTGACTCACTGATTCACTGACTCACTGACTCACTGACAGATCATCAAAATTATGGAGCACTTCCCGACATAGTAGAGACTTGAAATTTTGCACAATGGTAGGCTTTGTGGTGCATACAAAGGAAAAAATCGAAAATCTGCAATTTTCTATTCAGGGGGCGTGGCATCCACCCACTTTTCAAAAATTCTTATAAACTAAATGGAGCATTTCCGATTGTTATAGAACGATGAAAATTGGTAGATCGGTAGGGCTTGAAGTACTTCGAAAGAAAAAAATTGAAAAATTGGAATTTTCTATTCAAAGGGCGTGGCATCCACCCACATTCTTGAAAATTCTTATAAATTATATGGAGCACTTCTGATTGTTGAAGAATGATGAAAATTGGTAGGTCGGTAGGGCTTGAAGTACTTAGAAAGAACAAAATTGAAAAATTGGAATTTTCCATTCAGGGGGCGTGGCATCCACCTTATAAAATTCTTATAAAGTATATGGAGCACTTTCGATTGTTGTAGAAAGATGAAAATTGGTAGGTCAGTAGGGCTTGAAGTACTTAGAAAGAAAAAAATTGAATAATTGGAATTTTCCATTCAAGGGGCGTGGCATCCACCCACATTCTTGAAAATTCTTATAAATTATATGGAGCACTTCTTATTGTTGAAGAATGATGAAAATTGGTAGGTCGGTAGGGCTTGAAGTACTTAGAAAGAACAAAATTGAAAAATTGGAATTTTCCATTCAGGGGGCGTGGCATCCACCCACTTTCTCAGAGTCGCTATTATTTTTATGAAGCACTTTTGGTTATCTTGGAATAATTAATATTTGTAGAGTGGTAGGGCTTGATTTTCACCTGGAAAAATATAATCTTTGCAAAAAGGAGTGAAATCACAACAAAAACATAAATGTTAAAAAAAGAGCCAAGTTCTTATATGTACAAGAAACCTGTGCGTAACAAGTCAGCCAAAAAAAGTAATGAGATCTAAAATATATGCCAAGTTTTAGGTTCATGAAGTTTATTATCAAATATCTGAATTTGAATAATATCGAAACAACTCCAAATTATAACAGAAATTAGTATTAAATGATGAATGATTAAAATTTGGTGGGTTTACTGGTCAAGTTTTCATACATTTTAGATTTTTGATTAAGTAAGTAATTAAGAGAAAACTTGCCAAGTAAATTCACCAAATTTTAGTCATTCATCATTTAATACTAATTTCTGTTATAATTTGGAGTTGTTTCGATATTATTCAAATTCAGATATTTGATAATAAACTTCATGAACCTAAAACTTGGCATATATTTTAGATCTCATTACTTTTTTTGGCTGACTTGTTACGCACAGGTTTCTTGTACATATAAGAACTTGGCTCTTTTTTTAACATTTATGTTTTTGTTGTGATTTCACTCCTTTTTGCAAAGATTATATTTTTCCAGGTGAAAATCAAGCCCTACCACTCTACAAATATTAATTATTCCAAGATAACCAAAAGTGCTTCATAAAAATAA
Source organism: Dasysyrphus tricinctus (assembly GCA_963921185.1). Lineage (NCBI taxonomy): Eukaryota > Metazoa > Arthropoda > Insecta > Diptera > Syrphidae > Dasysyrphus > Dasysyrphus tricinctus. Next base: position 81,543,114 of record OY992533.1, read on the forward strand.
TAGCGACTCTGAGAAAGTGGGTGGATGCCACGCCCCCTGAATGGAAAATTCCAATTTTTCAATTTTGTTCTTTCTAAGTACTTCAAGCCCTACCGACCTACCAATTTTCATCATTCTTCAACAATAAGAAGTGCTCCATATAATTTATAAGAATTTTCAAGAATGTGGGTGGATGCCACGCCCCTTGAATGGAAAATTCCAATTATTCAATTTTTTTCTTTCTAAGTACTTCAAGCCCTACTGACCTACCAATTTTCATCTTTCTACAACAATCGAAAGTGCTCCATATACTTTATAAGAATTTTATAAGGTGGATGCCACGCCCCCTGAATGGAAAATTCCAATTTTTCAATTTTGTTCTTTCTAAGTACTTCAAGCCCTACCGACCTACCAATTTTCATCATTCTTCAACAATCAGAAGTGCTCCATATAATTTATAAGAATTTTCAAGAATGTGGGTGGATGCCACGCCCTTTGAATAGAAAATTCCAATTTTTCAATTTTTTTCTTTCGAAGTACTTCAAGCCCTACCGATCTACCAATTTTCATCGTTCTATAACAATCGGAAATGCTCCATTTAGTTTATAAGAATTTTTGAAAAGTGGGTGGATGCCACGCCCCCTGAATAGAAAATTGCAGATTTTCGATTTTTTCCTTTGTATGCACCACAAAGCCTACCATTGTGCAAAATTTCAAGTCTCTACTATGTCGGGAAGTGCTCCATAATTTTGATGATCTGTCAGTGAGTCAGTGAGTCAGTGAATCAGTGAGTCAGTGAGTCAGTCAGTTACGGTTTTTACGATTTTTGAAGTTCTATATCTCGGGAATTACTAATGCTAAAGAGATGAAATTTGGTGAGCCACCTGTGTTTGATCAGCTCAGCAAATACTGCGAATTTGAAGTTTCGGACTTTATTGGTACTAAAGTTAGAGGGGGGTTGAAAATCGCCTGAGTTTGTTCCTGTAAAAAGGGTGTAGTGCCGCGAACTTGGCTGGGCACTACCGTGCCCTTTGATATGACCTACTTACTTTATATCGAAGTGAATTTTGAGAAATTTTTCAAATTGAGGACTTCAAACTTAAGATGTTCAAAGGGTAGACACGGTGCATTCAAGAGGACACAAGCGTCTATAAGCTTTTTTTTCAAAGCGAACCTCTGTCTATCAACCCCTACTCTCACCTCCAAGTGGTGAACATCGGGTGCCTAGTACCTTTAACTGAAGATGGGGATCCAATCCCTGTGGACGGTTTTAGAGGGCATCAAATGAGAGAGGGGGGGAGGAGTGTTCCCACTAAGGCACTTCTTCTTCATCCAGGCGGCAGCGGAAGAATTCTCAAGATGGAATCAACGGTGGCGTCTACAGTTCCAGTTCTAAACTGCTTAGTGAACACCTTATACGGGCTACTACGACATATTCGGAGCTCAGGCCTATAAGGAGCGGTTAATCCGGCGCTCCCCGCCCTTGGAGTTATATTGTAAGGGTCTGGTCCTCCAGGTTGGGGGTCGTGCCGTCGGGGTGACTTCCCTAGACTGATGCTAAAAAGCAGACATCACCGCCATCCAAGAAGTGCGATGGGATGGGCCGGGCAAAAGAAAACTGAAAGACTGCGATATATACTACGGTGACTGTTACCGACCACAAGGGCAGCGTCTTTTTGGATGTGGATTTGTTGTTAGAGGCAGACTTAGGCAAGAGGTCTTGAGTTTCAATTATGTGAACGAACGCCTCACGACAATTTGCATCATGGCTAAATTCGCCAACATCAGCCTCATATGCGCGCATGCCCCTACAGAGGAGAAAGACTACTACACCAAGGACGAGTTCTACGAGCTCCTGGACAAGACATATGAGCAATGCCCTAGCTATGACATTAAAATTGTCTTGGGTGATTTTAATGCCAAACTAGGAAGAGAAGATACGTCTTTGGTGGCACAATCGGAAGATACAGCCTGCACGACACCATCTCCGATAACGGACTCAGGCTCTAGTCAACTTTGCTGCGGGGCGAAACGTTGTGGTAGCTAGTACGCAGTTCCCGCATCTCGATATACATAAGGGGACATGGTGAATTCCTGGTCAATCAACCGCCAACCAAATGGACCACATTGCGATCGACGCAAGGCACTCCTCCAGTATCAAGGATGTCCGAACGTTCCGAGGAGCCAACGTTGACTCGGACCACTACCTCGTTGTATCAAAGGTAATGGTACGGATATCCAGACCAAAGCCAAAACAGGGAAATACTGTGAGGAAGTTCGACGTCAGACGGCTACATTCGCAAGAAATCGCCAGGTCCTTTTCCGATCGAGTCTCTCGCGCTCTCTTAACTAGTCCTTTGCCGCCAACTGCAAACATCGAGAACCAGTGGAAAAACTGCCAGGAAGCCATCAGAGATGCCACCTCTGACGTGCTGGGCTTTGCACGATCACCACAGCGAAACCCCTGGTTCCACGAAGAATGCCGGCAAGTACATGCAGCCGAACAACAGGCATACAAAGCAGCGCTGCATAGAAGGACCAAAGCTGCTCGCGAGCTCTACGAGCAGAAGAGGAGAGAGGAACACAAGCTTCTTAGAAGGAAGAAAAAAGAGCATGAGAAGCGCGCGATCGAGGAGTTAGAAGGATGCCACTGCAGGAATGAAGTTCGGAAGTTTTACCAAAAAGTAAAAAGAACCTCCCAAGGTTACAAGGCCCGAACCGAAGCCTGCAAAGACGATCAGGGGAACATCGTGGTGGAATCGCAGTCGGTGCTGAGGATATGGAAAAATCATTTCTGCAAATTGTATAACGGCGATGACGAACCGAATTCCGCTAACATGCAAATTGCACCATTCAACTTGGACAACGTAGGCCAACAATTCCGTCCACCCGATCTTGACGAAGTGAGAATAGCCATATCTAAACTTAAGTCCAATAAAGCTGCTGGAGCTGATGGCCTTGCGGCTGAACTATTCAAAGTGGCTGGCGATGAATTGGTTAGGAGTATGCACCAGCTCATCTGTAAAATATGGTCGGAAGAAAGCATGCCCGATGAATGGAACCTCAGTATTGTTTGCCCGATCCTCAAGAAAGGCGATCCTCTGGACTGCACCAACTACAGAGGCATCAGTCTTCTTAATATCGCCTACAAGATCTTCTCTGCCGTACTTTGTGAACGTCTGAAGCCATTCGTCAACAACCTGATATGTCCATATCAGTGTGGCCTTAGGCTAGGGAAGTCCACCATCGACCAAATATTCGCACTACGGCAGATCTTGGAGAAAACCCAGGAGTTTCAAATCGATACCCACCACCTTTTTATCGATTTCAAGGCCGCGTATGACAGCATCTATAGAGAAGAGCTATATAGAGCAATGTCTAGTTTTGGCATCCCTGCCAAGCTCGTCCGTTTGTGCAGGATGACGATGGAGAATGCACGCTGCTCTATCAAGGTCGGCAAAGACCTCACCGACACCTTTGATGTCAAAAAAGGTTTTAGGCAAGGCGACGCGCTGTCATGCGACTTCTTCAACATCGTTCTTGAAAGAATAGTGCAAAATTCTCACGTCAACACTAGATGCACAATCTTTCAAAAGTCCGTCCAATTACTCGCTTACGCTGATGACATTGACATAATCGGACGAACAAAGCGTGATGTCAGTGTTGCTTTTGTGAGCATTGAGAAGGAAGCCAAGAAGATGGGTTTAACGGTGAATGAAAGCAAAACGAAATATATGCTGTCAACAAGAAAGGACACCCAACACCGACGTCTAGGACAGAACGTCACTATAGACAGCTATAATTTTGAGGTGGTCAGAGACTTTGTCTACCTAGGATCCGCTATAAGCTCAGCGAACGATACCAGTGCTGAGATCAAACGAAGAATTACTCTTGCCAATATCTGTTTCTTCGGGCTAAGAAGGCAATTGAGAAGCAAAGCCCTCTCTCGAGCAACTAAACTGTCCCTGTATAAGACGCTTATCATCCCGGTCCTGATGTATGGTGCAGAGGCATGGACACTGCTAACGGTGGATGAGAACGCGTTAGGCTGTTTCGAGAGGAAAATTCTCCGGGTGATTTTTGGTCCCGTCTGCATAGATGGGGAATGGAGGAGAAGATACAACAACGATCTGTATGGGCTGTACAGCGACACCGACCTAGCCACAAAAGTGAAAAGCCAATGACTAAGATGGCTGGGTCACCTAGAGCGAATGGACACCAATGCTCCGGCCCGGAAAGTCTTTGAATCCAACCCCGTGGGACAACGCAGTAGAGGTGGACAGCGTAAAAGGTGGCGCACGCAAGTGGAAGAGGTCCTCAACCAACTTGGCGTGCGAAACTGGAGACAGCTAGCTAGAAACCGAGCCGGCTGGAAGAAGCTTGTTGGTTGAGGCCCTGGTCCACCCTGGACTGCGCCACCTTAAGTAAGTAAGTAAGTAAGTAAGTAAGTAAGTAAGTAACTTCAAACTTAAAAACTAGCCTCTACAATGCAAGCCTATGAAATGCAAAAAACTATAAATTCTGAAGTAAGGAAGTAAGCAGGTCAGTACTTTTTTTTTTTTTTGCAAAAACAGGACTTAAAAATTTTGACCTAGCCTATTCTTTAAATGCCAAAAAACTGCAAAATTAAATCACCCATTTACGTGGGTGAAAGTTGCCCTGTAGACGTTTTTTAACCTAAAACCCACAAAGTAAATAATTATTTATTGGTATTTTGGTACTTGTAGGTAGGAATATCTCGAAGACCTGACGTGATACAGCAAATCTGAGGTCAGATTGAAATTACGGGCGTCAAAAACCTACGTAAGAGTGTAGAATTGATTCTGTGACAGAAAACAAATTTAATTTTGTTGACTAGTGATGTTTCGTTATTTTTATTTATTTATATTTATTTGTTTAATTTTCACATTACATATTAATTATAATTTAATTATAGGTATTTTGTAATATTTTTTGTAAATGTTTTTATTTATTTTTTTTTAAATATGATTAAACAAATGTGATGGATTCTTTATGAGTTAACAGAATCGATTTCAAACTTTAATTATTTTGGTAATGTTTAGCTATGATTGGTTTTATTTTCAATTTTGGACATGAATTTTATTTTTAAGTGCGACAACCGTCCCCATACTATGTTTTTTATGGGTTTTTAAAAAATATTATTTTTTTTTGAAAACTTAATATTTCAAGAAGTTGATTTTTGAGATTTGAAATTTGATAATTGATACCTAATGATTTTTAAAACATTAGAATATTAAATTGACTTTTATGCAAAAATAACGGTGTGCCAAGATACCATAAAAATGTTACTTCCAAAACCGTTAAAAAAATCTCAATTTTTTCGGTAACTACTCACTGTTTTCAAATTTACATATTCACAATCGCGGTTTTGGATAGAAACCATCAAAATTTTCTTACAGTTTTTATCAAATTTGTCACATGACATCCGTTTGTTTGGTTAATTTATCGGGACATCATTGTCTTACGAAGGTATACCAGGAGACTATATATCAGAAGTTTGTGGCTGTCATGACTTGATGGGGTGACATAAAAACCATGCTTTAAGAATCCGATTGCAATGGAGGTAATATTTCAATGCCTAAATAACTATTTGTAAGAAAATGAACAATTCCAATTTAAGATATCTATATATACGTAACGTACCAACCTCTTTTACGATTGTAGGCACATGTATTTACATTATGTTTACCTGCATCAATTCACCCAAAAAAAAAACACATTTCCATTGTTATGTCGAGCACAAAAACCGGTCAAATCTTTCAGATAATCTCGTTATCGGGAAACCAAGATTTAAATGAATCCGAACGACACAAAAAAAATCGTCAACCATATAATTACCCAAGCTGAAATAATTGGACTACATCAGAGAATTCATGGGCGACAGACTGCTAGAACGCCCGGGAAAGCAACCCAATGACAGATGGTACATAATATTTAATTTGCATTTGGCCGAAATTGAAACAAAAAGTGAAAATAAAAATCCTTAAAATAACAAGAAAATATTCACTGGGACAATGCCCCATTTCGGCGCCTTCAGGCTAGTCATCATAAGAGGAGTGACAGTATAGTTTTGCCATTAATTTCCACTCTGACTTCCTTGATATGAGAATTCAAGGTGAATAAACTACGCATCACCACAATATGGAGTTATTGGTAAGGTGTGGTGTTATAGGCTCGTGTATATCCTAGGTAATTGCTACCTTGTGCGTTATAACTAAAATTGACATACAAGACAGCATTGGGTGCATCCATCGGAACAGCAGTAGCCGCAGCAGCCAGCAGCATTCGAAGCACAGCAAAACGCATCATCAGAAGCACGTTGCACAAATGCGCAAAACTTTTCGCTTAGTTTAAGACGCCTCGATTTAATACTTACACTACGATGCTTTGGTTGCGGTTTCTCTGGATCTGGACTCTTGGGCTCCACGCACAGACACGAAACGCTGCTTGCTTAAATGCGGAGATTATAGCCCCACGGGGTAGACGCACCGGCAAAAAGAGTGAGCATCATCCTAGCACTCGCTGATGGTGCGCTGCCGCGCAATTGCAATACTTAATCTTTCGGAATTCCTTTTATTAGGGACTTCCACATCGACTTGACTCCCGAGGACGAAGATGAAGACGAAGACAAGTCGAGTTGTCTTGGTCACTTTTGTAAAGTCGTCATCATCAACATGCGGATGCACATTCATTACCTTGGAAGAAATAACGAATTACTATCAAGGGTAATCATTATCCAAAGCAGTCAGTCAGTCAGACAGCCAGGGCAGGCATTATTTGTAGTCAGTTATAGGTTGGCAGCTACATTTGGGAATTTCACAAGTAGGTATGGAAGATCCCTGTCTGCATAGTTAGGATTTGGGCAGACAAAAAGACAAAAACTCGATTCATATGGATTATGGTCTTTTAATAAAAAAACACACGCTTGACGGATTTTGGAAATCGTTACCATCAACCAATTAAAAGCACAGATTTATGGGTAAAAAAAATCGTAATATAAAATGTCAGTGTTGCCGTTATCTAGTTTTTTTCCATTTCAAGTGATTTGTTAACAAAATTGCCCTACCCGTCTAATTGGGGAACCATTGATCCCCACTCCCATTTGATTCCTGCAGTAGCGTTTTGTTGCATCTTTTGAGAACCACCCGGTACATACTGTTATGGTGAACTTCACCTTGAACTTATCGTTCTAATGTAAGTCAGTTGCTTTGGTATCTCTCAGTATATGCACGGTGTAAAATGGAGTGTTGTGGAACCCACAATTACAGCGCCGCCGCCGCTGCATTCCTCATTGCACCTCGATACAATTTCAGGATAGTAGGTAAAGGTGGGTCTCTCTCTTACATAAATACATATAACAGAGGATCCCATCCATAGGCAATAAGAGGGAAATACTATATACAACCACAACTCTGATGATGATGTATACTGGGGCACATCGCGCATTGTATCGTCTTTTGCGGCAGTGATGGTTCTTGCTTGCGCCTTGAAGCGCTACCCAAAAGATCAACGAAGCAAGATGACTCTTCTTCTTCGTCTTTTATACAAAATGGAAATGAAGAAGCGGCCTGGTTATGTTTTGTATTGTGCACCTTGTAATATTCTATAGTTTGTGGCATTATCTTTGGAAGTACTTCCAAATGATTGCTTTTAAAGTTGTAACTACGAATTAGCTTGCTGACTGACGATGATGACGACGATTGCTACGACTGCGATGAGATGCCACTATATAGGTACATAGAAACTAAAGCATAGTCAGAACTGAGGCTTGGTTTTATCTTTTTCTTAAAAATGTGAAACAAGAAACAATAGAGCAATGGATAGAGGTTGTACGGTGTGGCTAATGGTTATTGAAATGTGAATGAGGTTAAATATTAAAGGCATTGCTACTGCAATTAAGGTTCCTATTCACACAGAACAATGTTGGTATGCCAATAATGACTGGAAATTGAAGTCAACCATTTTTGTTATTTAATTTTGGTTTCTTGAGACTGGTCTTATTAGAACGAATAATAATTAGGGATTTCTCCAAAAAATATAACTCTTCTTTCTGTTGCTGAATTTACGCTGCTGATGATGAATTTATTTTCGATGGGGCTTTGATATAAAATATAGTCCTCTTGGGACTGAGAAATTTTGACTATGGACATTTTTTAAAAAATAGATACTTGTCTTTTTTCTCTCACGGTATCATGTACTCAACTTCAGCCCCACAAAACACTCCCCTCCTTGAAAAAAAAAATCGGTATTAGCCCTCGTCAAATTGATTCCAAAAATGTCATAGACAAGCGAGTGTATGCTTTCACTCATTTTTGAACTTGGTATAGTCAGGCCAAATGTCTTTTCCACCTAAAAAAATAGTAAAAGTTTGTTTTGTACGGTAGGTAGTAATACCATCCCTTGAAAGGAAGAAACAAATCCTCTTTAGACAAATCCTCTTAGCCGTTTAGGCTTGGTTTTAAAGTTGTAGGTCATTTTCCCTTCCATTTCTTCTCACAGAAATGTTGAAAGTCACTATGCTCCAGTGTCTCAGTTTTCCATGAGCTGTCGAATCATCAATTTTGTTTGATGAAATAATCCATAAACTACGAGATTTCTTCATCAAAAAATCATTTTTATAATCTTGAAAGATCTCTCACAAAAAAGCTATCAATATGATGACCAGTTCGCCAAACTGATTTGGAAAGATATAGTTAAGCCGTTAACGAGATACACTCCTCGTCAACTGAATACGCACAAACATTTTTGAATATATTTTATCCATTTTTTCCAAACAGTGATGGTTATTATGCCATCTGTTGATGGTAAAAATTTTCGTAACATATAAATAACAGAATTTCAAAGTTTTATCCAAAAACAACCGTGAGTTTTTCCTTCAACCACTTCCAAAGTGTAACTTATGCAAAGTAGAAGTTTTTTTTTGAGTCAACTGGAATAGGTACAAAAATTAAAATTGGTATTGGAATGGAATGAAACAAGTTTTTGTTTAAGTTTAGTAGTGGGTACTTCCACCTTTATTTTTAATTACTTCGTAAATTCGATCCGGCATGGAATCGTATAGCTTTTTAATGTAATTTAACGAAATTTCGCTCCACGCTAATTTGATTGCAGAAATTAAGGTTTCTTTGTCTTCGAACTGACGACCACCCTCATAAACTTTGCGTACTAACCATCCCCAGACATTTTCTATGATGTTTAGATCAGGTGAGTACGGCGCACAATGGGCAAAAATAGCCAAAAATCAAATTTTTCATGTCTTCAAAATACTCAAGTTTCATTATAAGTCAGTAGAAAAATACTCATATGTGAAATATGTAAAAAAAAAAATCCTAAATATGTCCAGGCTAAGAGAAAAAGCACCTCAGACTTAGAAAAAAATTGTATTCATGTAAAAGACATTTTCTAGCATGGTTAAAAACCACGATTTTTTAAGAAAACGCTTTTAGAAAACGATCGGTTTTATTATAGTAAGTTTTTCTAGATATTTGTCTATTATAACGTGGAAAAAAAATTAAAAAACGGTAAGCCGGATAGTACCGTTCGATTTGGTAAAACCAATCTTACTTAAAACCAATTTTCAGGTTCATTAAAGTGGTACAAAAATTCACAACTTTTCACAACCTTTATTTATTTATGTATTGAAAGTGAAATATGTTCTCTATAGAAATTTCAAAAAATCATACCCGCATGAATCTGACTTTAGGAGTTAGAGCGAACAAAAGTCTGTATAGTGACTTTTTTTTCGCAAAATTTTACTTAAGGTTAGCTTATTGTTTTTATGTAGTAAAACATTAAAAGTTAGCTTTTACTAGTTTTCTCTTACCCTAACAAAACTGTGTTCCTGCTCTCATCAACTCATTATTTTATTCCGTTACTCTTGCCTAGTAATAGATTGTTGCAAGACTGATTTATAGTTATTTGCAACTAAACTTTTGATAAGCATAGTGGTGGCTTAAAAGCATTGTATATTATTATAATGTGGACCTCTACAAACTTCTTTTTGATTGTCGTTGTGAAGACCCGAAGGTAAATGCCGAAGACTTAAGAAAAATGACCAGTAAGTTTGACCTTAAAGTAAGTAAGTGCTTTAAATATAAGCTTAGATAGAATATTCAACTAAATAAAGAAAAAATACCAACTGTGCTCATCTTAAAAAAAAATTGAATAACTATTCAAAATTGGCCTCAAAAGTAAAAAGTAAAAAGCGAATTGGAGTCCGAAGAACAAAAATGTCCACAAGAGGAAGACCAAAAACACTATACTGATAGATCAAAAAGACGAAAAAGAAATGAATTTGACACTAATTAAAAAAAAAATTACCAGCCTAAAAAGGCAGAAATTGTATATGCTGTAGAAAGAGCAAATAAAGAAGATATGGATAGAATGCGTAGCGATATATTTTCACTAGAAGCTGAAACCACAAGGTTTTGGGCAGAGGAAGCTTTAGCAATTTTTTGCAATTAGTACTTTCGATAAGTCAGACAAAAAAAACTGCTTTCCGTCAAACCGGAATGTTTCAGAAACTTCGCGCGAATAAAGTCTGCAAGAATGTATTCTTTTTTATCAAAAAGTTGAGTTTGAAAATATTTTTTTTCAAAAGCTGTTTATTTAATTAACGTTATTTTTTTATAAAATAGAACAATAAGCTTTGGCATTACATCCCAGTATTGTAAGTGTTATTGCAGTTTTCTTTTTTAATAATGTTCGACAAAGTCAATTTTTTTTTTAATAACCGGTCACTAATAAACGGGGGGATAAACACCTCCTCTCCAAAACTATTTTTTTCTTAAAATATGTTCAAAAATAATTTTTCAAAGTATTGTAATTTAACTTTTTTTATTTTGAAAAAAACAAACTCATTTTGTTATTAATTTTAAAATAAAATTGAGAAATATTTTTAAAATAAGGCAATGTAAATCAATTGGTATTTAAATGAAATTATTAATACAAAAAAAATCATAAAAAAATATCAACTGGTTCAAAAGTTATAGATTTTTGGCCACTCAATTAACGATTTCTGCCCACTGTGCGGCGGCCATTGAAGCAACTGCACTTGTTGCTCCTCTATCCATGTTTTTATTATGCGCGCTGAGTGAATAGGCGCATTATCATGTTGGTAGGTCCAGTTTATGGGTCCAAAGATGTTAGAAAATTTAGGAAAATTTCTTTCCAAAATTACTTTATACCCAGCTGCTGTCATTCTTGATGTTACAACCTCGAGCTCAACTGTTCCATAATAACTGACTGCTCCCCATATCATGACACCTCCTTCACGACTATGATGGCGCTTTAAAAATCTTTTTTCTTTTCTTAAGTCGTGAAAATAGAAGTTGAACCCATCAGGGCCATCGAAATTAAACTTTTTTCATCTGAAAAAACCACGTGATACCATTCTTTTTTCCAACTCATGTGAATTCTTGAAAAATCTAATCGCAACATTTTCCGTCTCTCGTCAAGTGGTGGTTTTTTCTTAAGTTTCATTCGTTTAAGATGGCTTGAGTTGTTGATTACTCCTAATACTGTTGAGCAACTTGCGTTTACGCACACTTTTTGTTTTATTTTTGCCACAGAATCAGAAGAATTTGATGCATATCTTAAAATTCTTCGTCTCTCAGCTGCTGTTGTTGCTGTTTTCTTACCTCCCTTCATGTTTTTGCCGTATGCATCTTTATTTTTCAAGTAAGAATTAACTACATTAAAACTTCGGCCAACTTTATCAGCTATTGCACGTCCAGTTAGGCCTTGGTCTCTAAGTAAATCGATTTTAGCTTTTTCAACACTGTTAAGACACGTAGATCTACCCATTTTTCTTAAAATTTGAAATCAAGAATTAAATTTTACTGAAAACACTAAAATCGTTAATTTAAACTGTCAAGCACTCCAAAAAACTTATAAGCAACGAAGAAAATGGCGTTGTACCTATTCAGTTGACTAAAAAAAAACTCCTACTCTGCACATAAAACACTTTGCAAGTGGTTGAAGAAAAACTCACGGTTGTTTTTGGATAATTCTTTCGGAATTATCTGCTTAACATCTTAAGGGAATAGTTAGCATCAACAGATGGCATAATAACCATCACTGTTTGGAAAAAATGGATAAAGTATATTAAAAAATGTTTGTGCGTATTCAGTTGACGAGGAGTGTATAACGGAAAATCCACTTTCCGGTGTTTCACCCAGGAAAATTTGTCCATTCACATTTTTTTTTTCAAAAAAACTGATAGTTTTCAAGAAATAAGTAAAAAGCTGAATTTTACACTCTTTCAGCCCCCCCCCCCCCCTCCTCTCCCCCATTTATTTTAGCCTGGAACTAAATTTAAGATACTTTTTATTAAATGTTTCAGACAGTTGTATAACTGCCGTTAATTAGTCGTTAATAAGTTGTGAAAAATTCAATTCTATCATGCGATGTTTTCTATGTAATTTTGGGTTATTTGTATGAGCGTCAGGCTATCAAATAAATTTTCACGAATCGAAAAATGGGTTGGAATAACATATTAAGTTTAGCAAGTTCTTACCACTTTTCGAAAAAAAACATAGAAAACATAGAACGACAAATTCAAATTTATCACAAATAATTAACATTAACGGCATTTAATAGTAAATTATTAAGCCATAAACCATCCGGTATAAACAGTTTTTACCCCATTTTCAGGCAGTACTTTGCCAACTTGATGTCAAGCTACCAAAGAATCCAAAAAACATAGAAAACATTTCACGACAAATTCGAAATTGTCAAAACTAATTAACGACTTACTAACGGCAAATTATCCACCTTCCCATTTTTTGATTCGTCAAATGAGTTTTACTAACTTGACACTCATAGAAAACAAAAAGAAATTATCCAACTAATCATTTTTCGATTCGTCAAAGTTGCTCTGGTAACTTGACACTCATGAATTTTGTCGGCTAATTTTCTTTGGCTACTATGCATTTTTCATTGAAGACTTAGAAAACTATTTTATTGCTATCTCTAAAAACATAACAGATGAGGAGTTTAATCATAATCGCCTTAAGGATTTTTCAATAAATACAAAAAAAAAATTAAAATAGCAATTATTATGACCCAAAAGAACAATGTCTGACCTGATATTTTCTTTTTTTTGAAGATCATTTGATTCAAATGATGGTTGCGATTACACCGTAAATGGTAAATTCGGAAAGTATTATTTTGGCTCACTTTTTCCATTTCGCGATTGGTATATAGTGATCAATTACAATTATGCGAGTAATGTTGGCTTCCTAATCAGGAATCTAACTTGACTTATTTGCGAAGACTTTCATCTTTGCATAACCTCAAAGAAAAAAAAATTCAAAGGTGAGTATATGCTAACTCAGCCTTTTTTGTGATTTATCGTATGAAAGTAACTTCAAATACGTTTCAACGACGTTTCATGTTCTCTTGATTGAATTGGGTTGTTTTCGGAAGAAGAAAGTGCCTAACCAGAGAGTTAAAACCTTCCCTTTCTAACAAATTATACCCAAAAAATTTCCTTAGGCAGAAATGCCTTGCCTTGGTCTCCCAAATACCAGGTTGATGTAGGTTAGATTTCAAACACGCACTAAAAAACAATTCTTGGCAAAAGTTAACACCAAACCGTTCCACGTTTTCGGCAGTTTGCTTCTCTCATTTCATAAAAATTTCACAAACTGCCAATTTTTGCCTAAAAATCTCAAAAGCAAAGCTATTATTTTCATCAAGGAATATCAAATGGGCAAGTGTTCTCATGCAACGAAAATTTGGCAAATGGTTTATGGTTTTAAATGCAAATATGGGGCTTTTAACTGTTGAGAAAATACTTAAATGCTGTACAGAATGCCGACGGCAATTTAAAAACTTCCCGAAATCGTTGAAGGGAATGGATGCAATAGAGTTTTAAAAGGGTTTCACTTGTTTTTTCTCAAGTAGGGAGATCTCTAAGCTTCTTCAAGGCAATTTTAAAAGACAATCGTAGAAAACTGTTACCTGAGAAGTGAGAATCTGCTATGAGATGTTACAAGACCCATTGACTGAAATTCAACCATAATTTTAAGTGTGGTGGCTTAAATTCTGGATTTTTTAAGCCTTTAAACCAAGATTCTGGTGAAAAATTTGACAAGTTTTGGAATACGATACACCCAAATGTTAAGATCGGCGTTGAATTGATAGCTCATGTTTTTCAGCCAAACTCACCGCTTTATCAGCTATATTCTTATTCGGTCGCAGATCATCCAATAACCTACACTGAGATCCAATTTCGCGGATATTTATGGCAATAGTGGGCTCGATGATGCACACAGCACACCATGATGTTGCTCCAAGTTCATGAACAAAAATTTTCTCAGATTGCTTCCTAATACTGTTGAATAATTTGTAAAATTGTTGTGGTGTGAGTTCTTCAACGATGATTTGTCAAACTTTTAACTGCGGCTGTTAATTGTGATTAGGTCTTTAATTTATTGGATAACCCAGTTTTCCCCTACCTAGGAAAACGAAGAAAAAGTACTTCTCAAAAGATGGTTTTTCCTACGATTTCAGCATTATATTTAAGTGCATTTCAAATTTGGTTGTATAAAGACTACCTTTTGCATTTTTTAATTATCATACCACCATCAGTTAATTAACAAGATGTGCATCCTTTCAAAACTATGTAAATCCATCAAGTATAACCCATCACGATAAAATACCAATTCCGGCTTAATTTCAACAAATTGCATGCCACAAAGTGTTAAAGGGAAGCAAGAGCAATTCATCTCTCCAGCACCACCACCGCCCTCTGCCACCATCAACCATCATCAACAACCTCCAAACTTCAAACTCACGTACAAACACACCGCACCACACCACGCCGCGCCGCCGCCGATGATGATCATTCAAAACCCCTTTTCGCTTTAGAATTAAAATTACACCTTCAGTGAAATGAGTGTAGAGCAATGAACAGAGATCATTCCCTGCCTTCTTTCGTTAGTGCGCCATCCACTTCCATAGCCGCGTATAATTTGGCAACTTTAGATCCACTTATATCACCTCCTTGTTAGGAACTCAGAAAACAGGGCGCATTTACAGACTCGCGCACACACCACACTACTATGTTCAACTGAAGAATTACTTGCAAGAGGAGAGCCCCCAAGCCCTAAAAGTAGATCGACGTCGCGTCGTCGACGCTCTTCGACTTCCATAGTATGCTTCTTCGTCTTCCATTGCTCGCAATCCAAAGCAATTTCCCTGATAATGATAATGACTTTAGTTTTGCTGGCTCTACCATGGAATGGAAGTGCCCTTAGATGGAGTTCAACTTCTCCAACAAGTGTTCCACACGATTACCACTGGTTAGTCCCAATCCCAACCAATCTTCTGTTCGAATCGTTATATTCTCTTTTCTTCTTTTTGGATTCCACACTTTTCTTTGCGGGTTTGATTTCTTTTTGTAGATTTTTTCTGTACCTATACTTGAAGTTGGTCGACCTTAAAGACGGCTCTGGAGGATTTGGACGACCGACGGACGTGTCTTCACCACCATGAAACATGATTCATTTTAAGAATCCATCTCGTTAGGGTACAACCAGATAATTGCTCTCATTAGTCTTCAAAATGCGAATTTAAATCTCTGGTCAACTGATTATGGTCTTGCTGGTGCGGCCAGGTCGAAACAAGGACCGATAATGGTCATCTCATAATAACAAACGCAGCTGTTGTTTTGATCATAATGTTGTCGCTGTCGGTCAGTGAAAAGCAAAGTGAGTGCGCTATTTTCCTCCTTTTTTTTTCTTAAAGTATTTCGGGGCCATGATGATGATGATGAAGAGTTAAGACTTAAAGATCACATTAGCATCAGCGATTAATCAGTGTTAGCGAAATTGTTTCGGTAGAGCCTTTGCCGTTAAAAATATCGTTAAGTCAAAGTTTTTTTCTGTTAATTGTTTGGTTTTTAAGTTTGCAGCAGATGTGGTTTTTATTATTTTAAGGCCTAAGGTGTTGCTTAATATGAGTATGTTTTTGCTATTTTCATTAAATTGAACATTTTAAACTCCTTTAAAATAGATTTAAGGTGAAACTTATCCTTCTTGGTTAGTAACCATTTTAGCTAAGGGTGTTAACGGCCTTGTTGCTCCAAGGTATAACATAATGAGGGGATAAAATACTTATTAACATATAGTTTTCTCAACTAACATCAACCAGAGTCTTTAAAATTAATTGGAATTTTTAATAGCAGAAAGTTTTTCTTAGAAATTGAAGGCTTGGTGTGAACTATTTAAAAATTATTGGCAGGCAAGCCTACTTTTATCACCCTAGGCGGTTTTCACTGAATGAGATTTTTCTTATCCGAGCAACGTATATTTTCAAGACATAGCTACATACCTATTTAACGATTATTTTAATTTTTAGCCTTACAGAATAGGAACAGTAGCCTTAATAACTGAGGATTTAATATGCATTAGCCAATTGATGTTACAGATTTTGTTTCGAATACATGTGGGGCGTTGCATTGGCTGTTACTTCTGAGTTGTTATTTTTGAGAGACTCCAAACCTCGATTTTTTCCTTGAACTATAAGGGATATCTAAAAAATGTTTTTGTTGGTAAATAGTTTTTTCGGTAACGCCTCTGTTTAGTCACAAATTTATTAATAATTTAATAAGTTAAGACTTAAAGCAACCAAAATATACTGGAGCACAAAGAAGAGACTACTAAAAAATCTCTTTCACGACGGACTCTTTGTTTTGATCGTCTTCTCTTAAGACATTTTTCTTCGAAATATTTGCATTTTTAATTTAATGCATATTTTCATAAAAGTTATAAAATTTTTAATAGTTTTCCAAAAACATGCAATTTGCATAATTTTAATAAAGCAACAAAAAAATCAAAGGGTGTTATTAAAAAAGCATACAACTCATAAATTGGCTAATTTGCTCCTGCGGTTCCAAATGGGCTGGGCACTCCTGGAAAAGTTGTAAATACTAAGCTTACCACTTGGTATCATTGTATTAAATTATGGTATCCAAGCAACTAAGCTCTTATCCCTTTCTTATCATATCAGAGTCTTGAGGCTGTGGTTTTCAAAAAAATCGCAAATTTATTTTCTTATTTTTTCGTCTCAATCACATTACTCGTATGAAGTTGATTATTGACACTGTTTTAGATTTTTGAGTATCTACATTTTTCAAAAATTTAAACCATAACCATTTCGACATCATGTATGTATGTATTGCTTTTGATGGATTTAACACCAAATGTAATCATTACAAAAATTAAATTTAAAGCCTTTAGTAAAAGTACGTATTCGCCATAGTGTACCATTTTAATAAAAGCCTGACGGGTTGTTCAAACGGCAGCTGAAGTAGACAATAATTACACAGGTTTACAAATATCGGTTAAATTTTCGACACGTGACAGTAAGTGTTGTTCTAACGGTAATTTTTTACGTTGAACTAAATTCCGTTATCCGTTTTTCGCTATCAGCTCTGTTTTTTGAGATATTACCGTTAGATAGTGCCAAAAAACCCTTTTATTGCAATTTTTGGGGTTATGTGACTATGCGAATTGATTTTTATTTTCTTAATTGTACAGATTTCTGAAAGTACTAATCTTAATCTTCAAAATTCAGCTTTAATCGTTCCAATATCTCTTTTACTTTTTGAGAGACATTAAATGAGTTATTAGTCCTCATCTGACTACATATCATTTTAAAAATGCTTTTTCCTTGGCTTACGTCATTTTCGACAGGAGCAGGTAAAATGTGTTCAAAAAAGAGTTTTTAGTGTTGATTTCAAATCTGAAATCCATTTTCTTTTTGAAATAAATTAAAAAATCACCCGTTCTTGACCATAGTTCTTTTTAGTTTGAAATAACTCTTACAAATTAAAACAAAGTGTAATGGAACTGCACGGCTTACATAAATTTTGGTCCGTTTCACGTACAAAAGATCAACAATAGTCACTTAACGTACCATCATCCCAAAAACCTTTGTAACTTTTTTCTATTCTTTCTAAATATTGGTGAAGTCGCTCTCCTTGCTCACCACAATGTATTGGAAAATGCAACTGAGGTTTTCTCAAAAACTGAAAGAGATATTGAGGCGAATAAAGCTGAATTTTGAAGATTAAGATTTGTACTTTCAGGAATCTGTACAATTAAAAAAAATAAAAATCAATTTGCATTGTTACATAACCCCAATAATGGCGAAAAAAGGTTTTTTTTGGCACTTTCTAACGGTAATATCTTGAAAACCAGAGCTGATAGCGAAAAACGGATGACGGATTTGAGTTCAGCACAAAAAATTACATTTAGATCAACTCTTACTTAGTCATGTCGAAAACCTTGTAAGCCTGTGTTATTATTTAAAATTAAAATGAGAAGATTTTTGTATACAAAAATATACTTACCGAAATTTTTTGGTAGTATTTTCTCAAAAACTATTCAACAGATTTCCATAAATATACAAAGTAAGCCATTTGCAGAGGTGTGCAGAATATTGTTCACTTCAGCACTTTAGTTTATTTTATTTCAGTATAATTTAACACTGTCCATCAAGTTTTTATTTCAATCAAAAATTTGAAAACGAAACAATTTTTTGCCTCAATATATTCTAATATTTCAGCTTACATATTAAAGAAAAAACATCTTTGGGATCGCTTTATGTTATCACTTTAAGTTCGTTAAGTAGTTTAAATAGCAAGTATTTCTAAATTTCGGCACAATACAACGTGGGTATGTTTCAATAACGTACGTTAAAGTTGCATTTTCAGTCAAGGTTTAACTTTTTAAGAATTGCGTATTTATTATTTAATTTTATTTGTAATATTTGTACTCCAAAACCATCTCTAATAAAGACCTTCACCACCTTCTAACAAACATATCCGACACTAATATAAGATCAGTTTATGAAATTATACATAAGCTAGAATTACTTATATAAACATATACATATTCTTTCATTAAAAAATAGCGAAAAGTCCTGGTAGCTATCGCTCTATCTAGTTTTAATTATTGATAATGTAATTTATTTATATTTCAATAAAGTTATAATAATAATAATAATAAGTTATATTTGTATTATTTGTTTCATTGGTCCCTAAATATATTTTTTAAATATACAATCTACAATTTATTTGTTTGTAACTTCTCATAAGTGGAGCCAGGCGAACGCCTTATAAAATGCATTTGTTGACAACCTGTTAATCCAATTTTGATCAAACTTCGCGGAAACACTGCAGGCGGCCACTATTAAAGACTTTTTTACTTGCGATATAGGTACTATAAGGTAAGTTTTGGATTCGTGCAAAATAAAATGTTTGAGATAACAATCAAACACCAAAAAAGTGGGTAGCACAATTCTGTCTGTCTGTATGTCTGTTCATCTACAGCCTAAATGGCTCGATCGATTTTCTTCAAACTTGGTACATAGTGGTGTTAGGTGATTATGCCCACACGTTTTTTTCGTTTTTTTTTTTTTTTTTTGAACCAAAAATAACGATACCTGCCATACAATTTTTTTTAGTAATTTTACATAATCGTTTTTTCTCAAAAACGGCCACACAACTTTTCTTAAAAAAAATTAATAAATTAATTTTAGTAAAGGCTTGCTTTGGGTGGAAAACCATTTTTCAAGAAATTGTTATTAATGGTACCTCCCAAACAACCATTTTTTTAATATGTGATTTTCTTCAAAACGGTATGACTTATTTCAATAATTTTTTTAATAAGGAGCACCCAAAAAATATAAATTGTTTTGTGTACCAAAATTAAAAAAAAAAAATATTTTTTGGATTTTTAAAAAATGTTTCAATTCCTTTTTTGAAAATCAAATATTTTGGAAACAATTTTATTTATTTATGATCAGTTTCCCTGAAACTCGAAACTTAACAGTTTTTTAGTACTCTCTAAAATATTTTAGAAAAAAAAATTTGCATTTATGAAAAAACGGTACCTTCCATAAAAGCTAAAATAACGCAAAGGAAAATATTTATTTTCTCAAAAACGAGTCCTACGATTTTGATTAAACTTTTTCTATATACTAAAATTAGTACGGTCTACCACTTACAATTATAAAATTTTGCACTAACAACCTACTAACTATTAATAGTAACTATCATAGAAAGCTTTTTTTATTTGGAATTTTTTCATTATCGGCAAAACGGATTTCAATAACTTTTTTTATAATATTGCATATCAAAATTTTCAAAAAATAAATTTTTGAATTTAAAAAAAAAATAATTTTTTTTTTTAAATTCGATGTCTCAAAAACCGGTTGACAATTTTTAAAATCTTGTTCTTCTCTGCACATAAAAATATATTATAGATTTCCAAAATTTGTCCTTTAAAATGTTTTAGGAACTTAGGAACTTTATATATGTATATAAAAATTATTTTTTTAAAAAACCATTCCAACGAATTGAAACTTTTTTTTTCCATACAATCATATTAAATCAGGAATTCAGATGGTATCCTTTTTTCACATAAAACTGTCAAAAGAGCTGTTTTAGCTAATTTAAACGTCGTATTTCATGCTTCTCAATTTTTTTCCATGATAATTTCCATTTTTTTAAATACAATTTTCTTAAACCTGCAACATAAGAGTAACGTACGTGCGATCCCGTTATTTTTCTGAACGACACTTTAACTTTTGTTGACCACTCTAACAAATATTTTGAACTATGTATTTAATTTCGATCTTTTTTTTGTATTTTTCACACTTACTTTTGTTTTTATTCAAAAATCAATTCAATTCAATTCAATTCAATTCAATTCAATTCTATTCAATTCAATTCAATTCAATTCAATTCAATTCAATTCAATTCAATTCAATTCAATTCAATTCAATTCAATTCAATTCAATTCAATTTTATTCAATTCAATTTAATTCAATTTAATTCAATTTAATTTAATTTAATACAATTCAATTCAATTCAATTCAATTCAATTCAATTCAATTCAATTCAATTCAATTCAATTCAATTCAATTCAATTCAATTCAATTCAATTCAATTCAATTCAATTCAATTCAATTCAATTCAATTCAATTCAATTCAATTCAATTCAATTCAATTCAGTTCAATTCAATTCAATTCAGGTGCAATGGCCCCCCTAGTCAAAATATATTTCATATAGGTTAATGGAATTTGTCTTCTTTTGAATGCATCTTAAGGCGCCAGTTATAGCTGTCATTGAAACTCATCATTGAAAATTTTAATGATTGATTTTGAGACGTTTAGGAAGTGAAATCGTTTATTATTTTGATGGAAAAATAAACCTTAAGACTTAATTAATATATCTAGCGAAAAAAATTGTTCAAATAGGCCCAACTTTCCACATAAAAAGTCTTTTCTTATTTCAATGATTGAACTACCTTACCAATGATCATTGAAAAATCAAAAGTCAATTTTTGTGGAAAGTTGGACCTATTTGAATTTTTTTTTTTTTTTTTGACTAGTAATATTAATTAATTCTTGAGCTTTAATCGTCCATCAAAATAATGAATGATTTTGCTTTCTAAACGTCTCAAAATCAATCATTAAAGTTTTCAATGATGAGTTTCAATGATAGCTATAACTGGGACCCAAAGCTTGATTTTTGTGCAAAAATATAATTTTTTGAATGAGTTTCCCCCGTTCCCTGATCGATATCTTGTGTACCACTTGCCCTGATAATTGTTTGCAATTCATTCATAGATTTATTAAAAAAAAATAAAATTTAATAATAAAGGGAGACACCCGGTATACCGTATACCCAAAAAACAATAACCCAATCGGACAAAATCCCCGAAAATGTTGAGCTGTTAGGCTGTTAGTGTTCATTTTTTGAAGCAATAAAGCTTGATTCATTACTTGGACACTTTTGGGGATTTTCTCTTCGTCCTTGCTATGTAGGTTTTGAGTTTTGGATTTTGTCTTTTGGGATTGTTTTTTGGGGATTATGGTTTTTGGGCACACATCACAAACCCAATAATATACCGTAGATAATAACCGACTTTCATAAAAAACGTTTTGTTTAAAAAAAAAACGCCATGTCACGTTTATAACTAATTTTTGCATGTTATAAAGGAGGATTAATATACCCATCATTTACAAAAAAAAAAACTTTTGCTGACCAAGTTTTGACATTTCATGGGCTGGGCAGTGGTAGAAAATAAATACAAATAACTATAGAATATTTTACAGCAAACATAGAGGAGTTTGGATTCAGAAACCAATTTAAATTAAAAAATAATATCCTATGACGAGACTCATTTTTGGATGAATAGGTTATTCAGCTTATTGAAGTAGTTAGGCTACCTCAATAAGCTGAATTACTGGTTTTGGGATGGTGCCAATCCACAAGAAGTCCTCCAATGACAATGCGTCCACCATAGAGTCATTATTTGGTTTTTCCAAAAAACGACTATGGCGATGCCAAAAATTGCAAATTAGCGGGCTACCGATCTATGTAACCAATGAGTTTTGACTCAAATTGGATGATACGAATGTGAACGATATGTTCTTTCTAACAGGACACTGTCCATAATGGATATTCTGCACGAAGAATTTTAGGGCACAGAAAGACAAGATATGAACTGGCTACAGAGATAAAGTTGACCCCTTGTCTTCAATATTCATATCAACGCTCAAATTCAGCATCTTGGCGCCAGTCATTGAAAATTTGATGAACTTAGTAAAGAACCCTTTAAACTGAAAATCTATGTACATTTTCAGAAGTAGATATGATCCTAAAAGTTCATAAAACTGAATTACAGTAAAAATAATTTGTGGTTCATTAATTAAAATTGTCACTAAAAATGAAGATACAGGAACATAACTAAGTGAAAACACATTATAGTTGCTAGTTCATAGGTGAATCCTATGGATCATCAGAAAACAGCATCTTTTACACTTTAACTTTGTTTAACTTACTCAACCACTACCAATTATTGCCAATCTTTTTACCTATTCGTTCGGTTTTCATATTTTCAAACCCTTTTAACAACGTTATTAAAAATATTTCTTCAAAGAGTTACATTTTCAAACGAATAGCTTCAACCAGAAAACTCAAAAAAAAAAAAACCTTGTACCAGCTTTCAAATACAAATCGATTTATATTTTTCTATATGAAAAGCAAACCTTCAGTGAGCTTTCATTCCCTTCAACCATCAATTCGCGAAACATATCTACTTCACACATTCCTAGAACAATTTTGAATCCATTCATGCTCCTGGTTATGTGTTAGGTTTTACTACTCCACTTCAACTCTTATACACTGTCTGCATCACGTCTACCATGAAGTTGAAGTAAATTAAAAAATTCCACACTTCAGCTGTCAAAGGGAAAAGTGCAACTAATGTTACATCCGAAACGAAGATAATTAGACGACGACGTCAACGGTGGCAATGACGATGACTATGACGACGACGACTAGCTCATCCTAGACACAAGCAATTGCTGTAATAACTTCGAAATGTGTTTCTCCTTGTCAGACTGAGCTGTCAGTTAATTTCTCTAACCCGAAAAAGGACTTCAACAATATTGTTATATTATTTTTTGTTTTTTCTTCTCTCATCGGTTATGGAGAACAATTTTCTTCAGTATCTAGGTTCCAAACCTAGAAACTGTTATTGAAAATTTGTCAATCATTTCATCGGAAATTACTTGGATTGGGGGTGAAATGCTATATGTACAAAAGTCAAATAAAGGTTAAGTTCTATGATGTACAAAAGGACAACGCAGATAGAAAAACCCCCAATAGGGGGGCGTTAGAAATCGAATTTTCAATAGACCAACAAGAAAAACTATGACGAGATACCCTCGATAAAGTTCAAACAAAATTACAAATACAAAAATCACAATCCCATAAATCACCAAACTGCATCAGTCGGCGGCGGCGGTGAAAAAATAGGATGAATTTAAAGTTATTTTTTGTCTGCTGCTATTGCACTTGTATCTTCGTCATAATATATCTTAGAGCAACGAATCACAACACAACAACAATGGGGCCCGCCACAAACAATAGAGATGCATGAAGTCAGATGTACAATATTAATCCACCGCACCGTGAAGAACTCTCTTAAGTTGTGCAGTTGAGGTTTTGTCGATTGGATCTTCAATTCTTCATACAGATGTGAATAAAATTGTGCTCAATGCACTCTTTCCAGCCAATTGGGCCATACAAAAAACAGAGAATGGCATATTATTCTACCAGACCAGTGGGCTTCAGATACATGGCCGGATTGAAGGGTTTAAACGTGAATTGAAAATGTTTGCAAGGTGGTCTTAATTCTATATAGTTGCGGGTCCTAAACGATTTATAATATTTAAAGGGCCAGTTGTAGAAACGTGATTCAATATTGGATCCGTGTTTCAGAAATTTTAACTCAACAATTTCGGCCAAATTTCTCAAAGCCTGGCTGGATGATACCGATAGTAATCTTGCATCGTTATAAGGGCAAACTACTTTTTGGTCTGTATTTTTTCAAAATAATATTGTTACTCCCCAGTAACATTAGCATCACACTGAGTCGACTTTTATTGTGCTTTGCAAAAATAAAGTACCTCTTGGAGAGTCTAAGCTCATACAGTTCTAACAAAAATAGTAAATACCTGAAATGTCCACCATTTTGAAAATAGGATTGAAAAACGTAAGTGCGATTCTCTCGGGTCCTATTAGACGTAGAAGGATATTTTTTATTTGGAATTGTAGGTAAAAATATCTTTCAAAACTTTTGCTCAAAAACATTTATGATATCTCTTTCAAATGAAAAGTTATTCTCAAAAAACGGTAAAAAAAATTTTAATTAAAAATTTTCAAAAAAAAAATGAACTTAATAATTTTGGTGAATCAAAAATCTTTCCTAGGGCCTAATTTCGCACTGCCTGGCTGGACAAGACTCATAGTTATATTACATCAATAAGGACAATAATTCATTTGTAAACTATTTTTGTGGTTACTATTTTTTGAATTGACATTGTTGTTCCAGTAAAATGAGCACCTTATAACACTGGGTCTACGTTTTTGTGTTTAGCAAAAAAAAGGACCTCTTGAAGAGTCTAAATCCACAAAGTTCTAACACAAATAGTAAATATCTTAAATGTCCGCCATTTTGAAAATAGAGTTGAAAAACGTAAATGCTATTTTCTCGGCTCCTATTAAACGTAGAAGAATACTTTTTATTTGGCTTTGTAGGTAAAAATATCTTACAAAACTTTTGTTTATAAACATTTTTGACATCTCTCTCCAATGAAAAGTTACTGTCGAAAAACGGTAAAAATTTTTAGTTAAGAAAATTAAAAATTAAATTAACTGAACAATTTCAGTGAATCAATTGAAAAACTTTCCTTGAGTCTAATTTCGCAAAGCCTGGCGGGACGAGACTTATAGTAATATTGTATCGTTCAAAGGACAATCCATTTGTAAAATGCTTATGTGTTTAGAATTTTTCGAGATAACATTGTTATTCTAGTAAAATCAACATCTTCCAACACTGGGTCGACTTTTTTTGTATTTCACAAGAAAAGAGAAACTCTTGGAGAATCTTATTCCACAAAGTTCTAACAAAAATAGTAAATATCTGTAATGTCCGCCATTTTGAAAATAGCATTGAAAACCGTAAAGGCGATTTTCTCAGCTTCTATTAGACGTAGAACAATATTTTTTATTTGATTTTATAGGTTAAAATATCTTCTAAAACTTTTGTCTACAAACATTTTTGACATCTTCTTTCAATGAAAGATTACTGTCGAAAAACGGTAAAAATTTTTAGTAAAAGAAACAAAACTTTCAATTTACTTAAAAAATTTGTTTTTGAAAAATAAGGTTTTGTTTAATTTCACTGAACTTGGAAGTCCGAATAAGAAAGTAACTGCAGCCATGCTCATTTCTTTTTTAAATTTTTCTACTTTTGAGAACCAAACAGCGAAGACTATACAACGACGATGGCGGATGATGATGATGATGCCTTCGATGATGATGACAGCTATGTGAATGGTTTAACACCCACTTGACCTGGACTTGCCTTAGCCTCAGCTCGAGCTCAGTTATCCGTCGATGTATATTATAAGAGAGAGGCTTCTCCATTCTATCCACTCGATTCGAATTGGCACTAATAAAGTGCACAGTGAAGAATTCTAAAGCTAATTTAACCCGGATGGTAGAAAATGCCAGTAAACAGTTACTTTACCAAAAGGTACAATAAAGGTACCTCCATCACCAAAGCAAGCATGGCATCGTATTGCATAGCCTCATCAGGAATGGGTTACTGGTGTCATTTTTGTGGGATGGGAAATACCTTTTGACAGAGAGAGAGAGAGAGAGAGAGAGAGAGCTTCACCATCAGTCTGTTTGTCTTGGTTAATGAGAAAATTCCATATAATAATGTGCACGTCTCCTCAGAGAATGCATTAATCATATCCCTATGGCGCATCAATTGACACCACAAGTAACCTCCTTTCACACATCTTCGGAGGCAATCCGTCATCAATGAAACATTATAGAGATTTCCAAAATGGAACATTGGCTTCGTTTACCGAAAGCCGAATGAGCTGTGGTAGAAATTACTGAGTGAAATTAATTGTTTTGTTTGATGTGGTGGTGTTGTCCTTTCTTTGAGTCCACACTATAATCGCTTGTGAATGCAATATATTTTGGCTTACATGAGGACTTTCATTGGAGCCAAGGATTATGGTATAATTTAGAACAGAGATTAGGGGAAGAATTTGACCTGGGTTTGGTTTCTTGAGCAAATGCCATTTTTTTTTTTGCAAAGGATCTACCAATGAAGCGTAAAAGGATTCTAATTCGGTTTCTGTTTGATCCATATGAGATTATTATACAAATACAATACATAGATTATGTACATATGTTGGTAACAATCGTAGATAAATGTCGTAACCTAATCGTTAGGACACACCTTTTTCAGTCCTTTTTTGTTCATCTATGAATAAACAACAACAACAAAAAAACAACTGATATCCTGTTTGAGGAAACCAAATCTATTGCTTCATCCATATTATTATCCTGTGATCGTTTCTTTTGGCATACGAACAACAAAAAAAACAAATAATAAGAAATTGAAAATAAATAGAAAAACGTATTGAATGTCCTTTTTCGTTTTTTTTTTTTATTTCGTCATTGCTTAGTCCTTTGACATTCCGGTATGTAATTACACGGTGACAGTTTTTTTTTTTCTTCTTTATTTTTTGTTGCTGTGTCCTCGGTGTATGTGTGTTGTTGTTGTTAGCCTTTGAATAGATGACATGATGTCAACGTAGGTTTAACTATAGGAGGCTTTTTGTTTGTGGCAGAATAGTTTATACGAACCAGCAGGTAGAACGGATTAGTTGGTCGCAATTTGTGTCATCGAAAAAGGACATGGAATTTAGAATTTATGCAAAAAAAAAAAAACAAAACTAAAATAGAAAAAATCTAAATGGATTAGAAGAGGGCGAATGTGGGCTTTTGTTTATTGTTTATTCAATAAAAAGGGACCATAAGGCTTAAACCAATTTGAATAGTATTTTAGAGAAATAACTTCCGAACGGTTCGATATTTATTTAAATAAAGAAGTACCCAGTTTTTCTAGTTTTTTCAATTTTCATTAATTTTGCACGAAAACAAATTATTTATGTTTATTGAAAACTTTCTGTAGTTGATAATGATCTTTTTTATTTCTAGTATATTGCTCCTAAATTAATAAATTTGAATTGCAATGAACTGACAAAAGAGAGTGAGATTTTTTTGAACCCTAAACTTTAGATTTTTCTTTTCAGAACGGAAGATATGGGAAAGTTGATTTGTGATGTGCATCAAACGTATTGAATCGGCCACTTACGATTTACTATATGGACTGGTTTTTCTGTTTTCGGCAGCTTAAAATTTAATAGGTCCGATTTGTGAAATCAAAACTTTTGCCATACATTACTCCACGTTTCAAGCTCCCTAGAATCGAAATCCATAATTCTTGAGAGGTGTCTGTATTTTTATTTATTTTCGACCAGATTTAATTCGCCCAAAACCCAAAAAATGTTCGACCATTTTTCCGTTCATACGTTCCTTGAACTTTTTCCGTTCAATCAGAGGTTTCTGACTTCTTAAATATAAAATTATAAAATTTCACTAGTTTCAAATATCTCGAGAACAATGACTTAGGGTTATTTTTTGTCTACGCATATTGACGTATTAAAGAAGATAAAACTAATGAACTGATAGTTTTAGGTTTTAATTAAAAAAAATGGTAAAAATGCAGTCTACTTCCTCTAAATCGAATATTCAACAGATATCAAAACTAGTTGGAGTAAGAGCTTAGAAAAAATTCGAGTCAGAGAGTAATATATTTTTTTCTTAAAAAACATTTAATGAATGTAAAAAAAAGATACAAATAAGTAAATAAAGGACCCCCACACATTTTGTATGAAAAAGTGGACTCGGTTAAAAGGACTGAAATTCTAGTGTGTTGTTAGTTATGTGTTAGTGAACAAAAGAGCCCATATAACTTGGGTCTGAAAATCATTATCGAAATATAAAATAAATAAATTAATAACACGCTACCAATAAACCTAGTTTTAATGATTTTAATGATTTGCCCGCCCTGAAAATACCCCCCCCCCCTCCTATTGAGGTACAAATCTTGAGAGTGACCTTATACCCGCCAAATATTCAATAAATTTGCACTGCAGCACCTAAAAATATCATTAATGCAGGACACTGACCACCTGAAGAAAACAATGTCGAAGATCATATGGAGCACTAGCACGACACTTATACTTACTAATATACACACATGCACGTAGGTAAAGACACACTCATATATGTATACGCAAAGATACACCAGCACGAACACAAAAACACACACACAAAAACACACACGTACAAACACATATACTTCCACTGTACCAGTCCCACGTACGGGGACTCCCAGTAAATATAGGGATGAGGGAGGAAGCGAGGAGAACACATGTCAAAAACATTAGTAGCGAACTTCTTGAAGCCATTCAATTCACTATGCATATAAGCTTTTCATTTAAGTAGCTGTTTTATTACATATGAGTAGAGTGTACCTATTGCCACCAACAGGAGCCCTATTTCAAACCGTTTTAAGTAGGAAAGGAATGATTTTCAGAGCAAAGTTCTATGAGCACTTTAAGTCACTAACAAATTACTTACAACATACTACACTTTTTCAAAAATGTGTGGGGTCCTTTAATAAATAAAACGGAGTTTTTTGCAACTTGTTAAAGGCATTACCTACCAACCTAGCAATGAAGTCCCTTAAAAGTTAAATCTTTTACTATAATTGTCTGTTTGAACTTAAAGTAGGTTAAAAACAAACAGTGTTGATATGGTTGAAAAATTCTTGGTCACATTATTAGCTTCACACACTTTTAGCTCCCATAGACCAATCTTTTGTCTTCACTTGATTACATATTGAACACCTGAAAATGTTTTCGAAGATCTTAAATTGGTGATTTTTTAATAATAAACTAATATCGTCTTTCTAGCTTCCAATAGCACCAATGAGAAGGTACTTATAGACTTAGAGCCCACAGAAGATTTTGGGTGTGAGTGATAGCAAAAAAAGTAGTATAGGCGTCGAAAGCTTCATTAAAGGCTATTCAAAAAATCAAAGTCTTGCAGTCCACAACTGGGGCCTTTGCGAGAAACAGTGCATCGAAAAACAAAAATATGAATGCAACCGAAATTGGTTTTCACCCCTCCCTAGGTAAGCTCCACGGATCCTATATCATGGAATCTGAGATCATTTGAGTGTTCAATTCGCCCTGCCAGACTGTTAAAAAAACCGTTTTTCACTTAGAATTTCTTAAACGGTCTGGTAGGGCGGACTATACACTCAAATGGTCTCAGATTCCGTGGTATGTGAGTGAAAACCAATTTCGGCTAAAACGATTATCCTCGAAGTTGCATTCATATATTTTTTTCGATGCACTGTTTCTCACAAAGGCCCCAGTTGTGGACTGCAAGACTTTGATTTGTTGAATAGCCTTTAATGAAGCATTCGACACGCCTATACTTCTTTTTTTGCTATCACTCACACCCAAAATCTGCTGTGGGCTCTCGGTCTATTAGTGTGGGTAGCACCCAGCATCTTTGTTTAAATTTAAAATCGTGTTAAGAGACAAGGTTTATTTTTGTCTCAATTTGTTTATGAGTCAGTTGTAGGGTAAACTACTCAAAATAAAACCAGTATATGTTTAAATTGCAGGAGAATGCAAAAAGAATGCAGAAGAATATGCATTCTCAAAAGATTGCATTCAATTGATTACTATAAAATGAGAGGGGAAAGAAATAATTCCCATAATTTAAATGTCAAATGAATTAAATGAATGGTAAGAGCAGAATAATTTGAAGTTGAGATCTCAAAAGCGAAGTCAATAAATGAATTCAAAAAATATTTTAAGAAATTATCACTATAACAATACACGCTCGATTTAGTGAAATAAAAACCAGGTCTGTTCACTCTTTCGAGATTGTTCATTTTTTCGAACGGAAGTTTTTAAAGGCTGAATTTGATCCAAAATGCACATTTTTTTTCGATTTGAATATTTTTAAGCGTTAAACAAAGCTTTCTTTCAGATTTTATAAAAAATAACACAGACAATTCGTTCTCAAGGAATCTTTAATGCTTGCGAGACATTTTTATACAAAATACATTTTTATATAAGATTTTGTGTGTTCACTATTGCGGATAGATCACAATTTTGAGATACAGTAAATCGAGCGTCTATTGTTTATTTGAACTTATTTTTGGAAGCTTCTTACACAAAAGATGGCAGTCTTTAAACAACCTTTATCAGGAAAGAATTGCCGAAGTAATGGGTCAATTTAAGCATATTTCGCATAATTTTCCAAAAAATGCACATCTAAAAGATTTTAACCATAACTGTGACTACATTTTTATTAATATTTATTTTGATATGAAGAATCTTGATCCGACTAGGCTTGGTACCTTGGCTTATGAATAAAAGTTTTTATATACAAACAACAACACTAAAATGGAATATAATTTTTCAAAATGGTCTACACAACATTCTAGGCCGGGTATTTAAAACAACATTTTCCAAAATTTCCGACACGCAGTGAGATCACTTTGTATGTAAGAGAGAATTTTAAAGAAATTTTCAGGCATGCACTGCCTACGTTCATTCTATAAAAAAGTCATAGTTTCGTTAAAATTTGTGAAAATTTGTTTGTTTTCTTAATAAACCGTGACCTGCTCTGCAAAGTCTTACCATCCCATCTCGTGCGTGGTTTTGTCTTTTCGTTTGTGAAAACGATGTGAATTCTGTCTATCTATTCATTGAATTTACAGCCTTAAAGTCTGAATTGATCTTACTTATGCTTGGTACTTAGCGTTTTTGTTTATTCCCCTCCCACGTTTTTCAATTTTTTTTTAGAAAATTTAATAAAAAATAACATATTAGGATTTTTTTTTTTTAATCAACAAATTATTTTAAGTAAAAGCTACCTTTGGATGAAAAGTCATTTTTGAAAAAATTGTTATTAATGGTACCTCTTAACGAACCATTGTTTTGATTTTCGATTAATGATTTTACTAATGATTTTAGAAAATTTTTTAAAAATATTCTGTTTTTTTGTTCAAAACATACATATTTTGAAAAAAAAAACATGTTCAATTTTTTTTGTAACTTGACAAGGTCTTTGAACTCTCTTTAGAATGTTCAAAGAAAATGGTTTACTTTTATAAATAAAAACGGTTCCTTTCATACAAATGTTGAAAAATCGTTAAGGAAAATCTTATTTTTTCAAAAAACTATGAGCTTAATAAAATTAGTGTGCTTAAATGATAGTGATCTACTTTAAGAAACATATTGGAGGCTATCGTTGATAAAACTTCAAACGGAATTTCTCCCATCTTGTAAAATTGGAAATGCGCCAACAATTTTCCACTGTTCCTGGCAGGTTCAAATTTGGTAGATCAATATGGTATCCCAGTGGCCATGGAACATATATTTTCGATGCCAATAAATTCCGAGAGAAACTGCGACTAAACTTCACGTTCCCAGATTTCAACGATGGGAGAAATTCGGTGGGAAATTTTATTCGTGATTGCCCCAATTATAAAAATTATGTAGGTATCTTTTTTAGAACGGTATTTTTATTTTGAGATATCGACGCCTGAAAAAGCGTTTACTAACATACAAAAGAAATGGATCCTTAGAAATGTGTGTCTTTAAAAAAAAAATTGAGTTTTGAATTACATTCACAGAAGTAAATTACAACAATGTTTTTGAGGAAACAAAATTACGTATACGCCATAGATACTTTTTTTTTATATGATTTTTTAAAAATTATTTTCTAGTTTAAACAGCAGCCAAATATCGAATCATTTCCTCGGTGATAAAATAGGAAGTACAGTCTGTGCCAAAAGTAAGTTTCATTTGAAATAACACTTTTTTATACAAACTAAAATACTTTATCTAAAAATGTAAATAAAATAATATGTACGACAGAGTCACTCTTTAATTTTCTTGAAGCTTAAGGTTTTTCTCTCATAATTTCCACGTCTATTAACACTATTTTTAAAACCTTAGGCCCCAGTTTCACAGTCTTGTTTAAACCTTGAACAGTTTCACAGTCTTGTTTCAACCTTGAGTTGAATTGTAAAGCTTAAACCAAAAGTGGAGTTTAAACTCCCGCTGTGAAACTGGGGGAAATACTTATAACCATAAGAGCAAGCTCAGTGCGATCCAGGCGTGCATTTTATTTTTATAGAAATTTAACAAAGTCTTATTTTTCTCTTAAATGTGTTTGTGTTTTTACTTTGCAACTTCGCTTGAACAGTACTTTCCTCTAATTAAATATTTTAAATGATTTTAAATTTTTTCAATATCATAACAGTAAATGATTTTGAATTAAGTATTTTATTAATAAAAATTAAATTATGTGTAATATTTTTAAAATCTAGTTTTAACCTGAACATTTATAAAAATACCAAGAATTTTTTTATGAACTAAAACTTGTAGGTACCTACATACTAAAAAATTATGTTAAATTTGTTAGAACAATACATAATTTGGTATTTTGATAATTTTTGGTATATTTCAAAAATTGACACAAAACTTTAAAAATAATTTCGTTTTGTATCCTCATTTCTACCAATGCAAATAAAAGCCAACAGATAAGTATTCAATTAAACTATTTACCCTCATACTCATATTTTAGAATTTTGATTATGCATCTTCTTCCAAAATTGGCTGTCGACTCTTAGACTATACATTTTGTTATTATATTTACTTTATCTCAATGTTCAGTAGATACCAATAACCTACAAACTACAACCCAGTCAATACTGTTTGTTTTTATTTTTAATGATTTTCTAAAATTAGCATCCCAACTATGCGTGCATGGAGGTCAATTCCCAAATCATGACTAGAAGGTCAACTTTATACAACTTCGAACGAAAAAATCCACTTATTAATCCCATTCCCAGGTCCATCCATTTATTCTAATCTCCTTCCTACTAATCCTATAGTGCGCTTATTTCAGATTCGAAGCAAAATCAAAAAATGCTAATCGCTCCGATTAATTCATCCGGCCAAATGGAACACAAAAAAAGTCCAAGGAACAGGAGTTCTCCTTTTGAAAGAATCATCAGCAAAAAACTCCGCATCCAAACCGAAACGAAAAAAATAACAATAAAATATGCTCCGTCTTCATGCGATCTGCATTTAGTTTTTTTTGTTGCCAGTAATAATCTGAGAGTTAATGTTGTTTTGTAATAAAGTAAATATTTATTATTCCTTGGCTATTTTGTTCTTTTTGATCGATGGAATGGAATCCAGTTTTATGTCACTCGTTTCAAATCTTACCTTCAGATGTAATGAGACCACTGCCTATCTTTTATCAAACAAAAAAGTAGGAAATAATATTTCAAAAACTTGATATTTTCAATATTATTAGCTTTATTATTTGATTGGTATAAACCTGTAACCTACTCTTCTACACATAAGTAGATAACAATTATTGAAAGTTTTTAATAATTAACTGACTCTTATGCTTACTGGTACATTGCAGTAGAATGACTGCCAACAACCCAATATACGAGTATGAATTTAATTACCTTAGACTTAAGGAGAAAGAAACATTGCCCTACTTTTTTAGTTTACCACTGAATGGTATAAACTCGTCTAGTTTAACTCAATATACCTACAGAAAATTTGAGATTGTCAATCGTTAGTAAAAATAAACAAAAAATTTAAGTAAGAGGAAATACAACAGGAATTTCAAACATTGATTGACTCAAAATTCTGATTGGTATAATAAAACATAATGCCTGAAAATAAATATGTACATAGAAAATAGATGGGTAGGGAGAATTCATATCAATATCTACACATATTTTATGTTTCCTTATTAGTACGCTTAATGGTATAAACTGGTCTAATGCCTTGTTCTATATATCTTAATAGAAGATTTTAGATTTAAGGTATTATTTAAAACAAAATTCAAACACAATTCACATCTCCGCACCAATTTTGACAATAATAATCATTAGGAAGACCCTCTATATAATGATTGGTATAAACAGAAATCATATAGGTACCTTTCTCTTTAAATATTGAAATCTTTTTACGCATAAAATAAACTCAAAACATCCAAAAACATTTTACATTTTCAAATTATTTATCCACTGCGATTGGTATAAACTGGTCTAACACACATACAGACTAGTATCATCATGGTCAAAACTTTATCTTTATCTCCCGAACTATAGTATGTGTAGCTTTTTTGTGTACATCCTAATTTGAATAAATACCGCGAACTAAATTCGAAAAGCGTTCAATGTTAAAACAAAATTTGCATAGAAAACGGACTTCAAGAATTTAATTGCACCGCACCGATACAAAAGCGCATTTGACTGCAAAAATCTTCCTTTTCTCTGTTAAAAATAAATAAAAAAAAAAAATAAAAACAAGTTACAACAACAAAACAATATTAAGATCCGAAACCAATTCGAGCAAAAAAATTACGAGACGCAAATGCGCCAGAATCGGACAATTTGTAGTCATACGACGACCAAGAGGAACCTATTCAAATTCATCCATAGAAAATACACAGAGCCTTTGCGACTCCAGCAAAGTAGTGCTTCTACATTGGATATTGTAAAAATGCAAAACTGTCTGTACGTTATTACGGTGAAAGTCCAAATTGCTCGACCCAGTGCTCAGCTCAGCTCAGTGCAGGTATTCATGAGATTCATGTCAAGCCATACAAAAGCCAATCCAACCAAAAGACGACACACACAAGAGCTCTTTGACAAAACGGAAACGTTACGCTAACGCATTGAGTAGGTACCTACAAGTGAAAAAAAAACTTGGAATCCGAACAATCGGATTGTTAAAGGAGCAAGAGCATAGGAAAAAGTTCCAATTTATTTACGAAAATCACCACTGACACAGAGATCACCGAATGATCATGATGATGATCTGCATTTTGCAAAACCCAGTAAGGAATAAAGTAGGCGAAGATCATGTTGAAGATCGGATATGATCTTCGTGGGTCGCAATGACTGTTGCAGGAGCGTGTGTCAAAAGTAGATCAGCTGGTGTTTTGCTATAATTGGATTTGTTGAAATTGCAGTGGGCAATATAGGTGAACGCTGCAAACAGATGGCGCTTTCTAGGTTTGTGGAGGATTTAAGTAGATAGATCTCAGGGCAGTCAAACAATTTAGACAATTTTGTTGAATTTTGGTCAATGTGAACTAAATTTACTGAAGACTCGAAAGAAAGTGCAAGAAACCATTAATAAAAAAGCTATTGGCATAAAGATTATAATACAAAAATAGTGTGCATTGATTTTGTGGTAATAGAGCCTTTAACCTGATATAGATTGTGTTTTTTTCGATCGATTCAAACCAAATATAATCACAAAAAAAAATTGCAGAGCCCACATCACTTACAGTCAAATTTTGGCTTAGTCCTTCTCCAAAAACCTGCTTGAAGGACAGTCTAAAATTATCATAATTTCAAAATACGATAGATTTGTATTTTCATCCAATTAAAGTCAGGACCATGATACATTTATTCCTAAGAAAAATATCTTCAAAGCGCTTTCTCAAAATCATTTGTGTAATGACGCACACACAAATTTTGGCAACACTAAAATGCAATGTGCACTGCATATACGCAGAGTTTTGTATTTAACGCAATCATGCACACACACACACACACACACACACACACATTTACAAAGGAAATGGAAAATCCTTTTGTAATGATTTCAATTATTGCCTTACCATAGGTCCACCAATGATCAAATTCGTGTTCATTAGAATTTGTGAACACAAGAATGGCCTATATATCTCCCTATGGAAAGACCAAAATTGTAGAGATAGAGACTGTATAATGTTTTGCCATGCGTTTGCAATGATTTATAATTTCTTTTTGTGCAAGTCTTTTCAATTTGGCAAACCTAAATGAAGCGAAGTGAATTTAATGATGCACTCGATACTCAGAGGCTGAACCACACTGGTACTGGCCAAATTGATGGATTTCTCTTATATGTGGGTATAGTCAGTTTTGAAATAAGACTGTCCAAATTTTGGTGAATTTCAAATATGGATGACTTGCAGAAGAGAATACCAACATGATTATGTGTATGGAACTTTATTCAGGATGCAAATTCAGATGAAAATTTTAATAGAGTTGTTTGTTGGTATATGATGATAGAATTCGAGGTTAATTTTGTAAAGACAGAAACATAGAAGTATCTATGACTATGGGTTGCAAACAACTATTCTGTTTCTCTGAAGGATAATGTTGAAAGCTTCCTAGATTCCATTAGATTTTGATATTATTCAGAAGGCTTTGAATTAATTGGTTACTTCATTTTGAAAAACGGGACTTTATGCATTCAATTTTCATTATTTTGACGAGCAAACATTTTGTAAGGATAAACACAAACGAAAAAATAGAAATTTTTGTGTACACTTAAGTCCAAGTTTTTAGTATTTTGACTAATAGGTCAATTATGGGATGTGCTTGAAGTTAGCACCGCCATTTTGGATTTTCAATAAAAAAAAAGGTTGTGCTGTAATGTGCCCAACTTGTGCTGCTATGTGCCGTATTTAAAAAAAAAAATGTACTAAGGGTTTGGTTTTTAGAGGGTACCTACCCATTATTTTAGCGTGAAGTTAGCACCGCCATTTTTGATTTTCGAAAAAAGAAAAGTTGTGCTGTACTCTGCTCAACTTGTGCTGGCATGTGCCCTAAATATTTTTGAAAAATTCGCAACTTTGCAAGTTTTACGAATGAAATTTTTGCGAAATTTCAGAATTTCTTAAATAAAAAAGTAGTGCTGCATTGTGCTCAAAAAATTATACTAAGAACCAAAAAGAAAAAAAACAAAAATTCGCATAATTGCATCAATTATTGTCAAAACTAAACTTTGCGAAGGGCTATAGCGTGAAGTTAGCACCGCCATTTCCAATTTTCAAAAAAAAAAAAGTTGTGCTGTATTGTGCTCCACTTGTGCTGCTTTGTGCCGTAAATATTTAAAAAAATTATACGTTTCCAAATTTTACGGGGCTACAGCCCTTCACAAAGTTGAGTCTTGGCCATAATAAATGCAATCATGCGAATTTTTTCTTTTTTCTTTTCGGTTCTTAGTAGAATTTTTTAAGCACAACGCAGCACAACTTTTTTATTTAAGAAATTCTGAAATTTCGCAAAAAATTCATTCGTAAAATTTGCAAAGTTGCGAATTTTTCAAAAATATTTACGGTACAAGCCAGCACAAGTTGAGCACAATACAGCACATTTTTATTTTTTTGAAAATCGGAAATGGCGGTTCTAACTTCACGCTATAGCCCTTCGCAAAGTATAGTTTTGGCCATACTAGATACAATTATGCGAATTTTTGTTTTTTCTTTTTGGTTCTCAGTATCATTTTTTGAGCACAATGCAGCACAACTTTTTTATTTAAGAAATTCTGAAATTTCGCAAAAAATTCATTCG
This sequence comes from Dasysyrphus tricinctus, assembly GCA_963921185.1. Classification (NCBI taxonomy): domain Eukaryota; kingdom Metazoa; phylum Arthropoda; class Insecta; order Diptera; family Syrphidae; genus Dasysyrphus; species Dasysyrphus tricinctus. The sequence continues at coordinate 81,581,049 of OY992533.1, forward strand.
TAAAATTTGCAAATTTGCGAATTTTTCAAAAATATTTACGGCACAAGCCAGCACAAGTTGAGCACAATACAGCACAATTTTTATTTTTTTGGAAATCGGAAATGGCAGTTCTAACTTCACGCTTCGCAAAACTGTTTTTTGGCCATAAAAGTTACAAAAATGCTATTTTTTTTGTTTTCTCTTCGGAATATGGCAGTACAAATAGCGCAGAAAGCAGCACAACTTTGATTTTTTACAAAATTCAAAATTTGAAAAATTTTCATTCGAAAAACTTGCAAATTTGCAAATTTTTTAAAAATATTTACGGCACAAGGCAGCACAAGTTGAGCACAATACAGCACAATTTTTATTTTTTTGAAAATCAGAAATGGCGGTGCTAACTTCACGCTATAGCCCTTCGCAAAGTTTAGTTTTGGCCATAATAGATGCAATTATGCGAATTTTTGTTTTTTTCTTTTTGGTTCTTAGTATCATTTTTTGAGCACAATGCAGCACAACTTTTTTATTTAAGAAATTCTGAAATTTCGCAAAAAATTCATTCGTAAAATTTGCGAATTTTTCAAAAATATTTACGGCACAAGCCAGCACAAGTTGATCACAATACAGCACAACTTTTATTTTTTTGAAAATCAGAAATGGCGGTGCTAACTTCACGCTATAGCCCTTCGCAAAGTTTAGTTTTGGCAATAATAGATGCAATTATGCAAATTTTTGTTTTTTTCTTTTTGGTTCTTAGTAGAGTTTTTTGAGCACAATGCAGCACAACTTTTTATTTAAGAAATTCTGAAATTTCGCAAAAAATTCATTCGTAAAATTTGCAAAGTTGCGAATTTTTCAAAAATATTTATGGTACAAGCCAGCACAAGTTGAGCACAATACAGCACATTTTTATTTTTTTGAAAATCGGAAATGGCGGTTCTAACTTCACGCTATAGCCCTTCGCAAAGTATAGTTTTGGCCATACTAGATACAATTATGCGAATTTTTGTTTTTTCTTTTTGGTTCTCAGTATCATTTTTTGAGCACAATGCAGCACAACTTTTTTATTTAAGAAATTCTGAAATTTCGCAAAAAATTCATTCGTAAAATTTGCAAATTTGCGAATTTTTCAAAAATATTAACGGCACAAGCCAGCACAAGTTGAGCACAATACAGCACAATTTTTATTTTCTTGGAAATCGGAAATGGCAGTTCTAACTTCACGCTTCGCAAAACTGTTTTTTGGCCATAAAAGTTACAAAAATGCTATTTTTTTTGTTTTCTCTTCGGAATATGGCAGTACAAATAGCGCAGAAAGCAGCACAACTTTGATTTTTTACAAAATTCAAAATTTGAAAAATTTTCATTCGAAAAATTTGCAAATTTGCAAATTTTTTTAAAATATTTACGGCACAAGGCAGCACAAGTTGAGCACAATACAGCACAATTTTTATTTTTTTGAAAATCGGAAATGGCGGTTCTAACTTCACGCTATAGCCCTTCGCAAAGTATAGTTTTTGGCCATACTAGATACAATTATGCGAATTTTTGTTTTTTCTTTTTGGTTCTCAGTATCATTTTTTGAGCACAATGCAGCACAACTTTTTTATTTAAGAAATTCTGAAATTTCGCAAAAAATTCATTCGTAAAATTTGCGAATTTTTCAAAAATATTTACGGCACAAGCCAGCACAAGTTGATCACAATACAGCACAACTTTTATTTTTTTGAAAATCAGAAATGGCGGTGCTAACTTCACGCTATAGCCCTTCGCAAAGTTTAGTTTTGGCAATAATAGATGCAATTATGCAAATTTTTGTTTTTTTCTTTTTGGTTCTTAGTAGAGTTTTTTGAGCACAATGCAGCACAACTTTTTATTTAAGAAATTCTGAAATTTCGCAAAAAATTCATTCGTAAAATTTGCAAAGTTGCGAATTTTTCAAAAATATTTATGGTACAAGCCAGCACAAGTTGAGCACAATACAGCACATTTTTATTTTTTTGAAAATCGGAAATGGCGGTTCTAACTTCACGCTATAGCCCTTCGCAAAGTATAGTTTTGGCCATACTAGATACAATTATGCGAATTTTTGTTTTTTCTTTTTGGTTCTCAGTATCATTTTTTGAGCACAATGCAGCACAACTTTTTTATTTAAGAAATTCTGAAATTTCGCAAAATATTCATTCGTAAAATTTGCAAATTTGCGAATTTTTCAAAAATATTAACGGCACAAGCCAGCACAAGTTGAGCACAATACAGCACAATTTTTATTTTCTTGGAAATCGGAAATGGCAGTTCTAACTTCACGCTTCGCAAAACTGTTTTTTGGCCATAAAAGTTACAAAAATGCTATTTTTTTTGTTTTCTCTTCGGAATATGGCAGTACAAATAGCGCAGAAAGCAGCACAACTTTGATTTTTTACAAAATTCAAAATTTGAAAAATTTTCATTCGAAAAATTTGCAAATTTGCAAATTTTTTTAAAATATTTACGGCACAAGGCAGCACAAGTTGAGCACAATACAGCACAATTTTTATTTTTTTGAAAATCGGAAATGGCGGTTCTAACTTCACGCTATAGCCCTTCGCAAAGTATAGTTTTGGCCATACTAGATACAATTATGCGAATTTTTGTTTTTTCTTTTTGGTTCTCAGTATCATTTTTTGAGCACAATGCAGCACAACTTTTTTATTTAAGAAATTCTGAAATTTCGCAAAAAATTCATTCGTAAAATTTGCGAATTTTTCAAAAATATTTACGGCACAAGCCAGCACAAGTTGATCACAATACAGCACAACTTTTATTTTTTTGAAAATCAGAAATGGCGGTGCTAACTTCACGCTATAGCCCTTCGCAAAGTTTAGTTTTGGCAATAATAGATGCAATTATGCAAATTTTTGTTTTTTTCTTTTTGGTTCTTAGTAGAGTTTTTTGAGCACAATGCAGCACAACTTTTTATTTAAGAAATTCTGAAATTTCGCAAAAAATTCATTCGTAAAATTTGCAAAGTTGCGAATTTTTCAAAAATATTTATGGTACAAGCCAGCACAAGTTGAGCACAATACAGCACATTTTTATTTTTTTGAAAATCAGAAATGGCGGTGCTAACTTCACGCTATAGCCCTTCGCAAAGTTTAGTTTTGGCAATAATAGATGCAATTATGCGAATTTTTGTTTTTTTCTTTTTGGTTCTTAGTAGAGTTTTTTGAGCACAATGCAGCACAACTTTTTTATTTAAGAAATTCTGAAATTTCGCAAAAAATTCATTCGTAAAACTTGCAAAGTTGCGAATTTTTCAAAAATATTTAGGGCACATGCCAGCACAAGTTGAGCAGAGTACAGCACAACTTTTCTTTTTTCGAAAATCAAAAATGGCGGTGCTAACTTCACGCTAAAAAAATGGGTAGGTACCCTCTAAAAACCAAACCCTTAGTACAATTTTTTTTTAAAATACGGCACATAGCAGCACGAGTTGGGCACATTACAGCACAACCTTTTTTGTTTTGAAAATCCAAAATGGCGGTGCTAACTTCACGCACATAATTATGGGTCGAACTGGGACAAATAACTAGTTTCATAAATGGTTCAGCCAAAGAAATTTTTAATCAATATGTATTGAGTTAAACATTTTCATGGTCAATAGCAATTTTTGGAACCTCATTTCTGCATACAAAAAATATTTAAAACATAATTAAATTAATGGTTTTCACTCTTTTCCACACAAAAAGCGTCAAGTACATTATCCAAAGTTGTTTTGGAAAAAAGTGGAAATAATGCAATTTTTTTGAATGCAATATCTAGTGCATTGTTGCTTGGGAACTATAAATAAAAATAAATAAAAAAATTGGGTGGCGCAACAGCTCGTGGAGAACCAGGGCCTAGTGACTTACAACTCTCAACCATTCCTGTGTGCGTGTTGCAGGCAGGAACAGAGGGGATCTACAGTTTTTTGCCGAGTCCGAACGGCTGCTGTGAGAAGCACTTTTTCATGACAAAGTGTACTCTTGGAGGATTTGTCAGTTCCTCGCAAGACGCAGTACCTCGAATAAAACATTTCTGTTTTTAGGTGGCACGGCTGGGAATCGAGCCCACACCTTCGGCATGACAGTCCTACGCACTAACCATCATGCCACGAGGTACTACGTTGCTTGGGAACTAATTTTCTATATTGATTACTCTAGTTTACAAAATTTTGGGTCATGGTAGGGTCCTTAGAACAACTTTTTCACATAGATTTGAAATTTACTCTTTTAGTAACTATTGTAGTTCAAAAAACTTTCATTTTTTCACTAATTATTTAATAACTTCTACATTTATCTTCCGATATTGAAAAAATTTTTGCTTAAATCTTTGTTAAAATAATTGTTTTTCATTTGAGTTCATAAAATTATTCTAAATATTTTTTTCTGTCCATATGGTGGTTGTTCCATAACTAGAAATTTTTCCAATATACTCATTTTTAAAACTATGAATGCCTGTAACATAAAAATTTCAGTCCGACTTATACAAGCAGTACATCGCCGGAAGACGACAGATCAGATCATTCAGAAAATATACATTTTATGTAAATTAGCTAGGCCGTTCGTGAGATTTATGGCAATATCTGAAAAAAATAGCTGAGAAAATGATTTTTGCGCATTATGTATCTCGAAAACCCTTCTTTGGAAAACAAAATAATTTTTTTTTTGTGTTCAGTGACCCAAAATTATTCCAGAAATAATTATACATGACCCAAAATTTTGTAAACTAGTGTTATAGACAACTTCGTCATTTAAGAGTAAAACGAAATAAATCAGAGCTATGTATTAACTTTTTAAAAATTCTTAAAATAGTATTTTGTCTGGTAGAATGTAGTGTATCACATAATCAACAAACTTCACATAAATTACTTTTCGTTAACATTTACCGTTTATGAGTTGTACATGAAAATTCTTTATTTTTGACATTTGGCTTTTTGAGTATCACAATTTTGTAACTGACTCATATGGGAAAAATTTGTTAAATTAATCCTTTTAAGTAGAATATTTTGACATCTAAAAACTGAGTAGGTACATATTTATTTCTGACGAGTAAAAATCTCGCTTATCTGGGTTCTGGGAGCGCACTTAATATGTGTGCAATCTTCGGAATCATACGCAGGGTAAGGTGAATAGTGAGATACTTTTCTTTTAAATTAGAACATCTCGAAATTCTTTTAAGCAATCTTTTAAAATATTTAAAAAGATAAACCTATTTATTGGGCTGGTGCCGAAAAATCAAAACGTTTCTTTTTCATGGCTGCTCTCAAAAGTCTATAGAGTATAGAGGTTACCAAAATATTTCCTTAGGCTAGAAACGCACTTGCGATTTTCTGTCGCCGCGACTTAAAAAAACGTTCTCAACTCAATACAATTTCTTGGTCGCATATTCACGTTGTCGCTCATAATGTGTTCTATTTTTTGCGACTAAATAATCGCGAGACAGAAAATCGCAAGTGCGTTCCTAGCCTTAAATTTGGGCTTTTCGTAGTGATGTTTAGAGGTGGCTCATCAGAGTTTTAAGTATTTCGTATGTTGCGTTCTAACTTTGATAACTCTAAAACTAGTTATAGCCCAATTGAAACTAGAAAGAAAAAAGTATTTTTGTGTAAAATTTTTTATGTAGACAGGCAACTAAATGGTGTTTTTTTTAAAGGTATAGAACTTTGAAATGGAATGAAACAAAGATGATTTTTTTTAAATTGACATGAAATTTACTTTATTCGAAAAATAATCATTTGGCATTATAATTTAAATATGATGATTTCTGGCATATGACCGCCACGGCTGGCTCGGGCGTAGTCTAATCTAGAGGTCCAATTTTCGATGACTTTTTCCAACATTTGTGGCCGTATATCGGCAGTAAGGCGGTGAATGTTGTCTTCCAACTGGGAAATCGTTTCGGGCTTAACGGCGTAGACTAGCAACTTCACATATCCCTACAGAATATAGTCAAGCGGCGTTAAATCGCAAGATCCTGGAGGCCAATTCACGGGTCCGTAACGTGAAACAATGCGGTTACCAAACGTGTTTCCTTTAATAATTCAATTATGGCACGAGCTGTGTGACATGTTGCGTCGTCTTGTTGAAACCACAGCTCCTACACATCATGGTTGTTCAATTGAAGAACGATAAAACCAGCAGTCATGGTTCTATAGCGGTCAATATTGACTGTAACGTTCTGGCCACCATCGTTCTTAATGAAGTACGAACCACAATTGTTCCATCAACCCATAAAGGGCACCAAACAGTCAGTTTTTGTGGATGTAACGGTGTCTCAACATACACACTTGAGGATTTTCATCACTCCAAATACGGCAGTTTTGTTTATTGACGTATCCATTCAACCAAAAATGCTTCATCGCTAAACAACTTTCGCTTTAGAAAATTGGGATCAACGTCAATCTTATTTTGGGACCAATCACCGAATCTACGCCTTGCTAGGTGATCCTGTGGCTTCAATTCTTGGGGCCGAGGAGGAAAAAATTTCATATATGTAAAAGTGTTTAATATGGCATTTAGATACGGGCATTGAATATCGAACTCAAAAATATCACTTCAAAAATGTTGACTTTGAAATTTAATCTCTCAAAAACTATTCATTTAAATAACCTGGTAAAAGTGCAAATATGCCTAATAATTATAGGCCAATAAGTTTATTAAGCTCATTGAGCAAATGCTTCGAGCAATTAATAATAACTCGAATTGTTTCTCAAGTAACGAGTAATAATACCTTACCGCTTGGACAATTTGGTTTTAGGGCCCACCATAGTACAGTCCATCAAGTTGATCGAATCACAAAACATATTAAAACTAATTTTAGGAGAAGAAAAAGTACTGGAATTGTACTGCTTGATGTTGAGAAAGCATTCGATACAGTTTGGCATAATGGGCTTTTACATAAAATGTTAAGGCTTAAATTTCCAATGTATTTAATAAAAATTGTTCAATCCTTTTTATATGAAAGGAAATTCTAAGTATCAATAAATAATTGGTTCTCTGACATATACAACATTGTAGCAGGTGTTCCTCAAGCATCGGCCCAATTTTATATACTATTTTCACATATGACTTCCCATGTTTAACAAACTGCGAAAAAGCTATCTTTGCGGATGACACTTGTATATTCACATCTGCAATCTGCACTGAATGTGATACAAGATTATTTTTTCGATTGGAAGACTAGGATAAATGGCTCTTAGACACAGGCTATCTTTTTCTCACGAAAAAGAAAAGCCTGTTTCTTGCCTATAAACAATTTGCAAGTAAATGGTTTAAGCACTGAGTGGCGTTCAAGTGCTTAGTACCTTGGAATACACCTAGACAAGACTCTTACTTTTGGACTTCATATTCAAGAAGTAATTAAAAATATCAATATAACTACCAAAACTCTATATCCCTTTATAAATCGAAAATCCAAACTCAGTAATGAAAATAAGCTTTTGATCTACAAAGTAGTTTTTCAAGCAATTATGTTTTATGGGTCACCAGCATGGGGCAAATGTGCAGTTAGTCATATTCGCAGACTTCAAATTGCTCAAAACAAGGTTTTGAAAATGATCCTAAAGCTCCCATGGTCTTTTTCAACAGCAGAACTCCATGAAATTTCAAATATGGAACTGGTTTCGACAAGAATTCACCCTTATTACAATAGGCGTTTATCTTGAACGACAATTCTCACTTTTTGTGTCGAGTCACTTTTTAGGCGTTTAAGTGTCGGTATTGCGATGCTTAAACGCCACTCGTTGTCGACCAACTTGCGTTCCACAATATTTGACAAATTAAATTTTTAATACAACTGTCGTTTGTTTTCAAATTTAATTTCTGCCAATTGTTAATAAAAGTGCAAAATGAATAGTATTGCAGTATTTATTCTATTAAGAAATACGAATGAGGAAATTAACATACAACGTAGAAGGGAAGACACCAACAAAATTGATCTAATTAGAGAAAGACGGTTAATTAGATCCAAATCGAATCCATTAGATTTACCAGATGCAAAGTAAGTAGAGACACAAATAAAATGTCTTATATTTTCAATTAGGACTATTCTCTTATTTCTAGATTTGTTATGTACTTCAGGCTGAATAAGGTAGCCTTTATTTACCTACTTAACGAATTAGAGGACAAAATGCCACAAAGAAGAAGGCTATCGTCTGTGCCATCAATTTTAAAACTTGCTGCTGTATTGCGATTTTTTGCAGAAGGTAGTTACCAAAAAGGTGTTGGTAACGATTTTAATTTAGGTATGGCACAACCTACTATAAGTTTAGTGCTAAAAGAAATGCTTGACGTTATGGAAGCCCATCTATGTCCACGTTGGATTAGTTCCCATTACTCCGAGGAGGACAAAATGAGGCGAAAGCTTTTTTCTATCAAAAAGCGAGCATTCCTGGGGTAATTGGATGTATCGATGGCATAGCCACATCAAAATCCAAGCTCCAAAAAAGGAAGACCAACACCTTTATTATAACAGAAAAGGGTTTTATAGCTTAAATGCTATGTTTGTAAGTAATTTTTATATTCATAAAAAAAAGTACTTTTTCATATAGGTTTTATTTTCAGGTTTGTGATCATCGAATGAGAATAAGATATGTAGATGCCAGGCATGCTGGCGCAAGTCATGACTCCTTTGTATGGAACTCAAGTGAGCTCCAAGGGATTCTCCAAAGGAATTACGATGGTGGAGAACGAAATACCTGGTTGCTTGGTAAGTTCAAAAATATGATTGAACATATACACAACCATAAAACTTACATTTTTAGTTAATTTTATGATGAGTCGTTTAAAAATGTGTATTCGACAAAAACTAGCGTTTGAATTGACAAATAAAGCAAGTGTAACGCCAGTTATAATAAGGATAAGTGACGTTTTTCTCACAAAAGTTTAGGTTCCACCTAAATTAAGGCGTTACGCTTTGAAAAACGACTCTGAACCGCCCTTCGTAATACAAATATTTGAAAATGACATTCGTCGTATAAGCGAAACGCGTACTACAATAAGGGTGATATTAAACTTAAGGAACGCTATACTTTATCTTGCTCATTCTCAGATAACTCGTTGATTTCCAACCTTGCTTTATAGTTATAGTATTATTATAATAGTTAATTATTATATAAGTATATTCTGTGATATTATTCAATCAACTAATTTATTTATTTATTATTTTTAATTTAATTATTTATTTATTTATTTATTTATTGATTGGTTGATTTATTTATTTATTTATTTATTTATTTATTTATTTATTTATTTAAGCATTTATTTACTTATTTATCTGTGATTTATTTATTTAAATTTATTTTTGTTTACTATTATTTATTTATTTATTTATTTATATATTTATTTACTAATTTATTTGTGATGTATTTATTTGTTTTATTTTTGTTTAATATTGTTTATTTATTTATTATTTATTTACTCGTCCATTAATTTATTTATTAGTGGTGATTGTATGCATTTTTGTATTAATTTATTATTTATTTTATATTTGGTTTGTATCTTTTCTAATTATTTTGTTAATCAATTTTGTATTTATTATCTTGTTTGTTCACAATACATATTTATTTACTTGTAAGTCATATCCTATTATTTCTGTATCTTATTATTTATTCATTTACATTCCATGTGAAGTTTGGTTGAACTGCACCGCCCACCCTTCTTCTCGAAATTCTCTCATCATCATCGTGTCCTGTAACCCCGGCTGGGGCATAGGGCGTCAACAAAACGTCTCCATCCTTCACGGTCTGCTGCAAGGTACTTAAGCTGTGGCCACGTCTTTCTCTGGGATTCTGCTTCCGCTAAGACAGTTGATTTCCATGTTGTTCTTGGTCTTCCAACCCGCCGTGCACCCTGAGGATTCCATTCAAAGGACTGCTTTGCAATTTCATCGTTTGGTTTCCTCAGTGTGTGACCAATCCAACGCCATTTACGCTTTCTTATGTCGACGTCCAGCCGCTCTTGACTTGTCCTGCGCCACAATTCCTCATTTGATATTATTTGTGGCCAGCGAATCTTTAGGATGTGGCGAAGACAGCGATTCACAAAAGCCTGCAATTTCTTCGAAATGGTAGACGTGACTTTCCAGGTTTCACAAGCATATAACAGCACGGATTTGACATTGGATTCGAAGAATCTCAACTTAGTGCGTAAGGAGATTTGACTGGATTTCCAAATTGGGGACAGAGTACCGAAGGCAGCACGAGCTTTATTTATTCTACTTTTAACGTCCAGATCCGTACCACCGTTAGCAGAAACAATACTGCCAAGGTAGTTAAATTTTGTCCACTACTTCAACTGGCGTCTCCTGTAAAATAATACGCTGCTGTGTGGAGCGGCCTGTGAGCATTATTTTTGTCTTTTTGCTGTTAATTCTTAGACCACTCGACTCTCCCTTCACTTGCAGTGTTTGGCACATCCCGTTCAGCCCACTGATGTTATTTGCCAGTAGACATATGTCATCGGCATAGTCTAAATGACTGAGCCTTTCGAACGGTCTCCACTGAATGCCCTGTCGCTCAGCTGTACCAACACTGGCCGTCAATACGTCGTCCATCGCCAGCAGGAAGAGAATTGGCGATAGAACATCCCCTTGTCTCACACCCTGTTGCACTACGAAGGAGTCGGATAGCTGCCCATTGTGCAAAACAAAACACCTCGCGTTGTTGTAGGACTCTTTAATAATGGCAACAATTTTTGGTGGAATTCCTCTACCAAGCAACGATCTCCATATACATTCTCGGTTAACTCGATCAAAGGCCTTTTCAAAATCCACGAACATGAGGTAAAGCGGTGATTGATATTCCATCGACTGCTCGAGGACGATACGCAGGGTGTTGATATGGTCGACACACGATCGACCACTGCGGAAGCCGGCTTGATGCCTCTTGAGTGTAGACTCGATTCTATCCTTTATTCGCTCGAGTATGATTGTTGCCATTAGTTTTGGGAAAACGGACAAAACGATGATACCACGCCAATTGTTGCAATTCTTTAAGTCACCTTTCTTTGGCAACTTAACAATCACACCATCCTTCCAGTCCCTGGGATAGCTTTCGTTTTCCCAAATGTTTTGTATCAGCGGATGTAAAATACTAGCCGCTGCTACGGGATCGGCTTTCAGGAATTCAGCTGGTATTCCGTCCAGTCCAGCTGCCTTGTTGTTTTTGAGGAGATTTTAATTCTCTAATAGACCTATTTTTATTTTAATGAAGGTTTTTATGTAGCTTTTCCTTCAAAATATTTTAATTCTTGTTCTTTTGTTTATTAAATAATTATCAAATTGTCAGTAGTAAGGTAGATTTATACTAAAACTCTGTAAATTGTGCAATATAGTTTAAGAAAATAATGTATGAATATTCTGCTACAGTAAACAATAACAAATAACAAATAAATAACTTAATTTAATAATGAAATAAAATAAAATAAAATAAAATAAAATAGAAAAAAATAAAATAAAATAAAATAAAATAAAATAAAATAAAATAGTGGAGTAATAGCTGTCAAAAAAGCTAAGGCACATTACTGTATGTAATTTCGTTGATTTTAAATATATTTTTTTGCGGTAAAATTTACCACTACAAGTTTCACCTGCCTATTCTTTATCACTTACTCTTTTTAGTCTTTCTTTTTACCGTTAAGGCTCCAAAATGCTTGTAGAGACAGTAGATACCTTGGCCCTATTTCTCAGATCATACATCACAAACATTGTATGATTTTGACAGTTCTGCTGTATAATTTCTATTTCTCAGATTTGTTGTATGATCCACTATCATACAACAATGTATGACTGGAGATTGCACTGGAAATATTGGAATATTGTATGATTCTGTTTCTCAGAATTTTTTCATACACATCATACAACAAATTAACCTCAAATGTATTATACATTTCATACAGCAAATCAAATTGCTGTTTTCCCTTCACAACATTATAAAACCACATTTGTTTTTCATTTTGTCTATTTATTCTTTTTATTTGGCATCAAGTTACTGCATTATTACAATGTATTAAGATAGTTTTTGTATTCACAAATATTTTTTAAAAATTTAGCTTGAGGTGAAAATCGATAAAAATAAACGCTAATTTTGTCAAGCAATTCAGAGAACGAAGCTAAACTTTATTTAACTATACAAAGTCAAAAAACTCAAAGAACACGAACTATAAAAATAAAAACCTACGAATCACTCTTTCATTTTATTTTCACATGCTAAAAGAAAACAAAAATCACAAACAAATTGAATGACAATGAAATGTCAAAGTCATACATTTCATACAACAAACAGAAGTATCATACAACACTTCCAATGAAATCTGAGAAACAGAAAATTGTATGATGTGTATGATGTATGAAGATGTTGTATGAATGTATGTGATGTATGATCTGAGAAATAGGCCCCTGGCGTCCATCAGCTAGAGACCTACAAAAACAGGTTTCGAACGATTGGTCAATTGAGTGGAAAAGTTGGTTCCCAAATCCACGAACTAAAACTAGCAAGAAGACGGGCGGTCTCTCTTGTCGAAGTGCCAGCGGATGAGCTGGAGAAGTAAGCGAGTCAGGCGGACTCTTACTCATATCTGAACAAAACTCATCAAAGCATCATTGAAATGAAATTAACCTTACGTAACGTAACGTAGCTTATCATTTTGTCAGAAAAATGGGTTGTTAACTTGGTCAATAATTTTTTGAACTTAACTTTTTTTTAATTGGTAAGGAAATAGATCTAGCGAAAAGAAAAGAGCTGAGTAGATCTCAGAAGAAACTTTTTCTCGATTTTAATACTTTTAAATTTTCTCGAATAGTTTAGTTTAAGTTAAGTTAGTTAAGTTAAGTTTAATTTCTTTGAATAAACCCAAATATTATTGATGAACTAAGAACACCCTGTATATCACAAAAAAAAAAATCAAGCATGTACTCCTGTACACTCAATTTTTCATGATGGCTTTAACAATATATTAATTTTAAACTATTCTTTAAACCCGTCCAAATTTTGAAAACGTAGATAGGATGAAAACCTCCCCTTGTTTTCCAATTGGAAATACAGTGGCAAATTTTATGAGCAAACAAGTTGAAATCCTGACGGAATCCTAAAGGAAAGCCCACACTATGCTGATCAATATTTATTGTTAACATTGTCGATCAGTATGCTAGTGTGTACGTCAAAGACTTTCGTAGCAACAATTTGTGAGGATTGAAATTTTCGAACGATGCGTTAGGATCCAACCGAAGGGTTTAGGGATCGAATCCTGGGAATACCCAACTTTTTTATTGTGAACAATAAAGTTAAAACGATATTATTAGCATTTAATACTTATTCACAACAAATATTTCATTTTTCATCTAATAAAAATTGATTAATAATGCACAAAACCAATAAATTAATGTTCATGAAATTAAAACCCTATAAACGCTTTTAACAAAATGGAATTTGTTGAACAACTTTGTCGATTGCTATCCATTTGAATCGGGTTGTGTTCGGGTCAAAAAATGTTGATTGGCACGTCTACACTTACTCAACACTGTTGATAATCGATGTTGATCTACACAATTCAACATAATGTGGACGCGGCTTAACAGTAATTAAAACTTCATACATTATCGTTGTTGTTCCAAGGAACCTCTTAAGTCTTTTTATAAACTAAAATACTCTCGTTAATAGGTAGGTACGTCATATTTGATCATATTTTAAAATTACATAAAGTTCTCTAAATTAATGGTTTCTAAGTCTGACTCTTAAAACATTAAAATTTTCCAACATGTCAGTGAAAGATCCTTCAATTTCCAAATATTCCAAAATAAAATATAAAAATGGAGAACTTGCTATTAAGCTTCGCGGATGTAATACCTATACTCATAGCTAATCTTTCAAAGGATGTTGTAGTTATAAATGTGTACAGGTACAAAGTTCAATACGCAAACTAACTTCCTCTACTTAAAGAAGCTTAAAAACATTTTCAAAATCTTCCTAACAGAATATGATAACATTCCACCACCAAAAATGCCAGCTTAATTTACCTATAATGATCTTATACTGAAATTAAATCTCATTCATAAGTGAATGAAACATCATAAGCGAATGCAACATCAAAGTGTTGAAGTTAAAATAGACGAAAAGTATAGGATTAGGTATAGGTATAGTAGGTATAAACTTCTTTTCCTATAACGCAAATCGCTCTGGAGCAATTTCACTCTTATACTGATGGTATAAGATCTGCATGTAACATCATCTTGTTCATAATATTGCAAATGACAACACTTATGGTAAGCTTTCCGCTTTTTTAGTACCAACAACCTTACAAACAACTACTATATACACAACCACTCGCTTGCTTTGCAAGCTTCTTTCCGTTAAGATACTTTAATGTCAATTTAAAAGATAAAATAAAAATAAAAAAAATGAAAAATGTTAAATTTGATTGCACTTGAACGTTGTCGCAACATCATCAACTTCATTGCGAAAACATCCTCATTCTGACTTAATTTACATCAGCCAGCATCCATCTTTCTGTTTTTGCTTTTATATATACACGACGACACCCCCCAGAAAAAGTATTAGAATGGTGAATAAAAACCTCTACTCCTCTTCCGTCATCTCGCCTCACCACCAAATGACATCTTCTTTTACACAAAGAGGACGAAGAGAGCTTTTTCTGCATCAAGGACATGCAATGCAAGCAAATTGTACATCGTACATTAGTTTTCATTAAGTTGCACTAGCGTAACGACATAACGTGTTGTCAAGACTTAAGGACATGACACGAAATGATATGCTGCAGGCAGAGGATTATAAGGAAACTACTTCCCTCTCGTAAAAATAGTTGGCGCATAAGGACTTAAACATAAAAAAAAATATAAAAACAACACACACACATCGCATATTAAAGGGAGGTGTTTAGGTTCGGTTGGGGTAGTACTCTCAATGCATCCTGGAAGATAGAGTGGTGTGCAAAAAATATGTTTTTTTTTAAATGGTTGATGGGCTTAAAGTAATGAAGATAAGACGGATTATTTAATTGCAAAATTAACTTTAAGGAAACCTTTAAGCGTTTTGACAGTCAGAACAGAAGTTTCTGAATTTTCCTTTTATCCGAGGTACTTGCACCCTCATCCGTATTTGCCATTTTCATTGAAAAACACTTTTCCTTAACGTCCTTCCCAGGCTTCTCTATCTATTTTCTATCCAATTGATGATATTTATCTGAACCTTTCAAAAATTAAAAAAAAGTTGTCTTAAATATTCTTTTATTTCACAATGCACAAGACACATCACAGCACTGTAATATCATTGAAGCTTAAACCAAGGTGAATGCTCTATTTGCATGTGAAAATGATGCTTCTTACGCGACGAGGAACACATTTTCATTCACAAAAAAGGCACAAAAAAAATAAAAATAAATAAAACAGATGCTAGACAAAAATGTGGATCTAATTCATGTATAGAGAACAATATAAGGATAGTGATGTGGGTTTTTAATCAAAAGGACTATGTTATAAATGGTGGTCCTTATAGTTGAAGAGTTTTCGTCTCTATATTTAAAGATTATTTTTGTATTCATACAAAAAAGGATTAAATTTTCTAACAATGAAAGTATTACGTCGTTTCAACAACAAACTGACCATTTTTCAAGATTAATCTATAAGGACATTAAATCCTGGGTAAATTTATAGAATCCACATAGTCAATTACCTAAAGCAGTTCTTAAGGAAAAAAGATAAAAATATTAAAAAGACCATTTAAAAATGTCTGAAAAGGATATATGGCTTGGTAATGTTTTCGCTTTATTGTCCTTGTATCTTTTCAATATATATTTTATTTTTTCATTTAAGGACATTGGACACACTTATTTTGGAAATAGGTACCCATGTATTTTTTTTTAATTGAATTGAATTTTATTGTGACCACACGTAGGTAGATATTGGCAGGAACCCATAATAAGTAAGAGATTTTTAAGGAAAATGTTACCATGAAAACTGGGGTAGAATAAATCCTTTTGAAAAAAACCCTTTTTAACAAGACTCTTTGTCTCCATAACGTACGATTGTTATCCGTCTTTGATTGATCTTCATATCTATTTATTTGGATTTTCCATTCACCTTTCTTTTTAAGTCAATTGTGATATAAGAAATAAATACATAGGATTCATATATAAAAAATGAAAGGATTACAATATACAACCCCAGAAAGGCATTTAGTCAATACAAAAAAAAAAAAAAAAAAAATCCTGCAAGAGAACTTATCAATCAAATTTATTTTGACAACTGGAACCTGTCTCATATAGATGAAAGAAATTCCATCAGATAATTTTATTCCTTTTAAACATCTGCTCACGGATCTTTGAGGAGAATGTGATAAAAAGGACGAAAAATTAAAAGAATGTTTTCTGAATATAAATAATTATTGGTTGGTGAATATTTATAGACGAAGCTACCGCGCCAAATCAGAGCCCGTTTAATTCCACTTGTTGACAAACCTTCCCTACAACACATAGAACTACTATATCAATGTACTTGTCCGTATTTGATGGCTCTCTCTTTGCTTACGCTTTTAAGTTGCTATAGCTAGTACTTACTTACTTATCCTTAGATATTGCGGTCTTCCATCGGTTGCGGTCCCTCGCACGCTCTCTCCAGTCGTCGAGACCCAGCGCTCTTGCGTCAACTGCCTGGTCCCCGTAGCGGAAGTTTGGTGTTCATAGTCTTCTTGAACCTGGAGGCTGGGATTCGAGGATTTTCTTGGCTGGACCGTAGTCGTCCATTCGCTCGATGTGGCCCAAGCCAGTGTAGTCGACGTGGTTTAACTCTTTGGACTACATCTTGGTACAGCTCGTACATTTGACGATTGAATCTTCTCCTTCAATCGCCCCCTTCGCATATTGGACCAAATATCCGCCGAAAAATTTGGATCTCGAAAGTTCCCAGTATCAATTCCTCTTTTTTACTTATCGTCTAGCACACAGCGCCGTAAGGTAGAACTGGTAAAATTAGCGTTTTGTAAAGCGTGCACTTTGTCTTTCAAGAAAGGATTTTTGAACCCATTTGTTTGGCCAAACCGAAGTATCAGCAGCGGTTCGCTGGGGTAATTCTGTCGGATTTTCACTAAGGTGTCGTTCATGGAATTGATGTTTTGTTCCGAGGAAGTTGAACTCCTAGTCTACCTCAAAATTACTACTACCAACAGAGACGCTTTGTCCTAGGCGGTGCGGATAGATAAGGCTTTGTTTGTTAATAGCATATACTTTGTTTTGTCCTCATGCACTCAATAGCTGTGAATGCATCAAGTATAGCTCTCTTGGAGCGGGCGATGATTTCAATGTCGTCCGCTTAGCCAAGCAGTTGAGAAGACCTGTTGAAGATAGCCTTCTATGTTAACACCACTCTTGCGCAGTATCTGCTCCAGGACTTTGTTGAAGAAATCACAAGACAGCATCCTTGTCTGGAATAGCTGGAATATTTTGGAACGTCATGCGACATAGCTGGATCAGATTTTTCACGATCCCGAGTTCCGACATCGCCAATTGAAGCTCTTGGCGACTTATGCTATCATATGTGACTTTGAAGTCGATGAATAGATGGTCGGTATCGACTTGAAATTCATTGATGATTCCAGGATTTGCCTCAATGTGAAGATTTGGTCTATCATTGATCTTCCTGGCCTGAAGCCACACCTACGTAGTGCCAATCATAGTGTTGCAGAGAGGTTTTAGACGCTCACATAGTACGTTGGATAGGATCCTGTAGGTGACATTAAGCAGGGATATGCCTCTGTAGTTCATGCAGGACATAGGATTGCCTTTTTTGTCGATTGGGCCCGACCAGTAGTCAGGCTTACTTTCCTTCTCCCGCACTTTGTTGATGAGCTGGTGCATCCACCCTATCAGGAACTCTCTTACATACTTGAAAAATTTCGCAGGTAGGCCACCTGAGCTGGCGGATTTGTTGTTCTTAAGCTTGTGGATGGCTTTCTTAACTTCATCAGTACTGGGCACTGGGACTGGATCTTCATTGACTGGTCTCATGCTAATTTGATTCCCTTGTCGATTCTTTAACATAATGTCCATTAAGCTATTGCTCGAAATGCTGCTTAAACACGTCTATACAATTCGGCGTTTCCTTCGCTGTTTCGAAGAGCTTGCGTACCGGTCCTATAACCATATGCCAGTTGCTTGGCTGTTTTGTAGAACCAGCGGGTGTTGGTGGTGGTGATAGACTCCTCGAGATACTAGACCTGAAAGGCTGCGGATAGTCTTTCTTTTAGGGCAGGGTTTTTCTCTTTCTTTCTCTTTTCACGGTATTCCACTCTTGCTGCTCTTATTTTCCATTGCAGAATTTGCATTCATGCACTCCCAGTCTCCTGCTTCAATACTGCGCATTCATCATCATACCACATGTTCTTTTTTTGGGTGGTTGATAGCCTAATTTGGTCTCAGCTGTTTCCTTAATGATGTCGCGATACTGGTTCCAATGGTTGCTGACGCTTGTGGCTAGATGTATGGCAGAAAGTTTCCCGGTCAAGTGCTCACTGTAGTCTCTGGCTTTCTCAGAGAGCTTAGGCATGTAATGTTGAGTTTCTTTTTGGGCGGTCTTCGTTTTCTTTTCGTTGAACAGTTGGACTCTGAACATTGTCACAACAAGAAAATGGTCAGAGTCCACATTTGCACCTCGGAAAGTTCGCACGTCCATGTGTATATTTTGCGCCAATTAGCACGTGGTCAATTTGGTTGGCAATTCGACCATCTGGAGATCGTCAGGTTGCTGTTTGTATCCATCGCCTGGGGAACCTAGTGCTACCTATCATCGTATTACGAGCTGCAGCAAAGTCGATTAGTCGAAAACCGTTATCTGTTATCGTTTCGTGGAGGCTGTGCTTTCCAACTAATCTGCCAAATATATTTTCCTTTCCGACTTTAACATTGAAGTCTCTGAGCACGACTTTGACATCGTATACTCCGGACAGGCTCTGTCCAGGAGGTCGTAAAACTCCTGCTTGTTAGATTCCTCAGCTTCATCGGTAGGAGCTTGTGCACATATTAGATTGATATTTTGGAAGGTAGCTTTGATGCGGATCACAGCCAGGCGATAGCTAATCGGCTTAAAATCGATGACTTTCGATCTGAGTCGATTTCCCACGAGCGACGAATCCGCATCCTAAATGTATTTATTTATTTATTCGCTTAATTCAAGCTTATATAATAATAACAATAATTAGATAACTTAAACCATCTTAAAAAACTTAATCTGACTAAAAACTAATGAGAAGTGGTTTAGAGATAACCAGAGTAAAGGTTTTTTCTAAGGGAGGAGACCCTACATGGCTAAAATCAATAGGGCTGGCCACGATACCAGAAAAGTCTCGGTATCGTTTGGTATCGGTATCGAAAACTGAAACCATACTGAGACCAAACTAGCTTCCAAACACCCAAAACGATACTGAGACCAAACCGAGACCATACCGAACCTTATGTACCAAAATTTACCGAGACTCTGGGTGCAATCGTTTGGTATCGGCAGAAAAAATGGATTTTTGAATATTAGTATTAAGTAATAACTTTTTGTTTTTGGTGTCTCGAAAACGGCTCTAACGATTTGCCATATATTCTCAAAATTACTTATTTTTAGCTGAAGGGAGGCTAAGGAAGCGTTTTTAGTAAAATGCACCCACTGCCACCCCTATTTTTAATAATATCTTGGTTTCTCGGGAATTGCTTATACGATTGGGATGAAATTTTCATAACTTTCGTAAACGCCTTGTAAGCGATTTGGAAGAAATGTTAGGAGTTAGTTCTTATTAACACTGAATGCGACCGAGACAGAGACCGATACCGATACCAAACTTAGTCATACGATACTGAGACGAGACTTAGTAATACGAGACCGAGAAGGATACCGAGACGATACCGACATTTTTCAATTTAAACGATACCGAGACGATACCAATAAAAGTCTCGTTTGGTTTGGTATCGTGGCCAGCCCTAAAAATCAAGGACATGCTGTTGGCTAATCGTAACAGTCTTTGATGACAGCTGTAATAAATGTCGCAATCTTTTCGTTATACCTGATCCTATCCAGCGTATCTTTTGGATCGCAGTAATATCTGCCTTGTACCACGAGACGACATATTCAAGTTTTTGAGTAGCACCTGGCGTATAGAGTGTCTTTATTTTCCAGGTGCATACTCGTAGGTCATAGTCCATTAAGTTCCGGGTCTGGTTTGAAGGGGTCGTTATCCGAGGTTTCACGCGTTTCTCTCGTAACAATTGTTTTTTTTTTTTTACTGTGGTCGGGTCGTTAGCCCAACGCACTAACCTCCAATCTGTATGGCCATGGGTTTAATGTCGCAATTCTTTCCTTAATCAACATTCACACTTGCAAATACTTTGAGTTTGAGGTATTGTAAGCACTTGATATGTGCAGGAAAAGATACAGCCTAGTTCCTAGTTCCTACAACATCCAACCACTTATGCAAAACTAACGGTAATTATCATTACAAATGTTAAGAAACAGCTAAAAAAATAACAATATAATGTGGGAACTAAATTCGTCAAAAACCGAATGGTTTTGCTTCCCTTTAAACGTGGATTTAACTCCCACTTCCAAGTAAAAAATCAATCAATAAGTTAAAAACTTCCTTACCTAAATCCAGTTTTTTTTAAATGCAAAAGAAACTTTGCATACACCCGCAGTCTCGCTATCTTTTACCAAACCCAAAGTTCTCATGCAATTAAAGTTAGTTACCTCTTTATTTATAAAAATGTGTACTTTGTTCTCATAAAGAAGTAGACTATTTTTCACCTTACCTGATAGGAACTAAGTCCACTTCGTTTAAGTGGATTTAGTTCCCATTTAATGAATACTTACTCCCTCAGTGGACTAAGTTTCCGGGGCGGCTTAGTTCCCTGCACCTTTACTTTACTACCGCAACCATTCGAAATGTTTCCGCACAGGGCTGGGATACCGATTTTAGCATAAGGTGGGTTAGGTACTGACAGTTGACACCCTTCTGTACTCTTTCCATAATATCGATGCAAAAATCAGACATTGAATTACAGCTCGTTTCCATATACATACATATATGCTACTATGGTAGGTAGATAAATGAACCTTGAAATCGATGAAGTATTTGATTTTAGGACTTTTCTCTGTCTTCAAATATATTTTTCATTTGTCATGAGACTTGAATCTTATACACACCAAAACCCCTTGTTTCGGTATATATTTTAAATATTTTTAAATTTTCTGCTGAGAACTTGAGTGTCTTCCCATTTACTTTGTATATCTAACGACACAAGAGACCATACACAAAACAAAAACTTTAAAAGTTAACACATCTTCATACCGTATAGCTATCTACCCTCAGACTAAATAATCACCACCACGATTACACCCAAACTTTGTAAAAATATTCCCGTGGAATGCATTATATTAAGCTTATCAACTTCTCTCATGAATCTCCATTAGAAAAGTGAAAGGTTTTACTTTCCGGGGACAAAACTTTCCCCATAAAATTTACAATAGAATCAGAAACTATAAACAACAACGAACAAAAAAAAAATAAACCTTATTCCAAAGAAGTTCGAAATCTATTGTATCTCCACATGTATGCAACTCATCCATATCACTCGGCCTCTCTGGAGCATTAAAGTGCAACGAAAGGCTACCAATTTGTCATTTTGAAAATGAAGGCCGCCACTATGTAGTAAGTTGTCGGTCGGTTGGTCGCTCTGGCAGTCGGTCGGTATAAAGAGAACTAGAGAGATGCCCAAGCCCACCCTCTCTTACTGATGATGGATGACCGCTGCGATTTATCTTGCTCCTTAGCTCCACTAAAGCGACATGCAGACGGAAAAGTTCACCAAAAAGCTGTTCCGAAGTGTCCGGTGGGAAGTAGACAAATGGCCTCCCCAGAGTTTATGTTTTACGGGAAAAATAAATAACTCAACAATATAACCAGCAAGTCGGGTCAAGAGGAGATGCCCTGGATGGTAGAATCTCTCAACTCGCCATCAGAAAATGGTAGCCAATGTTACAAAGTGTACGGCAAATGACTTGACTCTAGGGTATCTTTTTCAAACTTAAAGTGGCAACACTCTTTAATTGGATTGAGTTCTTTATATTCACTAACACCGCTGGGATTGTGCGGCGATAGTTAGTGGAGGTGGTGCTTCTAACAAATGATGGTGCTTCGAAATGATGATGGAGTCCATTAAAAAATCTTTTCTTTCATTGAAAAGTTTCTAGTGAAAGTTCAAAGTTTTGATATATGACTTATGCCTCCAACAACAACTGTTCTCTCTCAAATTGGAGGCTTAATGCTTCCCTTGGGGTAACCCATCCAATCCAATGATGAAATAGTAGTAGATATGGAGTTCTTTTCAATGTGCGACTTTCATCATGAAATTAATTTACCAAACCACCTGCCAAGAATGGAGTTAAAAATAGTATGCGTGCGTGCGCGTGCGTTGTATGCGATAATCTTGGTAGGCCATCTACACCTTTGGCCCTAAACCACAGTTCCTATTGACTCCCTAAAGGTTTTCAAACTTGGATTGATTGCTGGAATTGACAAAAGCCTTTGGTTATTTTTGTTCATTGTCAAAAAATATAAAACTATAGACATTTACTTTGAGGCAGGGTCGTGATTGATGAATGATGATCATGCACGCGTTGTACTCACGAAAAGGCTACTAAAGAAGTTTTACTAATTGCATTGCTTTTCATTCGGATAAGGAAACTTTTAGGTTCGAAAGGTCATTTATGCGGATCGGGAACGATTTTAAAATTTTCAGCTGGAGGCTGGTGCTTCAGTGTTGTAAGGAAATCGTGAGGAAAAGAAGAAGCCGATTCATTTTAGTTCAATCTATTGGACTTCGTTTGAAAGTGGAAATAAAAATGTGCGCATGATGAGATATTAATCGGTTGGGCGTGAGGGAGAAAAATTAATTTGACTATAATAAGACTGCTGAAATCGAATAAAACAAAAAGTATGTTATCGTCAATTTTTGTTCCATAAGTTTAGTGGCAAGATTCATCAGCTTTTGACCCGTCTTTGTAAAAATGTTTCGATTCATCTCCCACGGAAGTCATATGCTCCCAGGAGCCCTAGAATGAATAGTGACCTGTAAGTTACTGTCGAAACTGTTGTTTTGGGATGGTGTTATCAATATGACTTGGGAGTGATCCGATTTAATTCTAAATGGTGGAATGGCCAGTGTTATTTTTGGTCTATAGCGAGGAAGCTTTTTCTGCAAATAGCTGTATTGGCAGCAGAAAGTCTAATGTGGTGGAGGTTGTCATACGAAGTATTCCACTTATGCACAAACACTTTTATAGAAGGAGGATCCACCTGAGGGATTCTAAATTTCCTTGAGAATATCACACTCTGTCTTATGAGGGTCGATTGTCGACCCCCAGACTAATTGGCTTGTATATTTAAGGCGTTTTGTAAGAGTTCTTTTAAGAAAGTAACACGCATTCCTGATACGGCAATAGAAACATCTTCCACGCAAGTAATCGTTCTCTGCTGCAGGCCATTTCAGCAATTCATTTGCTTTCAAGTTCCAAAGAGAGGGTGACAGAACATCCCCTTGTGGCTTACCACTTCTGACAAAGCTTCTAGCATTTTTTGATTAATCAATTCACCAAGCGAACCATTTACCTTTAGAAATGTCAGTGCAGATGCTATTGCAGGTATGATCACATGGTTAAAAGCGCCCTCTATATCTAAGAAAGTAACCATATGGAGAGAGTATTCGATAGTTCGTACTATATTTCCCTTTGAAATAAGCATGTTGAGCAGTGGATAAATATAAAAGTCGTGGATCTAGGTATGCTTGTTCGTCTAGGTGGGTATCGATAAAACGTTCATAGGTTTTAAGAAGCTAATTAGAATAGTCTCCAGAATGGGCAGAGTTTAATAAGCATTAAAATAATTCTATAAGAATAAATAATTTTGATAACAAAATGTTCTGCAAGACTCTGTTCTTGGCGCTTCGTTAAAGATAGGAGAATTTTTAATATAAAATTGCTAAAAATTAAAAGCATGGCTTGATGGCATGAATGAAAAATTCCAGATCTATTACGGAATGATAACGTTACTTACTTAGGTCCTCGGACCTGTTACATCCGTGAGACTCCCCTTGTGAAGCATAGGGCCTCCACTACACTTATCCAATTCGCCAATGCATGTGGTTTCTGGAGATGTACCTCAGCATTCTCCAGCTCTTCTCCAGCTCCAGTTGAGCAGATTCCTCTATGATCGTTCTTTGCCAAGTGCTTCTAGGTCAGCCCACCCGTCTTCCAAGCTGCGTGAGAGGGTTCCATTGCATCACTTGACTCGCAATGCACTCCTCACCTTTTCGAAGCGTATGTCCAATCCACTGCCACTTACGTTTTTGTATTATAGAGTCAATGGTTTCTTGACCTGTGCTTGCATGAAGTTCATCAATGGAGAAACGGTTAGGCCGAGCGCTTGCAGCTTTCTTGGGAAAGTGGGTGTAACTTTCCAAGTGATGCTCCTAAAAAGAAGCATGGATTCAACATTGAAGTGGAACTGCAGTCGTATATATGTAGGCCTTTAGGCTTATAGAGTTGTTTCATCATATTTTGAACAGCATTCCGTATGCAGCTTTTGCTTTCCCGATTTAGCTGATTTTACCCGATTTTGGTCCTACCATACCTATACAGAGACAATTCTCCCAAGATATTGAAAAGTCTCTACCATCTCTACTGGTTGTCCAGAAATATCTACTATGGCAGATGAGGAAGTTTCAAGGCTGACCGTTTTTGTTTTTGCCGTGTTAATCTTAAACCCAACGGTTTCAGCTACTCTCTCCATCCTTGCTGTCATTTGATAGAGATCTATGATCCTATGAAAGAGGAAGCATACGTTGTCCGTACAGTCAAGATGTTTCAGGTATAATTGCAGATTCCACTGAATATCTCTATTTGCAATCAACAAAACTGCATGCAGCACATCACTTATCACCAACAGGAATAGTATTGGTGACAGGATACAACCCTGTCTCACCCCATTTTGGATTCCGACCTCCTCTGCCAACCGTCCTTAATAATACCAATCAATTTATGGAGGATGCTCCCTTGCGCAAAGTAAGCTTTATAAATTCTCTGATGACACTGTCAAATATCATTTCGGAGTCGATGTCGATGAACAGCAGACGAAGTGGTGATCGATATTCAACGCAGTGCTCGATGATGATCCATAAGAAGTTGATGTAGTTCACACAGGAAGATCCAGTTAGGAATCCTGCTAGTTCAACGTCTAGCGTGTCTTCGAGGTTGTCTTTTGTTCGCTACAAGACAATTTTTGCTTTTACTTTGGCTACAAAAAGCTGCATGCGAATTCCTCTCCAGTTTTCACAATGCGTAAGGCTTCCTTTCGTTGGGAACTTGATAGTTATTCCCTTTTCCCACTCCTCAGGGAAACTCTCTGTTTACCAAGCTCCCTCAATGAGTGGTGCTGCTCGTAAGAGCTCTGTCAAGTCCAACCGCTTTTTTTGTTCTTCAGTGCTCTGATTGCTGTTCTGATTTGTTCTCTACTGGCGATGGGGAAAACAGTGCGTATTCGGGAATTTGTTACTATGGACAGGTTATTTGGTGTTGGATTGACTTCACTGGGAAAACGCGGTTCAAAACCGTAAAAAAGTGCTCCTTCCACCATTTGAGCAGGTCCTCATCCGAAACTAGGAGTGATCCGTCCGTGTCTTTTACCAGGTTTTGCTAAGAGCTTTAGGCAGGTCTTTGGCTATTCTATATAGATGGTTCTACTGTCACACCTACCTGCGGCCTCTTATGCTTCTGTTGCCAGTACGTTGGCATAGTTATGCTTATCACGTCAAACGCTACGGTGAACTTCTCTTACCTTCATGCGATACGCAGAATCAAGCTCGTTTCTCCCTGCTGATAGAGTAGCTGCAATGCGAGCTTTGAGTTGCTTTCTTTCTTCGATCCTAGCCCAAGTTTTTTCGAAAAGCCAGGCAATGTTTCGTCCTTGCGACTGACTGACTCAGCACCGGATATAAAAACATTTTTCACAACACACCAATGGTTTTCGATGGAGGTGGGTTCCGTGATACTGATTGCTCTCAATCCTTGTGAAAGGTGGTCCCCTAGCTGTTGGCGGACTGCAGGATCCATTGGTCTATCTGTATTGAACTTTGATACTCGGGTGTTTTCTTAAAATCTTCAAACTGTAGCTGTGCGTAATCTTACGAAAGCAACCACCATCAGATGGTGGTATCTGGCCATTGCATGTCTGCATCTTTTCTGCTTCGAACGTCCTGGAGACTGTTTTCAAATCGCTGACTGATTTCTGGAGTAGAGAAGTACAGTGTTACGAGTTGGAGACTTAAACTTCCCGAGCTCAACCATCTAACTTCAGTAAACCTTATAAGATGGCAATCTTATACCGCATTAAATCTTTCTCTAATTGGAGGAATCTGACTTTTTGAGGACCTTCACTGTCATTGTCTTAACATCCCAGAAACCAATCTTTTTCCGGGTAAAATTGCAAGAATTGTCAACGTGTAATCATTTCTTATCCAAGGCATACTATCGGCATCGTTAGCGGAATTGATTTCAGTTACGAAGAATGCTAGCCTCCGTAACATATCCTAGAGAGCTAGGCCTTTCGCACTTGTAATTTAAGCCTATTCACGTATATAGGGATACGCAGATAGTTGCCCCCGGCAACCAGCACAAACAACAAATTTTAACCTATGGTAAGCAAAACTAAATGTTGGTAATAAGTGTCAATTGGTCAACCACAAAAGTGGTTTTTAAGTATAAATAAATAAAAAGAACATTTGTTATTAAAAGATCCACAGTATATTGTGACTGTCAAACGAATAACTTGACAATTTACCTATGTACGTAATTTCTAAAAACTTTCACGTACCTGAAGATCAAAATATTTTTAAGCAGCTGGCGGTTAGATCGTAAAGGTATTAAATTATCGTTCTTAAAATCAGAGGGGCAAACATTCTGTCTTAGTGACTTACGCGCAAACTTCAATCGACGGCGAATACAATTATACTTCCAAGGTATAGAATGCTAGCCTCATATACATTATGATAAATTCCATATGGAATTCATTGACCCAATTAGTGCCAAGGCCTGCCCTGAGAACCCAATCTTCGCAAAAATACATTTCAACAAAATGATTTGGTATTTGTGCAATGTCGATTGGACTCCAAAGGGAATTTCGGCGGAATTCAGTTAAAAGAAAATATCACAAACTTTATCATCCCAATAGTCTGCCAATGAGTTCTGATGCAGCATCAAGCGTAAGCATCACATTCCCTATGCGTATTGCATTTGAGATACCATTCGTTCAACATACCGCAAAATTTCTAAAATTATCTGCAACTTTTTCGAGTAGGCTATTATTTCGCGTGTGAGTCTGCTTTTCCCTGATGAAACGCGAGAGACCAACAAAAAAAAGGCATCATCTGACAAATTGACGTTTCGGGGATTTATGTACGTTACACAAGTAATTAATGCTCTGGGAGATGAATAGAGCTGGGATGCTCTTCTGTGGAACAAATTAGTTACATGATCATGTGGCGGCAGCGGTGGCGGTGGGCGCCTCATTCTGGTGGAACAATTGTAAATCTTCTTGTGAAGCTTTGTTTTTATATGTCTTATGTTTTTATAGTTGTTGCTCTCTTGGATGCACTCTGTTCCATCTGTCAGTTTGTATAAATGAGTACGTCTGTTGTTTGTCTGATGCTTAGGGTTTATATGACGACGATGACGCCATTATATTTGTTTCTCAGATGGAATGTTCGCAGGAATTGTATGTAGATACTTCAATTGTTTTTCACATTTCATGACACTCTGACTCTTTTCATATATTATACGATGGATGTTGACAAACCAAATGCCATCTTGTATTATTGTGCTGGAGAAGTTGATTATATGGAACTTGTCACATAATGTGACATGCTGTTTATCAAAACATTAAAAGAGCAACTTGTGAATTGTTTTTTGATGTTTTTTTTTTCTATTAGGTATTCTTACTTGGGAAATCGACTTTTCTATAATATCACAGATTTGTGAACTCGAAGTTTCTGTTTTTTTTTTCTGAATTAGGTATTATTAATAAAGATATCATACGCATAACGTCCCTTTTCCAAAAAAATCTCGTTAGTCGACAATTATTAAACATAATTATTTTAAAATGAATAATAGATATACGTATCTATGAATTTTTAGAGCTTAGTAGATTTTGAAACATGATGATAAGGGCACAACCAATCAGACATTCTTTTTAAAATTTCACAGTAGTCCAAGTAGGTATAGTGGTATAGTTAGGTTAGCATTAGTAATACACTGCCCATCACTTGTTTTTGTTTGAGGCCCCTTCTTTCGCAATCGTTTTTTTCTCGATAAATACCTGTGAGAAATATTTTTGCTGGACATTTTTCGTACCTGTGGTTAGGTATACATATTGGCCAACAAAAATGGATAACGTTGAAGAGGTAAATTGGAAAATCTATAAGAATTTCACAAGAAATATGAATGAACTGCCAAAAATGTGTATTAAATCTTGATTGAGGCCATTGCAAATATTGATTTGCAGAAGCTAAAATCATGTTTTTTTTTCTGAGAAAAGTTTATAATATTTGTGAAAGGGTTGAAAACTATCTTTTATTTTAAATTTTAAGTACAAAAGGGGACAGGAAACACTTTGACTGTACAAAAAATAGGGACCATAGATGATTTCAAGGAACTGGAAGCCCAGAATATGGTGAAAAAGTGGTATATTAGCCAAAGTGTTGACGGTTTTAAGAATAATGTACAAGAAAATTCATGTGAATTTTGCCAGAGCCTTGTTGCTTGGAGCAACCCATGGAAAAGGGGTGTCTCTTCGGATGAACAAAGGTTCAATCTTGATGCTTCGGATGGTTAGAGTTTTAATTTTTATTAATTAAGAGACGAGAAACTTATTTTGACAAGTAGGTATTCACAGTCGTACGTCAGGTTATAAGGGTCAGGGGGCTATCACTTATTGTTGAACAATTAAATTGGTGTTTATTACTACAAAAACTAAATAGTTAGTATCTATTGGAATGTGTATATTCAAAGATGACAGACATTGTTCAACTTGCACCTTGAATTTTACAACAAGATAACACCTCTAGGTATCCACACATTCAGAATAGCTAGAAGCTGGATTCAGTCGAAATACGTGGAACTTTTGCATGACCACCCTATTCAACGAACTCAAACATCATCGAAAAGTTTTGGGCCAGGCTATATCAAGTATTTTATGAGGCTGGTAGACAGTTTGAAGGCAAAGACCCCTTGGTCGAATCTATCTGAGATGCCTGGAGTAAGATTTTACTTGATTTAAAAAAAAAACTTTATGACTCCATTCCAAACTGTCTTCAGGCCCTAATTAAAAGAAATAGTGGACAAACTCATTATTTATAGACAAAGAACATAATAAATAAATGTTTGAAAACAAAAAAAAAAGTTGACATTTGGGAATTTTTGATATTTTTTTTGTTGTTCGAGTGGCCTCAATCAAGTGACGCAATTTTTTTAAACCATTTTTTGCAGTTAATTTATATAACTTCTGAAATTCCTATGGATTTTCCAAGTAACCCCTTCAACAAGTGGCACGCAGTGCATGTTGCTCCTTTGGGAATTTAATATAAAGTGGGGGAAGACATGTTTTTATTTGTTATCGTTAAAGTAATTTATAGGAAGCTTAGGGCAAAGTTTTCAACTGACTCACACTGGGACCTCTTGTATGGAGAGCGTGCAAAATTGAAACTAACGGTTTCATATAAAATTGTAATGCGGATTCAAAGTTCACATGATTGTTTATCAACATGTCAAGCTTTGAAGTTTTGGGAGACAGAAGGGTAATAGAAAATAAGCGATAAAAGTAGCAATTCAAGTAAATTATAAAATCCATTGCGCAGTTGTTGGTCATTTGAAAAATCTAAATAATAAATTCGTTGTGAATACAAAAATATAAAAAATATATTGGCATCAAATGAAGGTCAGTAAAACTAAAAAAATGTTTTAATCAAATTAAATCAACATATTTCACTTGCATTTTAAGAAAATTGAAAAGTTGGGTAGAAAATGTTCAATTTTTTTTTTTGATTTTGCGCAAGATATGCTTTTAAAACTGAATACGTAGTAGTATCAATATTCCCCTATATGAAACAGAAGTCAAAAGAGAGTGCATGGTGCGCAAAGCCGAAATAGGACTCTTTGAATATTTTCTACGAAACTTTTCATTTTTTTTAAAATGTAAGGGAAATATATTGATCTAAATTGCAAAAACATATATTTTTATATTTTTGTATTCACCACGAATTTATTTTTTTCGAACTTTCAAATGACCAACAACTGCGCAATGGATTTTAGAATTTACATGAATTGCTACTCTTATCGCTTATTTTCTATTACCCTTCTGTCTCTCAAAACTTGACATGTTGATAAACAATCATATGTGAACTTTGAATCCGCATTACAATTTTATACGAAACCGTTAGTTTCAATTTTGCATTTTGAGCACGCTCTCCATACATGAGGTCCCATTGTGCCACTGCCACTTTCAGCGTAGTACATTATTTCCTTGTGAATTGAACAATCACCAGCGGAAAAAATGATTTTTGATATTACTCACTGATGGTACCGACTGGTGAATGTGTTGTGATTTGTGAACGTTTAACATGAAAGACCACAATGCCGCAAATAACTAGTAAAAACTAAAAAAGTTGGAATTTAAACCACCAAATCAATTAGCTAAAGATTTTTTTTCAATTCAATACATTCGATTCACAAGTAATAGATCTGTCAACTGTTCACCAAGAGCTTCAGTACATTTTGCACGGGAAGTTTTCGTGAACGCAAACCCTCCACCTAAGTCTACTTCACGAGCTCGTTGACGGGTGAAGAAAAGTGCAATTTTGTATTCAAATTTCAAAAAAGTGTCCAATACCAAAATATGTAGGCAACATATTTAAGCTTTTTAGTAACTTCCGAAGGCATGCATGTTTTTATTTTAGCTAGCGGGTTGCAATTGTGCAGTGGATGTAGCCCTTGACTGCATCTTAGAGGTGAGGGTTCGAGCCCATAGCATTCTTCACGCCACCCGTGAGATTTACATTTCATGAGATAATGAACACCTTGATCAAATCATTCCTATCCTCTTACACTTTCTAACTAGTGCCGTGCAATTAAGGTTGCATTCAAAAGACCCTAGGTCTTATATGCATATAGCTAAAATTATTATTATTATTATTATAAATAGCAAAAAAAACGGTTCTATTGGAGGTAGGTACTAATTATCAGTACCTAATGTAAAATTTGTTCTTATTTAATAAATTATTCTAGATCGTTTTTATTTAAGCCAACAAAAGGAAAAGGACGTAACCGTGACAGTTAGTTAGTTTAGCAGTTGCATGGTAGAGTTATTTTTGAATATAAAAGTACAATAATAGTCAAAACAAAAATAACAAAACAATATTTTTTTCAATTTTCAAATAGCATTCTAAGGCTTTATGTTTTTTGTTTTGGGATTTTTTTGCAATTTTTCTTCGCAGTACCGTTATTGCAAGTAATTAATAAAAAATTGAGTAATGCTACGATTCCACCAAAGGTTTATCTCAGATTTAATAAATCTTTTTGGTGTTTCCACCGCACAAAAAGATTTAAAAAAAGATTAAATCTGACAGCATCTTCAAAAATACAAATGGCGTTTCAATTTTTGTTATGAAGTGCGAAAGAGACAGAATAAAGAACTGAATCGAGTAAGTCACATCAATGATAGCCTTTGAGGTGTTGAATTAATTACAGTTTGTCTGCCTACCTAAAGACGTGTCAAACAGGTGTAAAATTTGACATGTTTACATCATGTTCGTTTAAAAATATATAGTTGAAGTGTATAATAAAAACCAATATATGCAGTTCCTGATTTCATATTTTTGAATAAAGAACAGTAGATGTTTAACTTTTTCAGTTTTTTTTTCTAAAATTTAAAAATTGTTTTCGAAAACTATTGACAGGAATAACTTATTAAAAAAAAAAAAAATAAATAAAAGCTGGTCTAAAAAAAAATAATATAGTACTTCATTGTAAGTGTAAGTGTCATTGTAAGTTATATCTATTAAAAAACATTTTTTCTTATTTAAGTATAATTTTCAGAAAATCTCCTCTCTTGCATGAATGGGGGGAGATATACCCCCCATTAAAAAAATGTTAAAAAATGTTTGTATATGTACTATGTTTCTACAAAAAAAAAAATATCACTATTTTATTTCGCGTTGCGAATCAATTGGGCCCCGAAAACCACCATTTTTGTAAATTGAACCATTTTGAGGTCTATATATATATATCCTTTTATTGGGACCTTGTGTCAAAAAAGTTCTTAAGAGAATTCTTATAGAGAATATTATTGTCTATAAAGAAAGTATAAATTATTTTTAAAAAACATCACCATTTAAGGGGAAAACGCAAAATACTGTTATTTTTGACTTTTGTGCATTTTATATAAAAAATAATATCTTTTTAATGACCTTTATGAAACTTTATATTTTCCTGTAGAAGGTTTAATAACCTACAAACTGTGTAAAAATAAAATAAATAACATTTACGTTTAAGAGTGGCAAGCGAACAATCTATATTTTCGATGCTTAACCTTTTTGCAGTAGCAATATCTTGTTACTGGTTTCAAAGTTATACGTGGAAAACCAGTATTTTTGACATTTTACCTTGAATAAATTTTCACGAAAGCCAGATTCGCATGCATATTCCTTGCACAAACAAAGATAATTGCATTTAAAAATCTTCACTTGGAATTTTTCGGCCAGCGAAAGTAAATTTTTCCTGGGCTATTGAGTGAAAAGAATATTCTAAACATAATTGCAGTATCCTCTACGCCAGTGCTTCAGCCACTTTTTTTTTCTTATGTCACTTTTTGGCAAAAATAAATTTAGCTCAATTCCAATTAATCGTAGAGAGAAAGTATACATACAAAAAAATTCAGAAAAAGACTAGAAGAGGAGTGTGTATAAAGTGGGAGGGTAGTTTTTAGGATATAAAAGTTTTCAATATGAAGTTCATTTGATGAGGTCAAAGCATTCAGAACCGCTTACAATTAGTGGAACTTACAATTAGTCTTACATTTGTTCCATCAAATAATACAAATTTTAACTCAACTTTCTTTTCTCTCTTCTATAGCAAACTATAGCTGAGCTGGCAGCAATGATGAACATCAGAACAGAGATTCGGAGTAACCACTGATGCTTGACACTCTAATGTTATCCGACCAACCCGTCCTAACTTAATGGTTATGCTTACGCCAAAACATAGATGTCATCATTTATTGTTCTTGGGCAAGTTGAGGACCACATGTCACATCCATAAACTCTTTGAACTTAAACCTACAAATCGCAACTTGTCTGTTTCAGGGAACCCTAAACGTAAACAGATCTTAAACAACAGCCAAACTCAACGTGAAGCAGGCACTTGGGCACCCGTAGCCACTTGAACGAGTTGTAAACATTCAAATCAGACTCAAAGAAACGTGTCCAAAAAATGTAACTAGACTTCGAATTGAGCTGAAATTATTGAATTGCATTGAAATTGACTTTATTGATTTGATTTGAACTTAATTAAATTTTAAATGAATCAAATCAGATTCAATTGAAATCAATTAAATTGTATTAAATTTACTTAGTTGAACTTAATATCAAACGATATTAACTTTTTACTTTGAATTAATATCAAACGGTTATTATACACCATTGTTTGATTACTTATTTTAATTTTGTTGCAATAAATGAGACTCTTCAATATTTTGATTTTTTTCCTATAGTCACTCAGACATTCAAAACAAATTTCCACCGGCAATGTCATAATATTCTTAAACGCAGTTAAAACTTGTTAACAGTTGATATTATAACCTTTTAAGCTCACTCAAGTTAAACACACCCACCAATTCCGGATATCAATTACGTTTTATGTTATGCAGCTATGTTGTAGATACTTATAATGAACATTAGATACACCGATTAATAATTATTCACGTATCCTTAAATTGAATCATCGGAAACACTATATAAACCCAATGTATGCCTAGGTACATACCTCACCCAATATTTTAAAGCTATACCATAAACCATCTACTTCGAGGAACAGCCTTCTTATGTCCACAAGTTAGTCCTGAACAATGTCCAGCCTATCTAATAAATTTCACATAAAACCATCTGTAGGCGTTCAGCAAACCCCCGCATCTCTCTCTCTCTCTTTGGTTTCGAAGACTTCGTCGCCGTCAGGATGTTGGATTGGTTGACATTCTTCTTCTTGTGCTTCTTCTTTTGCCAGGCAACGACTATACCGGTGCGGTGGTTAACAAATTAATTGGTGTTTACTGCGATTTGCATAAATTTCCATTGAAATTACCTCCGAAATTACTGAGTTGTTTGTGTCGATGCGATGCGATGGTGCCACCACCATATATATAAACACACCATCACCACATTAGGCATCCGAAATTAATTTGTCGTCCAAGCCCCGAAAGGCCGAAATCAAGAGACTGAGAGAGTGAAAAACGACAAAAACCTCGGGCTCAAAGAGTGGGCGGCTTTGCTAATGACCAAACGCAAGTTCGAAGTTACACGGATGGAAGAAAATCGGAGAGTACCTATAGCTATACCTTTAGGTCCTTGGTTTGGTTTTGTTTGGAAAGATGGTGTCATCGATAATTGCTGGTGTGCACGCATAAATATCTTCCTTCTTCAATGTGGACAGAAGAAGAAGAAGAAGAATAAAACAAGTCGCAACCACGAAGCCATCATCGAGAGATTGAAGACAAAAAGAAAAAAAAAACACTGTTTACCTCGTCCCACTTAAGTTGGAGTATATGCTGAACCACTTGAGGGGCACTTTTGAAAAATGTTTGCTCTCCTGCCTACCCTTGGAATTCTCAGTTGTTTTTGTGGTAATTGGCTGTTGTATCAGAGTGATTCCTAAACAGGGTGACACATCTCAAGTTCGAAGAGTTGAATCCCATTAGACAGGCTGAAAACACACACATGGAGAAGGAGTTATTTTTTGCCACAATTTTTTTTTGTTTTTGTGCTATTTTGTTTGCTGCCATCATCCATCATTTGCGGTCATTAATCTTGGGGCATTATTGGAGTCAATTAGACGAAGTGTATTGAAGAAAAAAAAGTCAGTAGGGCAAATTGGCTGCAGACTGAGACCATCATCAGGGAAAGTCAAACTAAATATAAAAACAAATAAACACATTGCATACTATCATGAAAGTAAGATTATCGTTGGTAAAATGGGAAACTCTAAGCTTAACATATCAAAGTGTCCAAATCATGTGTGATGCAGATGCTGGGGTGGGTCATATTGTATGAGTGCCAAGTTAGTAAAGCAAGTTTGATGAGTCGAAAAATGAATAGTTGGATAATTTGCCATTAATAAATCGGTGGTAAGTTTTGAAAATTGTTGTTCTTTGTTTTCTATGTTTTTTTTATTATCCTAAATTCATATTAAGTTAGTAAAGAACTCCCGAAAAATTGTTAAAACTTATTATACTGACATATTCAATGGTTAATAATTGACTAATAACTAGTCGCTAATTAAATGTAACAGTTTCAATTTTGTCATGAAATATTTTCTATGTTTTTGTTTTGTTTTCATAAATTAATTTGAAGTCAGAAAAGAGCTCTGGAAAAGTTCTAAGAACCTAAATTATATTGAAATTTTAACTGACTAGTAATTTGTCTTTAACTAGCCATTGATTCTATGTGATGGTTTTAACATTTTCATGTAATGTTTTCTATGTTTTTTGTTTTAGATCCTTAATTCACTAATACAAAAAATTGAATTTGTGAGAATTTATTAACGACGGATAAACAGAAAATTATTAGCAGTAAAATATTTAGTTCTAAAAGTTTTAACCCATTTTCGAAAAAAACATAGAATACATAGAACGACAAATTTAAAATTGTCAATACTTACCAACAACTAACTTACTATGAAATATTAATCCATTAACGGTTTAAACAGCTTTTACTTGATGTCAAAGAATTACAAAAAACGTAGAAAACATTTCACGCCAAATTCGAAATTGGCAGAATTTATTAAAGATTAGTTAATGGCCTAAAGAATTGCAACAATTGGTGTGGTATCACCGTTTTGTCCGTTTTCCCAAAACTAATGGCAACCATCATTCTCGAGCGAATAAAGGATAGAATCGAGTCTACACTCAAGAGGCATCAAGCTGGCTTCGGCAGTGGTCGATCGTGTGTCGACCATATCAACACCCTGCGTATCGTCCTCGAGCATAGTCGATGGAATTTCAATCACCGCTTTACCTCAGGTTCGTGGAATTTGAGAAGGCCTTTGATCGAGTAAACCGAGAATGTATATGGAGATCGTTGCTTGGTAGAGGAACTCCAACAAAAATTGTTGCCATTATTAAAGAGTCCTACAACAACGCAAGGTGTTTTGTTTTGAACAAGGGGCAGCTATCCGAGTCCTTCGTAGTGCAACAGAGTTTGAGACAAGGGGATGTTCTATCGCCAATTCTCTTCCTGCTGGCGATGCACGACGTATTGACGGCCAGTGTTGGTACAGCTGAGCGACAGGGCATTCAATGGAGACCGTTCGAAAGGCTTAATCATTTAGACTATGCCGATGACATATATCTACTGGCAAATAACATCAGTGAAAGGAGAGTCGAGTGGTCTAAGAATAAACAGCAAAAAGACAAAAATAATGCTCACAGGCCGCTCCACACAGCAACGTATTATTCTACAGGAGACGCCAGTTGAAGTAGTGGAACAGCTTAACTATTAGTATTGTTTCTGCAAACGGTGGTACGGATCTGGACGTTTAAAGCAGAATAAATATAGCTCGTGCTGCCTTCTGTACTCTGTCCCCAATTTGGAAATCCAGTCAAATCTCCTTACGCACTAAGTTCAGATCCTTCGAATCCAATTTCAAATCCGTGCTGTTATATGCTTGTGAAACCTGGAAAGTCACGTCTATCATTTCGAAGAAATTGCAGGCTTTTGTGAATCACTGTCTTCGCCACATCCTAAAGATTCGCTGGCCACAAATAATATCAAATGAGGAATTGTGGCGCAGGACAAGTCAAGAGCGGTTGGACGTTGACATAAGAAAAATTGGTCACTGAGGAAACCAAACGATGAAATTGCAAAGCAGTCCTTTGAATGGAATCCTCAGTGTGCACGGTGGGTTGGAAGACCAAGAACAACATGGAAATCAACTGTCTAAGCGGAAGCAGAATCCCAGAGAAAGACGTGGCCACAGCTAAAGTACCTTGCAGCAGACCGTGAAGGATGGAGACGTTTTGTTGACGCCCTATGCCCCAGCCGGGGTTACAGGACACGATGATGATGAACATGCAAGAAGGGTTTAAAGTTGATTTTATTGGACTGTTTATTGCTTTATTACGTTCTCATTAGGTCAAATGAGCTAATTTCATTGAAAAATACATAGAAACATCGCACGCAAATATTGAATTTTTGACAATTTATTAACGACTGATATACAGAGAATTAAAAGCAGTTAAATATTAAGTTCTAGAAGTTTTCACCACTTTTCGAAAAAAAAACATCAACAAATTTAGAACTGTCAAAGCTTATCAACGACTAATTAACCATGAAGAATTATTGAGCTATAAACCATTCGGTTAAAACAGTTTTTACTAGATGTCAAAGAATTAAAAAAATGTAGAAAACATTGACACGACAAATTCGAAACTAGCACAATTAATTTTAAGACTAGTTAATGGAAAATTATTACTAAGCTATAAACTATTTGTTATTAGCAGTTTGTCCTCCATTTTGGGGTAATGTTTTGCTTAGTTGATGTCAAGTTAGCAAAGGATCAAAAAACATAGAATACATTGCGTAATCAAATTCAATTTTTAAAAACTTTTCCATGACTAATTAATGGTAAATTATTAAACAGTAAAACGTTTAGTTAAAGAAGTGTTTACCACATTTCGAGTTATGTCACGTTAGCAAAGCACACAAAAAAACATAGAAAACATTGAACGATGAGTTCGAAATTATATTTAACAACAGATTAATGGCAAATTATCCGCATACCCATATTTCGTTTCGTCAAAGTTGCCTTGCTAACTTGACACTCATAAAAAAAAAAAATGACAAATAGAAAACAACGCACGACCAAATTGAATTTTCACAAGTAACGGCAAACTATCCACCCATTAATTTTCCAATACGTCAAAGTGTCTTTCCTAACTTGGCTCTCATTTATACTTTAAATGAAAGAAGTCATAGATTTTGAGATTTAAGAGTGGGTAGGGTACGAGATCCCGTATACAAAAATCCCGAATATGCAAGAAATTCCCAAATGCAAAAATCCACTTTAAAGAGTATTTCGAGTTTAAGAGTGGAATTTATCAATTTTTACTCAAACTTTTAAGAAGATGTAAAGTATCTACCTTTTTTCTTTTTTTTTAAATATCTTCCAAGACCTTGAAAATCTAAACCATAATCGCCATATTGATCTATTGAAATTGGTCATACCTCCACCATGATTATCAACAATCGTTTTGGCTTCTGGGAATGGGTAA
This sequence comes from Dasysyrphus tricinctus, assembly GCA_963921185.1. Classification (NCBI taxonomy): domain Eukaryota; kingdom Metazoa; phylum Arthropoda; class Insecta; order Diptera; family Syrphidae; genus Dasysyrphus; species Dasysyrphus tricinctus. The sequence continues at coordinate 81,619,669 of OY992533.1, forward strand.
CTATATTGCACAGGCCTCATGCTGACCGTTTATCATTGATAAATTCAATTAAAGGAGGCGTGGCTGTGTTTTCTCTGTGTGAACCCGCTGAACCCCATTTATGTTTAAATAAAAGTTCGCCATTTATTACACTTAGATCCAATTCATGTTTTCAGATTTGATATTTCTTCAACCCTCTGCATTTACAGAGACCGGCTGCTGGTCACAGAAAGAAATTAAAGATTTTCCCTAAAATATTTTACTCTAGGAGGGTTGCTTAAATGCCTAAAGTCCTTTTTAGAAGGTGTAACGAATTCACCGCCCCGTTAGAATAAAATGAAAAAAAAAAAAAAAAAATATCATATCCCTGTCGTTGTAAAGCCGAGCTATATTCACTGTAAATGTGTCATATCAAATCAAATTCGTTCCACAACGACAATAAAACATTTTTCCACCAGTTTCACAGGAATTTTTATTTTGTTCAATGAACAACAAGGGTAAGGTTTTTGGTTAGGAATTTGCGTTAGAAAAACACCACCAACCCTCTTCACTCCATCACTGCATATCGCTCGCTAGGGAGATTGTTCGAATTTCCCACAAAAAAAGGACATTTCTGCAAAAAATTTATATAAATCGCTGTGAGAAAAAAAGAAGTGTTTTACCTACTTTTTGAAGCAAAAACAAAAAAAAAAATATATGATAAAAGCGTTTCCTGATCTAGGATCTATCTACATGGACTCAAATTGTCACTATAATAATATGATGAGGATGAGGGAATCAAAAGATGGGCGTAACCAATTGAAGGCAATTTTTGTTCAATTTTCTATCGTTCTGTATGATTAATGGGACTTTTTCGGGAGCACGGATCGATTGGCTTGATGACCAATGTAACAATTACAAAATCTAAATCATGGCATTCTGGAATGTGGACGAAAGAGGAGGGTACGTAGAGTAGTTACTTCATTTATGTTAACATGTCCTTCTTTAGTCAAGGTTTATTGTTATGCGGTGTGAGTGGGTATAAGGAAAAAAGATTGCATTTCGACCGATACTAATTGGTCAAATAGAACAGCTTTGACATCCGGCACGTGTTGTAATAGTATAGGTACTTTAGTTTTGTTTTGTCAATCCAGCAGATGCATTCATTGATTTTAAAGAAGTTAATTTAAACAAAAGTTTAAACCATGACCATGGGTTTCACGAATTTTATAATTTAATGGTTGATACATGCTGGTTGATGAAAAAAAAATGCCTTACTACTCGCATAATGTTAATGCGGGATCCCGGATATGAGAAACGCGAACCTTATGGCCAATAAGTAGTCTTGAAATCTGTTTAGATTAATTAAGTAAAGACGGTACCATAGCTAAAACACTGTATTTTTAGGGAGGGGTACGATATCCTTAAAACTAAAATCTGAAATCACAAAATCTACCACTTTTAAAATCTCGCCAATTCAAATCTCACAGCAACGAACCGCACACGGCTTTTAGACAAAAAAAAAGGAGAATACACCCAAGAGTATTTAGCATATTTTTACTTGCGATATAAGTAGGTAATAGTCCTGTAAATAGAGATAAAACAAACAAAAGGTCGGGTAGTTCTAAATTTTTGATATATAGTCAAAATTCACCCGATTCCTGATTGTATTGGTCACAAAATGAAAATACAGTGACTCCCTCTAAGTCGAACTCTCAAGGAATTTCAAAACTATTTCGGGTTATAGAGAGTTTTGCAAAAATTCGATTTAGAGAGAAATAAATAAGTTCGAAAATTTGAGAGGAGTATACAATAAACATGGTGAAAAAATTCTTGTTAGAGGGAAATTTGACTTAGGGAGAGTTCGACTTACAGTGCGTCGACTGTAGTTACATGAAATTGGTAGCCAATTAAATTATCTACAAGATTTATTTTGAAAAATTTTGCCCTAAACTTGACGGTTAAGGAGTTATTGTGCTGTGAAGAGGGAAGAAACTGAAAATCTTACAAAATACGAAATTTTAGGCTGTTTTGGGAGCTCCATAGCGCCGTTAGTAGTGGTTGTACAAAAATACGTTCTGAGTCATGTTTGTAGGAAATTTTATTGTCTACAAATGCCTCTCATATTTTTTTTTTCAAAAATATATACCGGAAAGAAGTTATAAACAAAAACTGAAAAAAGTGCCGATTTTTTGTAGTTTTTCCAGGATTTTGAAGGGGGCGGAAGTGGCTTGGTTATTGAATTTTCATTAGCCAACCATACCATATTTCATATCAAAAATTTAGAACTACCCAACTTTTTGTAGGGTAAAACCTCTCTATTTACTGGACTAGTAAGGCAAGTTTTTTATTCGTGCAAAAAAAAATTTCGAGATAACAGTCGAACATGACATTACTATGTAGAGAACACCAAAAAAGTGGGTTGAAAAATTCTGTGTGTCTGTTTGTCTTCAGACTAAACGGCTCAATCGATTTTCTTCAAACTTGGTACATAGTGGTCCTTGGTGACATAATTTGACATAATCGCTTTTTTCTCAAAAACGGCTGGACAGCTTTTCTTAACAAAAATCAATAAATTTCCTTTAGTAAAGGCTACTTTTGGGTGGAAAACTATTTTTCAAAAAATTGTTATTAATGGTAGGTACGTCCCAAAGAACAATTTTTTAATTTTTGATTTCAATTATATTTTTTTATACAGAAGCTTCCAAAAAATATAAATAGTTTTGTGCCCCAAATTTTTGAAAAATATTTTTGGGATCTTTAAAAAATGTTTCAAAAATTTTTTTGGAAGATCAAATATTTCAAAAATGATCGACAGTACTCTCCTAAAATATTTTTAGAAAAAAAATGACATTTATGAAAAAATAATGGTACCAACCTTCCATACAAAAGTTAAAAAACCGCAAATGAAATTATTTTTTGCTTAAAAACGACTCCTACGATTTTGATCATACTTTTTTCATATACTAAAATTAGTACGATCTACTACCAAAATTATAAAATTGTACACTTAGCAACTATTAATTATACCTGTCATAAAATGTTTTTTTTTATTTTGAACTTTCTCGTAATTGGCTAAACGGACTTAGATGAATTTTTTTTATATACAAATTTCAGATAAGATTAAATAATATTGCATATCAAAGTTTTCAAAAAAAAAGTTTTTGAATTTTATAAAAATGTTTCAATTTTTTTTGAAAATGCGATATCGCAAAAACGGTTTGACAATTTTTTTCAAGTTTTGTTTTTGTATACACATTAATTATATGCTTTAAATTTGAATACCAAAATTTGTTCTTAAAAATGTTTTTTTTTTTATTTGATATATAAAAAAATATTTTTTTAAAAAACAGCTCCAATGATTTTAATTTTTGTTCATTCAATCATATTTAATCAAGAATTAAGATGGCATTTTGTTTGTACCTAAAACTGTCAAAGGAGTGGTTTTAGCTAATTTAAATATCCTATATTTCATGCTTTTCTACATTTTTCTGTCATAATGTCCATGTTTTTATATATACAATTTTCTTAAACCCGCATTGCCTTGAACATAAGAGCAAGCACGTGCGACCCAGTCGTGCATTTTATTTATTTTAGCTAAATAAAGGCTTGTTCTTTTCTTCAATTTTCTCTTCTATTATGAAACTGTATTTTGTTTTAAAAAAAACACAAAAAAAAAACAAATTTTGTCTACATGTTTCAATTTAAAAAAAAAAACAACTCTTACGATATATATGTAGAGGTACCGTGTGTCGAGTAAATAAATGACGGTACCTACCTGGCATAAGTATGCATTTTTTGTGTAGATTTTACAAACTCTGACTTTTATCAAAAATGTCTTAGCAACTTTTCTTGAAAAAAATTAAATCAATTACTTTTACCAAAGGCCATATTTGGGTAGAAAATAATTTTCCAAAAAAGCGGTTATTAATGGTAACTTAGCTCCCAATGAACCATTTTCTTGATCTTCAATTTTCTTAAAAACGACGTGTCTGATTTTAATCATTTGTTTTATGGACCAAAATTTTCAAAAAGTATTCTCTGGATTTAAAAATTCAATATTTTGAAAACGGATTAGTCGATTTTTTTAGAAGTCTTCTTAACAGTGTTTTAATACTTTTTAGAATATTTAAAAGAAATATTTTTTATTTGTTCTTTGTATTGCATCTTTTTGAACTAGAAGCTGCAAAACAAGGAATAAATACAATTTAACTTAAAAGTTCAGCAGAACAATAAGTAAAATATAGAAATATTTTACTTCTATACAAAAATAATGGCAGGTACCTTCCATTTAAATATAGGGCATTTCACGTTAGACACACAACGAATTTAAATTTATGTTGTTCTTATTGAAAAATTGTTTGGCTCATTGGCCAAATACAGACAATTAGTAAAAATAATTGGAAAAGCCACGGCATTTGAGCTAACATTGCAATTTTGTGTAGAAAAAACAAAACATGATGGAAAATACCAAACTCCACTAAAAAAAATAAAAAGAACTTGGGTGGCGCAACAGCTCGTGGAGAACCAGTCTAGTCTAGTGACTTACAACTCTCAACCATTCCTGTGTGCGTGTTGTTGGCATGACAGTCCTACGCACTAACTATCAAGCCACGAGGTACTACACCAAACTCCACTACAATATTTGGAACTTACAAAACTCATGGTTTTTAGTCCAACAGCCAGAGCAAAATAAGTTTTGTCGGCTTCTAGTGAATAATTTTAGCGGACACTTGGTCGTATTCGTACTTTTTATATTCAAGTGAATTTTTGAAATACTTTGGAGCTCTCGTATAGCAAGTCCCTAAATGTTTGAAAGCTTTTAAAGCTTTAAGACCTATATAGGTACCTATTTCCTTGAAATTCTTGAGGGAAACATATTATATCATGCCAACTAAATTGCCGTTAATTTAAAAAAACTCTTAATTTAAACACGTTTTGAACAACGTTCAATGCACAAGCTTTATTTTAACGATAAAAGAAAGTCCTTGAGGTGTTATGCAATATTTAAGCCATATCGTTTCCATTCGATTTACCACACAATCCTTTTTTTTCCTTTTTTTCTGTGGTCTTTTGTTTTATCTTTCCCCCCAAACAAAAAATCTTATTTGTTTGCCATATTGATGATCAACGTCACACTCAAGTGTCGTATTATCCTTGAAACTCTTATCCATCTCCATCTACATACATATATGGATTCTTCATTTCTGAGCACGTCGTCCATTATTATTGACGGTGATGATGTCCTTCTCATCGTCATCGTCAGTCAATGATGCGATTAACGATGTTCGCAAATATTTGGCGTTACTGTAACAGAGTCCCATAGAGTGAGTATCTGAGTGGAGTATCCTTTGCAGGACCCAAACTCTATACTGTTTATGTTAGGTGGGGAGGGGGGCAGGGGGAGATGTGTGAAGGATGTTCAAAAAGTTTGTATGCTGATGCTTCAAGTGTTTCTTGTTATGATATGATATTACGCTTCAAAAGTCCTTTGAAGCAGTATTTTGCAGTTAAGAGTGTGTGCTTTAGGTTGTTTTTTTTTTTTTTGGGTAGCAAGTTCGGTTTGTTTGAAGGAAGATGACTTTCGTCCTCGAGCTAAAAGCATTCAAGTGCAAATGTATTGCTACTACCAGAGGGCAATATTTCATCATTTCTCTTCATCTGCTTGTCCCTCCTGCTTTCATTATGTTTGTCTTTCGAGGAATTTATCTTATATCTGATGTCTCTCTTTCTCTCTCTAAGCTTCGACCTTTTAAGAAGAGAAACAAGGAGATTGAAAAGAAACATCAGTGTGGATAACTTTGGCCAAGGATGTATGTGAAGCATTCTATTGTACCTAGTAGGTAGGTCTTTTTTGCCTTAATTGTTGGACAAGAGCTTATGGATGAACGATAAAGCGTACGTTTCTTTCTTTTTTTTTTTTTTTTGATTCTATTGTTGATGCTTAGACAAATGGAAGACAATTGATGTTTTTGCTTGCTTGCTTTCATAATTTTGAAAGAAGATTTATATTGTTGGAATTTTAGGCACCTTGAATGGAAGATTAAATAAAGGTTATGGTCAGATATATAAGGAAGTAGGTCAAGTGTGAGGAGAAAATATTGCTTGAATTTAAGAGAAAAAATTTAAATTGAGGCTTTTTTGTTGAATCAAAATATCATGGGAAAAAATTTTCAAAACCATTTGAAGCCTAGCCGCAAGGTTAAGATCCTGACTGTCAAATTAAAAGAAACTACGAACCGCCCGAAAAGAAGAAATTCGACGTTGATCGGAGTCACCAGAGCCTATAGCGAGCACCTGAGCGAGAAGCTTTCCACTGTGCATTCACCAGCCACAGACGCCAGTTATCCATTGGTCCAAGTATAACAATATCATCAAAGAGTAAGCTGAAATCACAATAGATAAGCTTCCAACCGACCCTCAAAAAAGAATACGTGGTATGATTATGAATGCAAACAGCGGAAAAATGTGACAGAAGATGCATATGCAAATATGCTGCAGAATAAAACAAGAGCAGCGAGAGAGAAGTATTGAGCAAGGAGAATAGAGGAAAAGAAGACCGTACGTAGTAGGGCGTCGTAGCTCAAGGAGATCGAAGAGTCTCGTGATTGAAACAATACCTGGAAGCTTTATACAAAAGCAAGCTGATGCTGGCTTTCAAACCGGAACGAAGGCTCCTCGAAACAGTGAAAAAAAATTAAAAAATCGGGTTAAGAAGGAAAGAACTCGGACAAAACACCAGCTTTATAATATATTCTCTTTATATAAAAAAAGGGGTTAACAATATTACAATTTTGGGCTTTACATTATGATATATTACACGTTGTTTCATTTAAATCTAGACTCGGTTATGTAGAGCTACAGAAATAGACTCTGCCAACAAAATTCTCTTAGGAGAAGTGAACCGGGGACTAAACGGTAGGACATATGAATCTGATTCAAGCTTATGTTAGGTTAGGTTAGGTTAAGGTGGCTGTCAGAAAAACTGCTGACACACCTAGGCCAGAATATGCACTGAGAAAAATATTGAATATATACATGTTTGAATCAAACTCAAACACATACGATTTGGCATGGAACCGATATCTGTTTGAATTTAACATAAACGTATTTATTCATCGTAAACTGGACTTAAACGTGTTTTTGTTCAAATTAAATATGCTTTCTATTTGATTTGAACATATTTCTCTTTGTTTTAATTTACTTCATTTAATGTTATTTCAAATAGAATCATATTATTTTTTTAACATTCTCGTGTTTAAATTAACTATATTTTTTATTTTAAATATGTATAAAGATGCAAATACTTTCCCAAACAGATTTTTTATTTTGACTCCATTTATCTGACCAGAACACATAAGAAAACAGTAAAAAGTCAATGAAAATTTCAAAATATTTAATCAAACATGTCAAGCAATAACATTTTAAATTTATAGTTAAAAATAAAACCACTTAAACTAGTGAAATTAAGATTCTAATTTATATTTTTGTATTTCAGTTGATTGATGTGGAAGGGACATCTGTGGAGCACCTATATTTGAAATTACATAGTTTTTTTTTGCTGAAAGCTAAAGAAGGATTAGCTCTTTATGTGATATGTATGTACAAATGTACTTACTTTTGATAAATGTTTGGCTTAAAACTTCAAACACCCAAGTGAGCCAAGGACAGCATTTCAAAATTGCAGAAAGGTGTGATTTGTGATAATCGCTTGGCTTAGGATTATCCCGAATAGCTGTTCCACTACATTTATTGAAAAAGCAATCCTTCTTTTTATAGAGAAAAAAGGAAAAAAAAACATGAATTAGTTTTCATATCAATACCTAAAAAAAAAGAAATATTACTTACCAAAAACCTCCTTTAAGGATTGCAAGTGTGCCAAAAAATTTTATTTGCGTTTTGGTATCTCATCTTCTCGAAACTAAAGTTTTTCCATAACAATGACATCATCACAAGGTTAACTTATCCTAAATTTGTCTTCGTTTGAGTTCAATTCAAATTGATCTAAGTTTAAATTTGAGATTTTGTTCAATCTCGTTTTCTTGTTAACATTTTCACTGGGTTTATATTTAAAACAAACTCGTTCATATTCATTTTATGTTAAATGCTCTCAAGTGAGAAAAATAATTAAACAGACATTTCAAAAATCAAAGTCAAACTAGTTTGAACCACATACAAAAAGGTTCTAATGAAATATTCAAACATGAATCAGTTTGACTTAAACACACTTTTCTCTAAAATAATAGTATTTTCGCATTTAAACAGAATAGAATTAGGTTTAAACCGAATTCTATTTGTATAAGTTAAACATATAATCAAACATGCATCTTTTTAAATAACTCATAGTTCAGTTTTCTCAGAGTGCCCATTGTGATACCGCATAAAGACTGCGAGATGATCCTCGCTAATTAAACCAATTGGAGCTTTTAATAAAGTGATAGAGACTGTCAATGTCGATTTTATTTAAATCACTGGGATCGTCAAAGAAAATATTTCCTTCAAGCCCAGGGCTTAGGGCTAATCCAAGGGAGAACAACTTTATTAAGGGCAGAGAATTAATGCGAGGTAATAAGTTTATACTTTTTCCGAAATTCGTACCTCGTGATGTTGAATTTTCTGCCACAAGACAATGTGAACTGTAAGGAGGATGATCGCAAAAATCGTATGGTGGTTGTTGATCATTCAGTGTCTTTTGGCTATGCAGGGTTTTGGTGTATATTAATGACTGGTCAATTGTGAAGTAGGGTGCTGGTAGTTGATGTTGATTGTGTGGGTGCTGCTGCTCCATCTACGATTGGTCTCACGAAGTGAGATTGAAAATATATTGCCCTTCACAACTCCAAGGGGAATATTGACTCTTTCCGCGAGTGAGATATGAAGTGCATTCCCCTCAATGCCACTGTGGCCAGGAACCCAGATAAGGGTGACCTTGAGGTTATTATTAAGGCTTGCGAGCCTAAATTGCTTTGCACTGCTGTACCAATTTAGAGGATAATGTAGCCGAATCAATGGTTTTAACAGCTGCCTGGCTGTCTGTAAGGATAGCTGCATTACTAATTTGGTTTGGGTCTAGTTTAAATATCATGCATGTCTCAATAATTGCCAGTAATGTTGCTTGAAATACACTAGCAAAATTTGGTAGCCGAAAGGACCAAGAGATGTTAAGAGAGTCAGAAAAGATTTCTGAACCAACACCACGCTCCATCTTTGAGCCATCAGTATAGATGGTTTTTTCGAAGTTTCTCGTCACGGCATCATCATCCCATCAGTCCTCTCTGGATGGAAATATAACTTTAAAATCCTTACTGAAGCTCATTGTACGAGTACAGTAGTCAGTGTGAGTCGAACAAATTTCAGAGGGAGTCAAATTTGTGATATTGCTGTGGCCATAAGGCTTATCAACCCAACCATTTGATTCTTTGAGTCTTAAAGCACTGCAGGATACTATAGATATTAAATGTGGAGATCAAGTGGTAAAAGGTGCAGAAAGACGCTTAAGGCATCCGTTGGACAAGATCGAAGAGCCCCTGTGGTACCACTGCTAGCTGTTCTTTAATCCTTTTTTAGTTTATCCATATTATATGCTTTGTTAAGTCAGGGTCACCAGACAATCAAACCATAAGTTAGAATCGACCGTACCACCGCTGTTAACGTCCACAAGATCATCTTTGATTGAAGGCCCCACTTTTTACCAAAGGTCTTACTACAAGGCGTAGAAAGCTATGCAGGCCTTCCTGACCCGTCCTTCTGCGAACTCTATGAACTGTATCAAGATGTGGATGTAGTTCAGATAATCAAAAGAGGTCTTCTACTTTGGCTCGGCCACATCGATCAAATGAACAATAATGCTTCAGCCAAGAGAGTCTTTGAATCCCAGCCTCGAGGTTCGAAAGAAAGAAGAAGACCTAACTTTCGATTTGAACTAGACCAAGCCATCGCGAAACAGAAAACTTAATCTAGATGACTTTGGAAGCAACGTGCTCAGGATCGTAAAGGATAAAAGACTGCCGTTTCTCAGGCTGTGATCGTTGATGGATTGGGAGCCGAATAAGTATTTTTTTCTTTTTTGTATTCAAAGAAGTTTGTCAAAAATCAACGTTTCACTGTAAATACCTTCGGTTTCAACAACGATTATTTCACAATTTCCATATGGTCCCACCGCACCAGGTAATTCAAGAACGGATTAGTTTTACAAGTGAAAAACGAACTCTTTATACACGTATTATACCCACACTTTCCCGGGAAGGATAGAAGAATATTTTAGGTAAATTCTACAAAGCTCGTTCAAGACCGAAAAATAAAGTCTATAAGCAGTATTTGAATATCCTACATCGTTCCTATTTCTGCTAGAGAGAGAAATTTGAATTCGTTTTACAATCCAAGACCACTCAAAAACAAAAATTTACATTAAAAAAAGTTAATCTACAAGATTCCCGCGTGCAATATAATGCCAGAGCTTAAAATCAAAACGCAATTTTCAACTAATTCAATACCTTCAGTCTTCTGCTTTAGAAACTCATGGAATAAGACCTCATATAGACTTATCCATCGCATATCTATAGCTCGCAGCTCACATGGGGATAATAAAAATTCCATCATCGTCACCGGAAACGTGTAATCGGTAACGTTGGTGTTGGTGTTAGGCGTGGGCGGCGTGCGGTAGCATTAGCGGTCGCCGAGTAACTTTTCCATTAAACAAATTGTTAAAAGGATTTCAATTCGTAATGATGTTTTCATTTCATTTTTATTATCCTTTCTAGCCATCTTTGCTAAGGAATTTTTTTCTTATTCCACATAAATACAGCCTCCATTCCATATATACCAACCTTCCATACTTACCTCTAAGAACGACTGACGTCTTACTGTTTGGCAGAAAAAAAAAAGTTTATCTAACCTTCAGGGCTTACATCAACCAACCTCAGTAAGATTTCTGCGAAATTCGAAATTCTTTTTGAACAATATGTGCACAAAATTCTACTCCTTCATCATCTTTTATCATCCTGCGGCATTGCTAAGAAGTTCAAAATCCTTACGCTAAGAAAACACAACTCTCGCCCATACCTCCCAGACACACACACTATATAAGTACACAGCTACGAGTATGTATAATTTGTATATGATGCGTAGAGTATGGGTGAAGATAAAAAGTCTCGAAGGTGTTTTCATTGTCAAATCCATTCCAACCAAAAACCATCAAACATCAGTCTTGCAAAGAGTGTTGAGTGTTGAGTCGTTGAGTGAGAGGGGTAAAGTAATGTTGCGTGTGTTTGTTCAGCCGCGCATTTCCAAGACTCACTGAAATAATATCAATCAACTTTCTAACCAAAAGACCAAGGACGAGGATCAAGGATAATAAAACATCCTAACAACTTTGCGCACAAACTTCAGTGTGATGTTATTTTTAAGGCTAATCCTCCATTAAGCACAACACACACGTACAGAGAAAACATACAGCATTTCCAAAGTCTCGCAACTATATAGGTATTGTTAGTTGAAAAATCCTTTCAAAAAGGATAATTCTAGAATGAAGAATTTGCAAGAAGAATAAAGGATAAAAAGAATGCGTGTGAATGTAACTATAGCTCTAAGTTGTTGTTCACTTTATTCGAGTTGAGAAAACTTCTTTAAATTATCCCACATCCTTTAATGCAAAAGTAGAAGATATGCAGTTAAAAGGATCTTCAAAAAGCAAAAAATAAAAGAAAAATTCAAAGATGGAAATTGTTATTTTTTTTTAAGAAGGGATAATAACGGTGTGTGTGAAGAGTGAATTTAAATTGACTATTGGGTATGCTTTTGGATTCCAAAAGGATATGAGCAGTAAAAAAAAACAAAAAATTGGAATTGGAATACTGGTCCTTTAGGGATGTAATAGGCATTGTCCTTTACAGCCGACACAATACAAAAAGGATTACAAAAAATTGAGTCCTTTCATATGGTGCGTGTGTTGTTTATATTTGAAAAGGATTATCCTTAAACAATGTGTTAGATTAATTTTTAATTTTGTTGTTCTTTTCATTTCAACTCCTCTCTTTTAGTTGGTATACGTAAATAGGTGTACCTATGAGTATTGTAGGTATATCGTGTGATAAAGGGATTTTGTTCTCGCTATTGAAATGAGAATTTTTATACAATCGCATTATGACTTTAAATGGCCATAAAGATGGTAAACTTTCTATATTATAAAAAGTAGGTAACCAAAGTATATCATGGATTGTTCTAATAATTCTATCCTTCAATTGGTGCCCTTGGACTATTATAGATACCCGATGTTATTTTAATAAGAGAAAATTGACAAAACAAGATATTTTAAGAGTTTATCCAAGTTTTTCACTACGCAACCAAGTGAAGACCAAAGTTGGGCCGTTTGTTCTCGAGATATTGAATTATATTTTTCAATAACTTTTATCTTTTATGTAACAAGTAGATTTTTCATTTGAACAAAAACATTAAAAGTAAAACGTTTAGTTGGGCCGTATTATTAACTACTAGTCTCGTCGCCACCCTGTTTAGAAATTCGACAACCCTCAGAAAATGAAAGCTAGCTGTATTCAAAACATTTGAAAAGTGAAGCAAAAGGTAAATCAAAGTGCACGGTATAGGTTGTGCCCAGCCAAGTTCACGGCACTACACTCTTTTTACAGGAACCAACTCAGGTGATTTTCAACCCGCCTCTAACTTCAGTACCAATAAAGCCAGAAACTTCAAATTCGCAGTATTTGCTAAACTGATCAAACTCAGGTAGCTCACCAAATTTCAAATCTTTAACATTAGTAATTCCCGAGATATAGGACTTCAAAAATCACAAAAACCTTAACTGACTGACACACTGACTCAATGACTCACTGACTCACTGACAGATCATCAAAATTATGGAGCGCTCCCCAACATAGTAGAAACTTGAAATTTGGTAAATCGAGAATCTACAATTTTCTATTCAGAGGTCGTGGCATCCACCCACATTCTTTAAAATCCTTATTAATTATATGGAGCACTTGAAATTTGGTGAATCGAAAATTTGAAAATTTGGCCTAGTTCCACTTTGGAACCACCTTTGGGTGGGAAACCAAACCAAAGAACCATTTTCTTAATTTTCGATTTTCTGCGAAACGCTTAGACTGATTTCAATTATTTTTTGTATACAGAAGCTTCCAAAAAATATAAATACAGCAGACGCTCGATAAAGTGAAGTAATAAAAACCAGGCCTGTTCACTGTTTTGAGATTGTTCACTTTTTCGAGCGGGAGTTTTCTAAGGCTTTCTAAGGGCGAATTAGATCCAAAATGCACATTTCGTTCGATGTGAATGTTTTTAATTTTAATTAAGCATTAAAGAAGGCTTTCACTCAGGCTTAAACAAAAAACAGAAACAATTCCTCAGAGCTCTCAAACTATGTAAAATGCGCGAAATTTGTATACAAAATACATTTTTTTATAAAATTTTGTGTGCTCACTATTAGTGGATAGTTCACTGAGGCAAGGGAGGGCAGTTTCTGAAACATTGACTTCAAATGCAAAAAAAAACATTAAAAATTAACGAAAACACATCTAATAATGTGATATAGCTATAGTTTTTCTGAAAGTTAATACTTCATTCTAGCATTTGGTTTTTAAATCAAGCTGATTAAGCGAATAGTTTTTGAGAAATTAAATTTCAAATTCGAAATTAAAACTAAAGTGAATTTTTCCTTAAGTCGATAATTTTTCAAAATCTTACGTAATTAAGTGCTTTTTATGTGTTCAATATTCAATGCTCTCATTATTTTTTAGTCCATTCCCGAAAACCGAATGCAAAAATCTTTCTTAGTTTTTGATAAATTTAGAAAAAACAAAAGGTACTTTTCCCAAATAAGACCGAACAAATTAATTTATTCATGAATTATCCATAATATAACCTTTTTTTCGGGCTTCTTTGGTAAAAGTATCTTTTGTTTTTTCTTAATTTCTCAAAAACTAAGACAGATTTTTACATTTGGTTTTCAGTAATGGACTAATAAATAATGAAGGCATTGAATATTGTACACACAAAAACCACTTAATTACGTAAAATTTTGAAAAATATCGACTTAAGGAAAACACCACATTTTTTTTTTAATTTCGACTTTGAAATTTAATTTCTCAAAAACTATTCGCTTAATCAGCTTGATTTAAAAATCAAATGCAAGAATGAAGTATTAGCTTTCAGAAAAACTATAGCTATATCACATTATTAAATGTGTTTTCGTTATTTTTAATGTTTTTTTTTTTGCATTTGAAGTCAATGTTTCAGAAACTGCCCTCCCCTGCCACAACTTTCCCTCCATACAATTTTTTCTTAGAATAATTTAATTTCTCAAAAACTATTCGCTTAAGCAGTATTAGCTTTCAAAAAATTATAGCACATTATTAGATGTGTTTTTTTTTTATTTTTAATGTTTTTTTTGCATTTATGGTCAATGTTTCAGAAACTGCCCCCCTGCCTCAGGGAGGGAAGATACAACTTCCTCTCATACAATTTTTTTCTTAGAATAACCCCAAGAACCACGCCCTTAAGCCTTAAATACTTCCACTCAGGTCCGGGACACCCTGTATATAAAAAATAATTTTTTTAAAAAACCGCTCCAACGATTTAATTTTTTTTTATACAATCATATTCAATCAAAAATTAAGATGGCATTCTTTTTTTTCACCTCAAACTGTTAAAGGAGTTGTTTCAGCTAATTTAAATATCGTATTTCATGCTTTTCTATACGTTTTCTCTCATAATGTCCATGTTTTTATATACAATTTTTTTTAAACCCGCAGTATCTTGAACATAAGTGCAAGTACGTGCGACCCAGTTGTGCATTTTACTTGTATCATATAATTGACTACATTTATACCAAAATTATTTTTTATCAATTATTACCAAATTTATAAAAATTCAGAGTTTTATTGAACATTTGACATGGGTTTTCCCATATAAAATTATTTTTTTCATCCTTGGGAGCCAGGTTAAGGGCTTTTTTTCTTTTTATTTGGAAGAAATACTTGATTTAAAAAATGGCATTTATAAGAATCACCCTAATGTACACATGGAGGGCTCACAGCTGAACCGAACCAAGTCACAAATTCGAAGATAATAAGAGTTTTAATAAATAAATTGCCATTAATTAATTAATTTTGTATGTATTAAGAACAAGTCTAAAGTTTATTCTGTAAATTATATTATTGTTACTATTCTCTTATTAGAAAAACCTTGAGTTGTAAAATATTAACAAAAACTTGAAAATAAAAAATTAATGGCTTCATTCGGTACAGCTGTGAGCCCTCCATATTATTAGGGTAGGTATAAAAAGGTGAAAAAATATATAACTAAATTTAAAATTCTCTGGTGCCAGGTAGAAAGGGGTTAAGTAAAAAAATTCAACTTTTAGATTTGAATTGGACTTAAGTCAGTTTTTTTTTCTCTATAGTTTGGTCCTATCAGCATAAGTCTAGCGCTACTCCTTCCAGTAGAAATAAATTAGTACAAAGGGCATAAGTCAGGAAGTTTTTAAGACTGTTTGGTATTAAGGTCATAAGTGGACTTAAGTCCCTTGAATTTATAGTAATTTTATATTTTGAAATAATAAAGTTGCTCCAAGGGACTTAAGTCTTCTTATGCATTTAGTACCAAACAGATTTGAAATAATCTTTTTGCTCATAAGGTCTTAAGTCATCTTGTGCCCTAGTACCGAACAGTATAAACCAGACATAAATCTTTCATTTTTTTTTTCTTTTATTCTTGGGTACCAAAACACTCTTTAAGAATTCATAAAAAAATACACCATCGCAAAAATAAGTATACCTACAAATTTTTCTTGACTTAAATCCTTAGACAAAACTGAATTTTAACAGTTAACAAAAATACAGATGGCTCTAAGGAGATAAGTCATCAGAAAATCTGGTAAGCGCTTAAATTTTTTGGTCACCCCTTTAATGGTATTAAAGACGACCGTTTTGATGACTGTTTTGCATCATTATTTTTAAGAAAAAAGAATATCTGGATTTACAAAAAAAAAATTCAATCTTCAATTGCATTTTCCTCAAAACTACTATTTCTGACTTAACCCCTTTCTTCTTGGCACCAGAAAATTAATATTTGTTCAAGAATTAAGCTGGCATTCTTCTTTTAACTGAAAATATTTAAAGAGTTGCTAAAGCAGTTAAAAGAACGATTTTCGTGCCTTTAATTTTCTTTTTATACAAATCCCCAAATTCGTGCAATATATTTTGGGATTATGATTATCTTTTTCATTTTTTTTTTGTTTAAATTTATTTCTGAAGGCTGTTTTATAAAACTACAGGACTAATATGTAATTGTATGTGTGAATTATAGTCTGAGAAGCAACCTTAAGATTTCCTATCTCATCGTGCTATTGAAAAATAGGATATCTATAAACCTACAGATTTAGTCAAAACATATTTATAAAACCGGACAAGCTTTTGATGGTTGCTTTGGTTAGAAAATTTTCTTTTCAGGTAGCATTTTTGTTTTTTAAGTAAGGCAGATACATAAAAAGCCTATGTAGCCTCCCGGAATATAAATGTGCATAGTACTTTATAACAAAAATGAATACAAGAATGGAACATTAGCTTTCAAAAAAGCTATAGCACCATCATTGTATGTGCGCTGTTGATTCTAATTTGTTTTTCTTTAAATTTCAAGCCAATTTTCAGAAACAAGACACGTTTGAATTTTTAATGCCAATAATCGAAATGACATTTCACTCAAACACCTCTCAAAAATCATTCCCTTTTTCTCAAACAGTAAAGTTTTAAAAACAAAAGTTCCCACCACGTAACGCACTGATATTTTTTGTTACATTTCTCATAAGAATACAAATTTTACTATTATTGGTAATACCTGTGGCACTAAAAATTATTAATTCTGGCAAACTTTAGTAAATTATATCTAAAATTCGAATTAACTCGCTTTTCCCCAAATCATAAATCTAATCGAACCCCAATCAAATGCATAATCCTCCAAAAACCTCCAATCATTTTAAATCCCTGCGTAAGCTGCCATACACAAACACAATTCCATTTCTAACCACGGAATTAATTAGTTTGACACAAACGGATTCTCCTCGTTCGTATATCAGCTTTCAATATCGAATTACCCGGGTGGCCATCACGTGCGTAGCCCCCCATGTAGATTATTGTGTGCACAACCCTATATACGTAGATATTTTTTTGTAATTAAAAACCTGATGAAAGAGTTGACCTTTTCCTCCTAAGTTTATAACAAAATAAAGAAAATCAAAAAGAATTTCTTTCTGCTGGCTTACAGTCTGATTTTTCAGATCTTTCCCATCAACCTTTGGGACTCTCATACCTACAACAACAAGTCGAAGTCGAAGATTATGTCAGATGATGATCTTTTCCTTTCAGCCTAGAGGTGCAGTGATAGTCGTTGCCTTTATACCTGCTAAACGTACATAGGTAAGGTACCTATCAGTCTATAAACTATCTTACAATATGGCCAATCCCCCAAAATCTAACGTGATTTCCGCATTTATAAATGCAAAACAAGTCTTGCAGCAAAAGTTCATTCTGTAGGTCAGGGCTACGATGCGATGACGCCGACTACGATGACTATGAACGGTCTCGTCTTTGATTCACGCATTTTCCTAAAGATTATCTTGCGTCGCATCCACGGTCGTCGCGTATAATCTGTATACGCAACCTGATATATCCATGAATGGTTCAGAGTAAATCCCGTGCCCTTTCAGCTTCAGAGCTAGAAAGCAAAAAAAGGTTAAGGCTTTGCGAGAACAAAAGGTGATTATGTTGAAGTGGCGGTGCATCTGAGGCTTGACTTGACAGTGGAATTTTGCAATCGAGAATAGATATAGGTGGAGCTCAACTAGGACATAATGTAGCTGAGAATGAAATTTGTGTTCCGATAGAAGATATTATTTTATCTTTTAAATGACAGCAGAATACCTCTCCATGTTATCGATTATATACGTACCGACATATAAATAGACAATACATTAGGAAAGGTCTAAGCTATAAATGTTGTGATGGGGAGGTTCTGAAACTTGATTGAATATTGTATCTCGCCTCAAGACATTTGTTTTTAAAATTTCTTTAATAGTTTTAATTTTTTTTAATGATCATTTCAAAGGCAAAGTTTGGTCTAACCTACTTGAGGAAATAAGGTCTATTTTGTCGATTTTTCCATATGTGAACAAAGACTTCGGGAAGCTATGGCACTGCTGGCGGGATCTATCCTATTGGAAAAAGCAATTTGATATAAATTTTCGAGCTGTTGGTTTAAGCGGAAAAGTTGTCAAATTCAAAGTTGTAAACAGTAAAGTTGTCTTTAATTTTAAAGAAAATTATTGTTTTCCTAAAAGATTGCATTCATTATGACTTTGCTTCAAGACTTCAGCAGGAGTTTTCATTTTTGTTTTCATATTACTTGCATTTCAATTCCTGATTTGGAAGTTCACCGAATTAGAGTGCAATCGAGTGACCTATGATAACTTGACAGTGAAGTCAGTATAACAGATACATCCTTTCAAGGTCCCATTTGCGTAGGTGAAAGTGGATGGTTGAGCGTTCTAGGACGCTTGAAGCCACTGATTGGCGACACGTCCAGTGATGCAACGATAAGTACACGTTAATTGCGCTGACTTTACTTACAAGTGTTAACCATTGGTCTCGTTCATCCGGACTTGACTTGCTAAACTTATAAGCGCGAGTGTTGAAGGAGTCTATCAAAAAGATGTTGTTTGGCGAATGTATTTAGCATAGAGAATCAACGGTATCACCAACAGTCTTGAAGACAGAAACCGAGTGGAGTGTTCCCACTAAGGCACTTCCCTTTTATTAAGGCGGCAGCGGAATAATTCCCCAGATGGAATCAACGGCGGAGTCTACGGTTCCAGTTAGGCTGAACCAATTAATCCGGATTATCGCCCTTGGTGTGACTTCCCGGCCACGTAAGGCGTCGTTTATAGCGATCAGTAAAAACCATCAGTAAAAATTGAAACGTACGGAAACAGAAATTTTTTCCTGATGGGTGTTTATAGCTATCAGTAAAATTATGTCAGTAAACTAATGTCAGTTTGTTCATTTTGACATTTCAATTGTATTGTTTTGAAGGAGTTGTCCGTGTTTATTAAAAGTGGAAGTTAAAAATATGACTCGTGCTGAAAGTAAGAAACTTTTGTTGTTTGCAACTGCGTTATGTATTTAAAAAAAATATAAATACAAAAGAACCCGAAGGTTTCAAGTGCACCCACTTTATCAATTACGGAGGAAGCATGGAGAATTTTTCTCGCTCATATATCGTCTCGAAATGTTCCCTATAAAGTTTTTCGAGTACTTCAGAATGAGCCGAGATCAATTCGATGTGAAAATCATTGAATCAAGTTATATTCTTTACTTCTTTACATATCAGATTTCTTGCTACTGGGGCTAGTTTCGCAGACCTGTCATTTCGGTTTCTAATGGGAAAAGCAACAGTGAGGAGATGTATCATCAACACAATTCTTGCTATTAACAAGTATTTTCAAGATTTGGTGATGCCAGTTCCGAGCAGCCCGAGCTATTGGGAAGAAATTTCTTGTGGTTTCCTCACAAATTGGAATTTTCCCAACTGCGCTGGAGCGGTTGACGGCAAGCATGTTCGTATGTTTGCTCCTCGCAAATCTGGAAGTTTTAATTTCAATTACAAAAAATGTTTTTCAACACTGCTAATGGCAGTTGTTGATGCGAATTATAAGTTCATCATGGTGAGCATTGGAGCACATGGTTCCAACGCTGATCCCACCGTGTTTTCATCCTCCAATTTTGGCAAAGCTTGGATTAACAGCCCTCGAAACTTATTTGTACCTGCTGATAAACAATTGCCTGGAACTGAAGACCCTCAACCCTATGTTCTTATTGGAGATGAGGCATTTGGTCTGAAATATAATATGCTGACCCCTTTCCCAGGAACTAATTTGACCACCAAGCAAAGAGTATATAATTACAGGTAAAAGTGATAACTTTTATATTCGTTCCAGTTAGTAATTACATGTTTTTTTCAGATTTTCAAGAGCAAGACGAATTGTCGAAAGCACATTTGGTATTACAGCGCATACTTGGAGGATTCTGCTTAAGCCTCTGGAAGTTCAAATGGAACTTGCTAAACCTTTAATTTTATGTTGCTGTATTTTGAATAACTTCTTGCAAACAACAAAGGAAAACCTGCTCCCAAGAACAAATGCCAACGAAAGCTCTGCACAATTAGTAAATCATGAAGAAAGGATGAATCAACCAGCGTCCAAAGCTATCGACATTAGGAACAAATTCGCTGACTGGTTTGTGGCTGAAGGAAATGTGGAATTCCAATGGCAAAGATGCTTATTTTACAAAAAAAAAAACTATTTGGTTGTATTTTAAAAATAAATGTTTTTTTTATTGAACAAAAAAAAAATAAAACCTGAACGCAATTCATTTTGAAATAAACAATAAAAAAGGTAAATACTTTCCGTACAAACTATACATAAACACTATAAACATAAACACATAACAAACTTATGACTAAAACAACAAACAAAACATAAATAAATAGAAGGTACTTGAACAAATCAAAATTAATATCACTATACACAACTCGACTAGTCTTCCCTCTCCAGCTCTTCTGCCAAAACTTCCAAAATTCGTGATTGGAAGCGAATCGACCTTCTCTGATTAAAATGCTCTACTTGGAGAGCGATGTTTTCCATAAACAATTCTATGGATTTCTTTTTATTTCCCTCAATCGCGTTCAGGACCCTCTCCAAAGGCTCGTCCGACTGCCTCTTTTGGGGTTTTTTTGCAGGCTTTCTCAGTGGCTGGTTTTGTGTGGGCATGACATCCTCCGTTCCAACGTCCACGTCTGTGTCATTTGACATTGACTGGCTGCAACACTCAGCTGTGCTTTGTGCTGAGCTAAAATTGCCACAATCACTAAATAAAATAAATTAACATGATGCTTTCTTCCTTAAAATAATACTTTATTACTCTCCAGGAACTTTCACATATGGAATTAAAAATTTAAGTGTATTAAAATGTATCCACTTGACTGGTGGAGTGGCGCCAGATCCACTTGGCACATTTTGTTCCGCTCTGAAGTAGGATCTGAAAGAATCCCTTAGGGTTGTCCACTTCTTTTGGCATTCGTCGACTGCACAGTAAAAATAATAAAAAAAGTGATTTTGTTGAAGTAATTATTATTATTTTACAAGACTTACCATTCTTTCCCAGAATCGCAGCAATGTCTTCCCAAGCATCCACTCTCTTAATTTTGTGGCTGTATGCCGGGTCGTCCTTGGCATATAAACAGCCGTGGTTTTTCACCTCCAGTATTAGTTTTTGCTCGAATTCCTTCGATTTAGTTTTTTCATTTATTTTATTGAACATTTCCAAACTTTAATTTAATTGTAATAAAAATATCGCAGCCAAAACTTTCCGTGCCAAAAAAAAACCAAACAATGAAAATAGCAACACGCCGTCCTGACAACCAATCTTCTTCTTTCTGGTTGTAAATGCATCAGTACAGAACAATTCTAAATAAAGATTTTCTTTAAAAAAAAATTATTTCATGTTATTCGTCATCGATTTGTATATAATTTTTATTTCAAAACGCACCCGAACATATTAAATATTGCAAAAGAAAATTTTTACTGATGCATTTTACTGATCGCTATAACTGATGCCTAAAGGGATTTTAGTTGCAAAGTAACAACAAGCCTCGGATACGGACAGATTAACTGTTGACGAGCCTAGCAAACGAAATAAGGGCAAACTCGGATCTGCACGTGAAATATTCTGTCTCTTCATAGACCATCACGTACAGCCAAACATTTAGCGGAGGCCCTAGAATTCTACATAGCCGACATCTGCGCCATCCAAGAAGTGGGGTGGGATGAGCTGGGCAAAAGAAAACTGAAAGACTGTGACATCTACTACGGTGAATGTTACCGACAACAAGGACAGCGTCTTTTTGGATGAAGATTCGTCATTAGCGGCAGACTAAGGCAAGAAGTCTTGAGATTTAATATGTGAACGAGCGCATCACGACAATTTGCTTCAAGGCTAAATTCACCTACATTAGCCTCATAAGCGCGCATGCTCCTACAGAAGGGAAAGATGACGACACCAAGCGCGAGTTCTATGAGCTCCTGGGCAAGACATATAAGCAATTCCTTAGTTATGATAATTAAAACTGTCTTGGGCGATTTTAATATCAAACTAGGAAGAAAAGACGTCTTTGGTAGCACAATCGGAAGATAAAGCATGTATGACACCACCTCCTATAACGGACTCAGGTTAATCGACTTTACGGTGGTGAGGCGAAGAGTTGTAATAAGCCTGTACGCAGTTCCCACATCTTGATATACACAAGGGTACATGGTGAATTCCTGGTCTATCACCCGCCTGCAGAATTGACCACATTGCGATTTAAGAAAGGCACTCTTCCGGTATCAAGGGTGTCCAAAAGTTTCGAGGAGCCAACGTTGACTCGGACCACTACCTAGTTGTAGCCAAGGTAATGCTGTGGATATCCAGACCAAAGCCAAAACACGAAAATTCTGTGAGGAAGGTCAACGTCGGATGGCTCCAATCGCAAGAAATTTCCAGAACATTTTCCGATCGAGTCTCTCCTGACCTTTTGAATAGTCCTATGCTGCCAACTGTAAGCATCGAGAATCAATGAATGAATTGCCAGGAAGTCATCAGAGATGCTACCTTTGAAGTTTTGGGCCTCTCATGACCACCACAGTGAAACCCATGGTTCTCTGGACTGCACCACCTACAGAGGCATAAGTTTCCTCAACATCGCACACAAGTTCTTTTCAGCTGTACTTTATGAACGCCCCAGGCCATTTGCCAGGGACCTGATAAGGCCAAATCAATGTGGTTTGAGGCCAGAAAATTCAAACCTCGACCAAATATTTGGACTACGGCTGATCTTGGAAAGACCCACAAGTTTACAATTAATACCCACCATCTTTTCATCGATTTCAAGGCCGCGTATGACAGCTCCTGTAGAGATGAGGCAATGTCTGGTATTGGCATATTCCTCCCAAGCTCGTCCGCTTGAGCAGGACTATGATGGAGAATGCACGTTGCTCTATCAAGGTCTGCAAAGACGTCACTGTTACTTTTTGATGTCAGAAAAGATTCAGGCAGTCATGCAACTTCTTAAACATCGTTCTTGAAAAAAAAGTGCAAAAGTCCAACGTCAACACTAGAAGCACATCTTTCAAAGTCCGCCCAATTTCTCGCTTATGCCGAAGAAATTGACAAAATTGGACGAACAAAGCGTAAAGTGCTGCTTTCTTAAGTATTGAGAAGGTCACTATAGACAGGTATAACTTCAAGTTGGTCAGAGACTTTGTCTACCTAGGATCATCAATTCAGCGAACGATATATATGCTGAAATCAAACGTCAATCGCTGCTTCCTTACGATAAGAAGGCAATTTGCAAAGCCTTCTTTCGAGCCGCTAAACACTAAAGTGCCCCTGTATAAGACACTTATCAACCTGGCCCTGGTGTATGATGCAGAGACATGGACTCTATCAAAGGTAGATGAGAATGCTTTAAGCTGTTTTGATATGAAATATCCTCTGGGTGATTTTTGGTCCCTTCTGCATAGATGGGGAATGGAGAAGAAGGTACAATAACGAAATGCTCGGGCTGTACAGTGACACCTACATAGTCAAAGAAGTGAAAAGCTACCGACTAAGGTGGCTGGGTCACCTAGAGGGAATGCACATCAATGCTCCAGCCGAAAAGTTTTTGAGTCCAACCCCGTGGGATGGCGCATTATTCAAGGACAGCAAAAAAGGTGGTGCACACAAGTGGGAAAGACCTCAACCAACTTGGTGTGCGAAACTGGAGACTTCTAGTTGGAGACCAAGCCACTGGAAAGCTAGTTGGAAAGTCTTTAAGTCCAACCCTGTATGACTTTGCAGTAGAGGAGTATAGCGTAACAGGTTTCGCATGCAAGTGAAAGAAGAACTTAACCAATTTGGCATGCGAAACTTGAAACAGCTAGCTATAGAGACCAAGCTGGCTGGAAGAAGCCTGGTCAACTCCAGACTATAGTGCCACCTTAAGTAAATAAGAAAGTAAATGATTTTTAGAGGTTGCATTCACAAACAATTGAATTCTCTTACGACCCTCGTCTTTGGTCCTGAATCTCATCACAAGCTGTCCAAATTTGTTAAGGTATTAATTTATTTATTTTGAATAATTTTAATCCATATTTTTATTCATATTCTAAGTTCATGGCTGCTTGATAGGGACTCACCTTAACTTCAAGTTCAATATGAAATAAAACTTTTTATACCTAAAATTACAATTAGTAAAAAGAGAACGTGTGCAACTTCGAATTTAAAGCCCCCCCAGCAAGCTCTTTCAAAAAATATCTTATCTCCAACCTCCTTTAGTTGAAAACTTGTCAATCACCAAGACCCTTTACAGATCCTCCAATGTTTCATTGCATTTAAGTATTTTTAATTAGAAAATAACGACTCTCTTTATGTCATCACAAGCAATTTGAATATTTTAGGATCTAAAATTAAAAATGTTTATTTTCCCCCTTCGTAGGAGCAAATAAAAAGGAATATAGCAATGTGTATTCAGCTATATCTATAAGCAAAGCAAGTGTCTTTCATCACTTTGCCAGCCTCCTGCAAGTGGGTCCTTAACATTGCTGCAATATCAAACTGACGACGACGATGAACACGCCACACCGTACTGGTGACACTATATAAGCTACCAGGGAGACAATTTCTTGATTTTATAAATAATGTACCCAGAACAAGAATGAATGACATATGATTTTCATCTTGCACGCTATTTTGAATTCGGAGCAAACCTAGCGAAACAGAGAGCCGCAGAGTTGCTGCTCGCTGCTATTTTGTTCCATTCAGACTTCAGCAGACACACCATCTGCTTCCTTCTTTGCGAGGAGTGACATTTTCTTTGAATCTATTTTTTTTATGTTTTTATAGCTTGGTGGTTCTTTTTCTTAATCCATTTCAAGTGCATGCCACTTATATATGGGAAGAGAAAAAAAATCAATGTTAAAAGAAGCATACCAGCAAAAAAAAAAACAGTTTATAAGACTAAAATGACAAATTTACAGCAACTCAAACCAAGGCTTCTTACTTCCAAAAGCGGCCCTTGAATTGATCATTATTATCATTATCATCGCCATTACACAGCCATCGTTATCATCAACATCTCAGTATATACTTCTCATTTTTGGGATTCTCCTCTTCAAGTGCCACACGGATGAGTGAATATGGAATTATTCTGAAAGGAGCACTTTTTTTTATTGTTGAAATGAAAACAGCTCTCATCGAGTTCTCATTTCTATCAAGATTTTTTGTGTTTCTCCTTTATGTCGATAGCGTGTCACTGATGAGTATAAAAGAATCCTTTTGAAAAATTTGTTGATGTTGTTTTTAGATTTTTACAAAAATAATCTAGAAAAGAGAACTGCGTTTCAGGACACATATCAACAACGACAAGAAAAATAAAAACAGAAATTCATCCATTGATTGCGATCTTTTGCTTTGTTCGCCACAATTCTATTGTTTGAGGACAATCTGGTTGACAATGTTTTGAGGTTATGAAAACATTTAGGGGTAGGATCTGGTTTTTGTTTTTTTGTTTTTCAGAAAGAAAAACTAGAATTTTGCAAATAAGCTGAAATAATACCTATACATAGCACTGCATGTGTTTATTCACGTTAAATACAGGGTGTCCCGGACCTGAGTGGAAGTATTTTAGGGTGTGGTTCTTGGGGTTATTCTAAGAAAAAAATTGAATGAGAGGGAAGTTGTATCTCCCCTCCCTGAGGCAGGGGGGGGGCAGTTTCCGAAACATTGACTTTAAATGCAAAAAAAAAGCATTTAAAATCAACGAAAACACATCTAATAATGTGCTATAATTTTTTCGAAAGCTAATACTTCATTCTTGCATTTGGTTTTTAAGTGAAGTTGTTTAAGCGAAATAATAGAGGGCATTGAATATTGAACACAAAAAAGCATTTAATTACGTAAAATTTTGAAAAATATTGACTTAAGAAAAAAAATCACAATTTTTTTTTAAATTTTTGACTTTGAAATTAAATTTCTCAAAAACAATTCGCTTAAAAAACTTCATTTAAAAACCAAATGCAGGAATGGAGTTTTATCTTTCAAAAAAATTAAAGCACATTATTAGATGTTTTTTTTGTTGATTTTAAATGCTTTTTTCTGCATTTTTTGTACGTCGCTAGCTCTCGTACTATAATAATACTGGGCAAGCACAAGTGTATCAAAATAATAAAAACAAATCTCAATTCCCAAGAACTTACGAATTGAATACCTAAATCCACAGTTTTTGAATCCCAAAGAGCTGGCTTATGAATTGAATATTTTTCAATTCACAAATCATAAAAAGTTTATGAATTAAATCTTTTTCAATTCGTTAATAGAAAAGAACTTAATTGCGAATTAAATCTTTTGAATTCCGAAGAGAGCTTAAGGCTTGCCGTTTTTTTTAATTCATAAACTCGCAATACTGCATATAACATTTGGTTGAATGCAATTTATAAACAATAAAACTTGCATTGGGCTGCTAAATAGAAGTCAAACTACTCAAAAATGGAGAGTACATATTAGGCCGTGAGAGCCATAGTGGCCTAACTACAATTTTCATTATTTTTAGTAGAGAAAAAATAAGGAAGAAATTATTTTCAAATAATTATTGTTTAAAAAAATTTCAAATACTTGTTGTTTTAAAATAAAGAAACATAGCTTTTTTATTTGCAATTTGTTCAAATAATAAATGGTTTTTGATTTTGTATTATTGATTTTTCAAATTACCGTTATAACTGATCCGATAGGCCACTCTTGCACTCAAACTTTAAATTTTTTTTTGTCTTTTCGGTGTAAGATTTCAACATTTCTTTTGAAATACGGTGCAAAAAATAGAGGCTAGCCAATTTTTTGGTGAGTAGTCAAAATAACATTAACAAAGCAGATAAACCGATAAACTTAAGCAGGTTCAAGGAACAACTAGCGTTGACACCACAATGAGCCCTTCGATCTTG
The DNA here is from genome assembly GCA_963921185.1 of Dasysyrphus tricinctus. NCBI lineage: Eukaryota > Metazoa > Arthropoda > Insecta > Diptera > Syrphidae > Dasysyrphus > Dasysyrphus tricinctus. The sequence goes on from OY992533.1 coordinate 81,646,721, forward strand.
TCCAACAAATGCCATAAGCATTTTTCTGCACATTTCCCCGTTCAATTTTCAAATTAAGTATCTAGTTTATTGCAGGGCGTCAAGACCAATAGAGTAGGGGGGTTTACATGGACCAACATGCTCGACATCTTGGGAGTTGTCGAGTCATTCTCGATCATTTAAACGCGAAAACAACTGCTGGATGGATTTAAAAATTGTTTGAAATCTTGCTGGCTCGTCCAACCAGCCAACTTGTGTAAACAGATGCTCGACAACATCGGTATTTTTGTTTTTGCATTATTAAGCCACGGTGACGGGAAAAATGACAACAGTAACAAATAATAAGTTCTGGAGACAGTTTTTCGGACTTTAAGAGACATTATCAGAGGTTTGGGAAATATAAAGCGAAGTTTATAAAAAAGAATTGCAAGCCATACTGCGTGCGTTTGTTCCAAAAAATGAAAAATAATGATGCTCGACAACATCAGTATCCATGTAAACGCAAAGTTGGGCAAACAGTTATTTTTTCCATCGAGCCATGTTGTCGAGCATGTTGGTCTATGTAAATCCCCCTAATGAAACCACTAAACTACTGATCCCCACTGATATATATTCCCGAGTTCCAATGACTAATTTATTAACCTCTACAATAAGCCTCAGTAAGGATCTTTTAAAGGATTGGGGTAAAGACGCTGTGAAGAGAGATTTGAGACAATTATTTTTACCGATGGCTCAAAGATAGTGTGTGATATTGGTTCAGGAATTAATATGTTTTCTGAGTCTCCTGAAACCTCTAGATCGTTTAAAGCTTTCCTAGTGGATTTAAAGCTGAATTACTGACAGTTGGAGAAGCCTGCAAAACAAGACCAACACCATCAGAATCAAAATACAGCTATCTTATCAGACATCCTGTAAATTCACCCAACAATGCCGAGATAAGCTCGTAAGTCTGAATTATGTCACAATAAATTCACTCTAATCTGGGTATCAGATCACAGTGCCATTGAGGGAAATAAGAGGTAGGACGAACTGATCAGGCAAGAATCAGCCATTCATAACTCACTTTCTATCAAAAAGAGTCACCATTCCGTTTAAAGTTGTGAAGGGCATGTTTTTTCTACGGAAAAATGTTCACCAACTTGAGTATCTATATCCAGGAAAATTTGGACCATCTATAATATCCCGAGAAATTGATCTAATATGGAGACCCAGGCAAGATTGGCCATCAGGGTCATTGCAACTTTTACTGAACATGGCCAGTAGGAGAACATCAGGAAAAGTCGTAGGTATGAGGATTAGCAAAAAAAAAAACAAAGCAGTCATAATTCTCCTTTGTAAAAGTCCTACTTATATGTCCATAATTAAAATTAAAGCATTATTTCTCGAAAATGCTTTTTTTGAGAACTTTTACCAATTTTACGAACTGAAGATCATAGAATTTATTTCTCTTAACGAACATAAGTTGTTTCAGAATCGTGCTCTCCGTCATTTTCCTTAGACCATGAACAAGCGGACTACCAATTTTTTAAAGGAGTTCGTGGTGAACTGAACAGTGAACGGATGAAAATACAGTTGGATTGACTGCGTTTCATACCATTCTACCAGCCATTCTACCATTCTATGCCAGCTGCCTGGTTTGGTAAAGCATAGATGGTTTCGGCAATTAATTGCAATCGAATTGAGTGAGTGTTTAGATTCATCTCCAAAAGATTTTTCGAACATATGTACCATACCACAACTATAACACAATTTCGTCCATAGGTAAAACGAGTTATGGTATCAAAACCGTGCCAACCCGCCATTTCAACCAATAACTAAACTACGTTATAAAAAATATCTTGGTTTAAAATTTTATAGCAGTTTTAAGTTTTAAATAGCAGCTAACTAATTTTCACAAAAAATGATGTTGTCCTCTCCACCACCGTATTTACAAGCTGAACTTGAAAGTTGAATTTAAAGCGCATTTCACTTCCTTCCGTTTTTTTTTAATCTCCGTGTTTTACTGTGTCATTGTATATAAAATATACAATGCCTTTATCCAATACGAATTCTAATAGAATTGGGAGATAGGACAAGAATCTTGAATTCACTCTTTCAAACACGTTTTACAAACGTATAGACGTTTAGGGATATAGGGCACATATCCCTTTTACTACTTTTTTTCAAACTCAATTTAATCAATGCTCAAACAACTTAAAATCAAAACTGTGATATGGGTGGATGGACAAAAATTCAAAGTTCTACTTTGAAGTTAAAAAACGCTCTCCTAAAAAGTAAGGAGCTGGGTCTGTAGGACAAATTAGTTATTTTTTATATTTATCGACTTAAATGCCGCATTTTTGGTAAATTCAACTAGTTTTTAACAGTACGTCTCTAAAAAAATTTATAACAACCCAAAAATCATCAATTTCGAAAAATGAATTTTAAAGAATAGACTAAGAAATCTTTATTTCATGAAAATTTTCGAAGTGCTCGATTTCTAGACGGGGTAGGACAGAAAATCAATCGACAGAATGTGCTTCTTTTTTTAAATCAAGCAATCTCATTCATATTGATTCATGATTTTCTTGAGTTCATAGTTTTTGTAGGTAAACAATTGGAATCATTGACAGATTTCAAAACTCTTGCATACATTTTCGATAAGAAAATATGCAACGGTGGAAATTAAAATAGTTTCCGAATGAAAAAGTTAACTCTGGTTTAAATTTCGGTATATTTTAACATTGACATCGGTATAATTTGTGTACAGCAGAGCCGGTTTAAATTATTATAAACGAGAACGGGGTATAATAAAATTGGACAGAAAAGTGGCATATTTTTTATATTCAAAATTCATATCACGTAGGTGCAAAAAATGCCCCAAATATTTTGGTGTATTTATGACTTTTGTGCTTGAGTGTTGTAAAATTTGTAAAAGTTTGGACTTTGCCTATCTATTATTCCTCAAAATTGAAACTATTTCAATCATAATATTAAAAGTCCGCCTACCAGCCAGCGCTCCCCAGCTAATGTTTTAACAGTCAAAATTAAAATTAAAATCAAAATTAAAATTAAAATTAAAATTAAAATTAAAATTAAAATTAAAATTAAAATTAAAATTAAAATTAAAATTAAAATTAAAATTAAAATTAAAATTAAAATTAAAATTAAAATTAAAATTAAAATTAAAATTAAAATTAAAATTAAAATTAAAATTAAAATTAAAATTAAAATTAAAATTAAAATTAAAATTAAAATTAAAATTAAAATTAAAATTAAAATTAAAATTAAAATTAAAATTAAAATTAAAATTAAAATTAAAATTAAAATTAAAATTAAAATTAAAATTAAAATTAAAATTAAAATTAAAATTAAAATTAAAATTAAAATTAAAATTAAAATTAAAATTAAAATTAAAATTAATCTGCAATGTATGTATGTGTTTGTCATATAACGTTTTATAATTTCGGTTCAGGTTAAGATATACACACAGGATATCTGATTAATAGATACAGTAGAAGCTCGATTTAGTGAATCTCGAAAAAGTGAACTATCCACTATAGTGAACACACAAATTTTTATAAAAAAAAAACGTTTTTTGTAATAAAATTTCGCGGAAGCATTTTTTGTTGTTTGAGGGCTCTGAGGAAAGCCTTGTTTAATGCTTGGTTAAAATTAAAAACATTCACACCGAACGAAATGTGCATTTTGGATAAAATTCGCATTTAAAAAGCCTTAGAAAACTCCCGCTCGAAAAAGTGAACAATCTCGAAACAGTGAATAGGCCTGGTTTTTATTACGTCACTATATCGAGCGACTACTATATACCTAAACTAATCTTTAGAGAAGAAGGTTAGAATCAATTTTTAGTAGGGTTCTCATTTGTATGTAAGAAATAAAAAAAAAATAGGGTAGTGTTTTAAGATGTCAATGAACACAAAAAATGGTTGCTCAAAACTTTTTAAAATAAGGACTACCCTAATGTTTAGGAATCGTTATAAAAATGTTGTTGAAATTAAAAACTCTTTTTCTTATTTTTAAACGTTTACATCTCAAAAAACTGTCCTCATTGAGCAATTAGGAGCCTAGGTTCGAGTTAAGTATGTTTATATACTTCTTCAGAAACATTAAGCTTCGTTTCTGTTACAAGAAATTTGTTAACCAGTGTTGCGAAACTTTAAAATGAATTTTTAATATTGTTCTGCCAACTTTGTATGTGAACCTAGAACTTCGTTATATACGCAGGAGACAAAATCGTGATATTTTGGCGTGACGAGAACATGCAATTTTTAATCTCAAAGTCTTTTGTCTGACTTCATCAATTTTGCTTTGTTGGAGTGCTCTAAGATCTATACCTACTTGAAATTTTTTGTTTTAAATGCATTGTAAAGAAGCAAGTCTAGTAGCATTTTTCAGTTTTTTTAAACAAATGTGTTTTAAAAACATTTCATTACATTGTAAAGCATTAACTTTCCACCAATTTTTCTCAAAAAATCATTTTAGTTCGACCTTTGACAGACTCCAAATTGTTAGTATGTACTTTTAGTACTTAAGATACTCCACTTATATTTAGTTAGAAAGTAGAAGAATGGGAGACTTTTCCTGTTTTCCATTTCATTACTTAACTGCACGTGTTAGAGAGCAAAATATTTTTTTTTTTCAATTTTTAAATTGTAGGTAACTGTCATCATTGAAATAAACTATGCGGTGATAAACTGTCAGCATAATGCACCTTCTCGCTGATCATGCAACTACACCTTTTCGCAGATCATTAGATTTTACGCCATTTTTTTGTTTCTTTTGTGGTTTTTTTTTTTTGTTTTAACTAATTGTGTACCTAAGCACACCCTAATTCTGTATCGAAAAACAACACTATTCCAAAATAATATCGAACATTTCATCAAAAGGGCCAACGAGTACCCTTAGTCACAAGGGGGCCATTTATTGTATAAATTGTTTCAAACAGAAACTCCATGTTATTAAAATACAGAAATCAGAACTTTTCAAATAAATATTGCGTTTTTTTTTATTTAAAAATTGGCGGTCTCAATGGGATATTCTTTTTAAAGTACATAGAGGACACTTCGATCAAAACTCATACAAGTACTGTACAAAAAATCTAGCGTTTTATATCTATTATAATTAAGTGCTATAGAATTTATTTTTTTTTTTGCTTGAAAACCTTAAAACACAAATATCGTATCAATTAGTTTTGTTTATTCAACTGAACTATATTTTGTTATTTCTCACATCAATATTGTATGACAAAAATTCCATGTTACCACCACCCATTACAACATCCTCAACTCTCCCGTAGGTTTACTGAATGCACTCTCAATTCTCATGTGTGTGTATTTCAAAACCCAAATGTAAACATCGGAAGCTGATGCTTCAAAAAGTTCAAAGTATCCATTATCTCGTGGATTTTGGGTACATCCGGGAATTAGGGAAACAATGATTTTGTCGTGTTTTTTTTTTGTTGTTGCTATTTGGTGCTAGATCCACTTACATTATTTTCTATCGTCCTTTTAATAATAAAAAATCCAAAAGGGAATTACTTGCTGATTTTGTAATTCGAATACAACACACATTGGACAAACAGTGTCAGCATGTCATGCGATATTTTTATTTGTTTTTATTTTTTTTATTCTATGTGTTCTTTTTGCCCAAACCACGACACGATGATGCAATGTTGATGATGACGACGAGGACAACATTGTTATTTCTGCTGTCAATTGTGTCCTGATATGGATCCACTTCTATGCACATCGACATAAGGGGCAGATTGTACATTTTTATTTCCTTAACAAAATCAAACAACGTTTTAGGTTTTTTTGTTTTTGTTTTTTTTTTTTTTTGATATACCAACCAAACCCAACAAAGTTTAATGTTTTTGAGTTTGAAAAATACCCACAGGGGCAATTGTTTCTAGAAAAACCACGAAGGAAGGGAGATCTAGCCCAAGGAGAGTGCATCATATTGTCCTCATGCATTTTTGGTTTCTGGGAAATTGTGCACTTGCTCCCTGCCTGGCTTGGCACTCAGTATTGCTACTTTATGCATTTTGCTTGTTAGGGGGATTTGTTTTCATAACTTTTGACATGCAGCAGTTTTTGGCGGTTTTGTTTTTGATATTCTTGACATGTTTTGTGTGTATTTTTGAACGAAAAAGAACGTTTGACTTTGGGTGATTTTATTATAATAATTTTTTTTTAACTTTTGTCACATATTTTGTGTTTGATGAGTCCTGACAGTATGACAATAAGGATGTGATCTGAATAATAACTGCAAGTCTTTGAAATTTTTAATTTAAAGATTTATTTTTTGAAAGGACTCTGAACTCTTTCATGCATCCAAAGATTTATTTATAAATAAAAGACTACAGAATGTCTGTACTCAAAGGCCGCAGTCCGAAATATTTCTAAAAGAGGGCTCCTTGTGACACAGTTAACAATTTCAATTCACTTTTATTAAAGCAAATGCAAATCACGGTAAGCTGCTGTTATTGCACTTTCAATTGAAGATTGATGATGATATTCGAATAAGCTATCGTTGTTTCAGTTGTGTTTCTGTTTGATGTTTACTTTGGATGCAGTTTCGAAGGTCTGGGACCCGTTAAGAAACCTGAAGTAGCCACAGTTTTTTTTCACTATATTATAGCTTTTATACATATCATTCTTGAGTTTATTTCACAGTCAAGTTGCAACAATGTAAGAGTATTCCCTTCTGACTTCTGCCCTGCCGGCCGGTGGTATGGTGTTGCTTACAAGTAACCAATAAATCCAACGAGTATCACGCCTGGGCCTGAGAATAGTTGGTCTTGTTACAACGTTGTTTTCTACTTTAAATCAATCCCGATTGTCACCAGCAGCTCCAACAACTTCTGCAACATAACATTTCCAATCCTTTTATTATCCCATATCCATAGATAAGGTACAAGCTATTTATTTGCCCGCACGTTGTCTTGTCGACAATATTCGTCGGTTGACGTTGTTTCTTTCACATTTTACATTCACTAAACTTTTTGTTAAGTGTTGCCTTCGCCCACTGCCTATACAACTTGCTTACAAACCTACACTATTCGTCCCCATACCTGCAAGTGAGCTCTTCGAGTTATTCGAGAGTCCTAAGTGAAAGGTGAATCCTATGGGTGACTTGTCTATATAAAATGTTGAACCTATCAACGGGTTCCTGAGATTTGAACTAATCCCTTTTTGCCTGTGCCTTCTCCTCGTTTTTTGTTTGGCTTCATCACTGATTTGTCGTTCCAAATAGAATTTTCCAATAACATACGTTTCGGGAATATATTTATATGTAACCCTCTTGTCTAGGTTGGAGTTTATTTTCGTATCCAGAATTTATAGAAAAAAAATCTAACTAAACTGGGTCGAAGTGTGGCACATAGAGCAACTATATCGAACCTAGAAATGGACAGCTTTATAGGACACAACACAATAGACTTGATTTGTGGAGTTTTGCCTTTTTTCTGTTTTATATCACTGTTCTTGTTCCGTCGTCGTCGTCCTCAGCTTGTTTCCGACTCTCAACCATATAGAGCTTTAGGCTACAAGCTACAACTCTGATGATTGTCCGACTGTCCATTTTTGCCATCAGCTTGCTCAGTTTATTTTTCTTTTTTGCATTTTTTATTTTGCGTTAACATTTTCATTTAAGTTTTGTCAAAACTTTGACAGAAACACAAAATTTATTTAAAGAAATTCAAAATCGAAAAAAAATTGATTCCATTGGGTGCACCGCTTTTGTTGTGGACGACGAAATTGTCCACACTCTACACACCATTTTAATGGACATACTCTATGATCTTTGTGTTTTACACATAATAAAATTAGAAAATTTATCTGACAGATGAAGGTGGATAGAGTCGCGGTGTGATGGAAAGCACTATATAGCATTTGGACTTTATTGTAAGCGTTGATCTCATTTAGAGACAGTTCACAATTGACAGTTTCATTTTGATATGATTGGTGTTAAAGAAAAATGGTGACAAGGAATTGGAGCCAAAGAGTTTCAAATAAGTTCTTACTCAGATATCTTTTTTGTAGGTACCTATGTATATCGTCGGCTTTTCTGTCAAAAACATCGTAAGTCCTTAAATAGCATTTGTATGTATTGTATTTACTGAATCCAAATATTACTGTCTCGTAACCAAGTAATGGTTCCTTTTGGGTATATTGGTATATATCAACCAGTTTTAAAACCCCTTACGATCTAAGAACTCCATATTATTAGTCTTCTAAACAATTTTCAAATTAGACTCACGAGGTCTCGACAAGGAGTCGACGATTCACAGCTTATTCGCAAAAAAAGTATTTCGGCTTGAAACAACTCAGGTGATTTTCAACCCCCCTCTAGCTTCAGTACCAATAGAGTCAAAAACAAATTCGCAGTATTTGCTAAACTCGTCAAACACAGGTGGCTTACCAAATTTCAACTCTTTAGCATTAGTAATTCCCGAGATATAAGACTTCAAAAATCGCAAAAACCGTAACTGACTGACTCACTGACTGACTGACTCACTGACAGATCATCAAAATTATGGAGCACTCTCGACATCGTAGAAACTTGAAATTTCGCACAACATTAGGCCTTGTGGTGCATACAAAGGAAAAAATCGAAAATCTGCAAATTTGGGTTGGGGTCATAATTCTGTATGTGTCAAAATTCGGATTGCAAAATTCTGTAATCCAAAATTCGGTATTTCAAAATTCTGTAAATCCAAAATTCTGTAAGTGCCAAAATTCAGTTTTCAAAATTCTGTATTCCAAAATTCTGTAAATCTAAAATTCTGTATTTCAAAATTTTGGATTTCAAAATTCTGTATTCCAAAATTCTGTAAATAATAAAAGAAAAATAGATTTGATAATGAAAAAAAGTGCGCACTTTTTTTCATTATCAAAACTATTTTTCTTTTATCATTTACAGAATTTCGGAACAAAAGTGCGCACGTTTTTTATTATCAAAAAAAGAATAGCTTCAAGTGAGACTGAGTATTTAAAAAGGTTAGTCAAGAATCTTCATCTTTATTAGATTACAAGCTGGCCCGCCCCGGCTTTGCTCGGTTAGGCTAAATTTTCGAATGATAAACCTTTCAAATAAAAAAAGTACGTTTAAAATCAGATCCCATATCTTACATACCCCATTTCACACTATAAGTATTTAAATTTTGAAATGTCTCCAGCCCTTAAGCCTTTAATAATAACCTTCTCAACTTAAATTTTTTTTAAATCATATACTCATTTTTAATTTCTACCCCATATCACCCTATGTATGAAGACAATATCCTCTTAGTAAACTCTATCAAACAGAAAAATAATTTTTGTTATCTCATACCATTTTTGTTTTTACCCCATTTATCCCTACAAATTGAATTTTTTAACCGTTAGGCCTTCCACTTAGAATAATCTTTCAAACTTAAATATAAATTCTGAAATTTCGAAATATAAAAATCAAAAACTCACAAATACCCCAAAAAAAGTACAAACATTTAGATTTTAACATTGCAATTAATTTGTGTCCAAATAAAATTTAGCCTATGTTGCTCACGGACATTATCTTTCCATTTATTAAAGAATTTTAAGGATCGGTTATATATATCCAGAGAGTAGCCCATACATAGGTAAAACAAACAAACAAATATTATGTTTCATCTTTATAATATAGTATTTATTAAATTATATATGTACATAGTTATACATTTTGTTTTGTTTTTGTTGTTGTTTTTTTGTTTTTATTGTTTTTTTGTACTATCTATTGAACCTTTATCTTTGCAATACTTCGTAATTTTTGTTAATTGAATAAAAGTTGTTTAACGGAGACAATCCTGTTTAAATACAGAATATTAGATTTACAGCATTTTGAAATATAGAATTTTGGATTTACAGAATTTTGAAATACAGAATTCTGGATTTACAGAATTTTAGATTGCAGAATAATGGAAAAGCAGAATAATGGAATACAGAGTTTTGTTCATACAAAATTTTTTATTCAAATACAGAATTTTGTTCATACAGAATTTTGGAATACAGAATAACGACCCGTTCCCTGCAAATTTCTATGCAGGGGGCGTGGCATCCACCCACTTTATTAAAAATTCTTATAAATTTTATAGAGGACTTCCAATCGTTGTAGAACGATGAAAATTGGTAGGTCGCTAAGGCTTGAAGTACTTAGAAAGAAAAAAATTGGAATTTTCCATTCAGGGGGCGTGGCATCCACCCACATTCTTAAAAATTCTTATAAGCTAGATTAGAACGATTAAAATTGGTAGATCGGTAGTTATTAGAAAGAAAAAATCGAAAATTTGGAATTTTTCGTTCAGGGGCGTGGCATCCACCCACTTTATAAAAAAAAAATACACAAACAAATTTATAGTTTGTTTTTGTTTGTGAAGTTTGTTTTGTTGGTATTGAGTTATTATTATTTAATATCCCAGTAGGAAATTTCGTCCTCAAGGAAAAATTTCGGTGAATAGCACAATGAATTCATGAAATACTTTTTACGAGGAACAGGCATGTAATGATTTCATTAGAAAAAGGTGTTGCCTTTTTCACCAGTTCATTATTTTCATGACATCACCCTTTCTTTGACTTGGTGCAAGAATTCAACTGAATTCAATGCTTCCCATGCAGTATACAATTTCATTTCAAAAAATCATGCCTCGAGAAACACAAGGTTTTCAACGATGAATAGTAATGGACAGAGTCCTGAGCTTGTGATTTTTTGGTTCTCATTTTGTAATATAAAGTTCACATTCACTTCCCGTAAGAAAATCAATGTAAGATGAACTGAACATTGCTCAAATTGCGTTTGTTAAAACGTAAATATAACTTTTGATTAGAAATGAGACCTTCTTTTTGGTTCGTTTTAATACTAAATTAGACAGTACACTACCGATGTTGATGATTTCAATAGATGATTAAGTAGTTTCCATTCACAAAGTGATTTCCTTGGTGAACATTCATGACATTTTTCATTTAAAAAAGATAATGGCCTGGTGAAAAAGCAACTCTATGTACCTAGTGATATCACTGATGTATATTCACGGTATGTTTCATCAAATACAATTAATTATGGAATAAGCAAATTACACCTTCTTAGTGATTTCACTACTGAATATTGACCAAGAAAATCACTTGGTGAACGCCAATGACAACCCCATGTTAATTTCCTCAATGATTTCACCTCAAATTCCTTGGGTGTAGCTTCCATTCCTCGATGAAATAGCAGGGGATTCCTTGGTGAATTTTTGAAAATTTCCCACTGGGATCAATCAAAAATTTTGTTTGTATTATTATTTATATAAAACTTTCTGACGATGGAAGCATTGCTTCCGAAATGCATTTAAGTAAATAAATAAATAAAATAAGTGTTTCTAAGTTATTCAAAATAATATCTTTTATTTAGTGAAATCACAACAAAAACATAAATGTTTAAAAAAGAGCCAAGTTCTTAAATGTACAAGAAACCTGTGCGTAAAAAGTCAGCCAAAAAAAGTAATGAGATCTAAAATATATGCCAAGTTTCAAGTTGAAGCTTAATATCAAATATCTGAATTAGAATAATATCGAAACAACTCCAAATTATAACAGAAATTGGTATTAAATGATGAATGATTAAAATTTGGTGGATTTACTTGGCAAAATTTCTCTTAATTACTTTAATACCTTTAATAGCAGTTCAGTTCAAATCACTGTGTGAAAAAAGTTATTCGAAAACTAACGAATTATTGTGGTTCATTTTAGTGTGAAAAAATGCTTTTTTTTTTAGTATGGGCAAAAAGTGTGAACGCAAGTTCAACCAATAACAACGGGACGTATGTCGTTGGAAAGGAAATTTTATGTACTACAATAGCTAATAGGGCAGCTTATTTCAAATCACTGTGTGAAAAAAGTTATTTGCTACTTGTTACCCATGCTCCATAAATTTTATCTGTACCTACCAAAATTCCCTTAAACAGCGAATAACTTTTTCCACACAGTGATCTTAAATAAGTTGTTATGGAAACTATTAAAAAATAAATAAATTGGGTGGCGCACCAGCTCATGGAGAACCAGGGCCTAGTGACTTACAACTCTCAACCATTCCTGTGTGCGTGTTGTTGGCAGGAATGGAGGGGACAAACAATTTTATGCCGAGTCCGAACGGCTAGATGAGAAGCACTTTTTCATGACAAGTATACTCTTGGAGGATTTGTCAGTTCCTCGCAAGAGGCAGTACCTCGGGTGAAACATTTCTGTTTTAGGTGGCACGGCTGGGAATCGAACCCACACCTTTGGCATGACAGTCCTACGCACTAACTATCATGCCACGAGGTACTACAATGGAAACTATTATTGTTCATAAAAATACCTTTCCAACGACATACGACTCGTTTTTATTGGTTTCTAGACCAGCGGTTCCCAAAGTGTGTTCCGCGGAACCCTGGGGTTCCGCGGGAGAGTTTTCAGGGTTCCACAAATTTCTTAAGGTATAAACAGTAAAATACAAACAAAATATAATAAATAGCTTTTTATGGCCTTTAGTCCTATAAATTGGCGTTTCGTTCGGCTTACTCACTTGAACTCATCAGTGACATAGTGAGGGCTTTGTCATACGCAATTTATATTAAGTTCAGTTCAACTTACATGAATTTTTCAACGAAAATCCACTGTAAACTATATCCAACAAGATTAGAATCAATAATTCAACAAGTCCAATCCTTAATGCTAAGTCTTCTACTTGGCTGATTTATTTCAGTGGTATATAGAATTTGTATTATAAAACCTTCTTATAAAAAATAATAAAAATAATTAAAAATTTGCACAAAAAAAAAATTTGTTCAAATTTTGAACAATTTTTTTTTTTTTTAAGTTTATATTTTTTAATCGAAGTGTGAACTTCAAGGTCATAAACTGCTTCATGATTTAAACACATCACTAATTGGGGAAAATGTATTGATATATGCAAGGGCGGAGCCGCAGCAATGGTGGGAAAGGTTCTAGAAGTACCAGCAGTCATTGTATTTTCCATCGTTATGCACTTGTTATGAACTGATTTAAAAAAAAAGTTCTCGGTGAAGCTGTGAAAATAGTTAATTTTGTAAAGAGTCGTCCTCTCCAATCGAGATTGTTTAAATTAGTGTGTAAAGATATGGGCAGTCAGTACGAATCGCTCCTTTTTCATACTTAAATCCTATAGCTTTTCAGAGAGAAAGCTTTATCCAGGTTATTTCAACTTCGTGATGAGTTGAATGTGCTCAAACTGGAAAAAAATATGTTTTCAACTGCAAACCTCTTTGATGTATTGCATGATGAGCAATGGATTACGAAATTAGCTTATCTTGCAGACATTTTCGAGAAGATCAACGAAACTGCTACAGTTCTGCAGGAAAAATCAATTACAGTATTTTTTCGAGAGACAAACTGGCAGCTTTGAAAAGAAAAATTAATTTCTGGCCTTAGTCCAGTTAATTTGTGCTCAAAAAGGCTTTTGCAAGCAAATTGTGACGTAGTTTTGATTTTTTCCTTCCTATATGTTTTCGGGGGTGCTGAATCCGAATCTGAGGTTTACCAACAAAATGGATTTGATGGATGGATGGATTTGAATATCTTAAAAACGTGACGTGATAGAGCCATTCTAATGCCAGATTCGAGCTCAGCGCATCAAAGACCATCAGAAAAGTATATCTTGGTCCATATTACAGACAAAAATTCAAATTTTGTCACACAAAATAATTTCTTAGAGCTGTCGAGTGGATTTTCGAAAACAGTAAAAATACATCAATCTTCGACTAGCGCTTGAGTCCAAATGGGTTGTCGCAGAAAAAAACCTTAAATAGGGATTTATTGGAAATTGTATATGCTTTCAATGGTAGCTTGATGTAATTTTCGAATAGTTGGTAGTTTTCGACCCATTGGTGAAAAACTCCCAGAAAATGCATTTTTGCATCATTTTTTGCATTTTTTTCCATTTTGCGTCACGAAATGTAGGCAAACCTCAGATTCAGATTCAGCACCCTCGAAAACATAAAGGAGCGAACAAATCAAAGCTACCCCACAATTTGCATGGTAAAAATACAATATGACTGTACTATCTCATGTGTACAAAAGAACAATTTTGAGTGTTTTCTATTTTAACATGAATTCTTGCAAGAAATCATGCTTGAACTCAGAGCAGATATTAGCAATGTTATTGCTCTTCATTTGGTTAGTCTCGAAAGATCCATGCTGGAGTACTTTCCAGATACAAATCCACTCGATGGATACAAAATCCATTTCTAATGAAAACCATCAAGCCTATGACCCTGAGTATACAGGAATACGACTCCCTGATAGATCTGCAGAGCTCCTCTTCGTCAAAATTTGTATTTGATTGTTGATTCTGTATCATTAAACGAATTTTGGATTGGTATTATGAATGAATTCCCTGAGCTTGCAAAGAAAGCTATATTAAATTTGCTACCTTTTGTAACAACGTACCGCTGTGAAGTAGGTTTTTCAGCGTATACTTACACAAAAACTAAACACAGATCGAGGCTAGACGCTGCCCCAGATATACTAATTCAACTTTCGGACATAGAAGTTAGTTTAAAAACAATTATAAATCAAACAATGAAACAGATTCATTCTTCACACTAAATAAAAAATTGATTTTGAAAAGTGTTGTTTTTCATTTTTTGCTATTGTCAGGATGGGGTTCCAAAATATATTTGGGCATTGTTTAGGGTTCCACAGCTTAAAAAGTTTGGGAACCGCTGTTCTAGACCACCTTCTATACAGTTTTGCCGATTGTCCTTTAAAATGTATGAAAACTTGACCTTGATTTAATACCAATTTCTGTTATACATAATTACAGTTGTTTCGATATTATTCTAATTCAGATATTTGATATTAAGCTTCATGAACTTAAAACTTGGCATATATTTTAGATCTCAAAGGAATTAACTTACGATAATAAGCAAAATTTGAATATAAACCTAGATTTTTTGCTATTCTTTTTAAGTAACCAATATGGTTTAAATCATTAATCTTTCTCATTACATGTGCAATTTTTTTATTTCTAAGAACAGTTTTCTTCTTTTAACGAATATGTTCACCATTTATAACTCTTTCCACTTGCGCTTTTGCAATTGTTTATGCAATTGTTGATTATGATCAAAACAATTCATGTAAAAATGTGAGAGAGATACAAACAATTAAGAAGAAGAAAATGAGAGAGAGAAAATAAGAACAAGATAGCATTTATTTCGTTTTTCTTTTAATAAAAAATGTTATTAATCATGATAACAGTGCGCACTTTTTTACATTATCAAAACGATTTTTATTTTTCAGCCTATTTACAGCATTTTCAAATACAGAATTTTGAGATACAGAATTTTGAAATGCAGAATTTCGACCAACAAGAATTTTGAAGTACAGAATTTTGACTTACAGTTTTTTGATCATACAGTATTTTGTACATACAGTATTTTGAAATACAGTATTTTGAGATACAGTATTTTAAATACAGTATTATGACCCATACAGTATTTTGACCACAACCCAAAAAGCTATCATGATAGACAAAACTACCATGAAGAAAAAACTATCATGATAGAAAAACTGTCATGATAGAATAAACTATCATGATAGAAAACTATCATGATAGAAAAATATCATGATAGAAAAAACTATCGTGATAGAATAAATTTCATAATATAAGAAACTATCATGATAGAAAAAAACTATCATGATAGAAACAACTATCGTGATAAAAAAAACTATCGTGAAAAAAAAACTATCATGATATAAGAAACTATCATGATAGAAAACTATCATGATAGAAAAAACTATCATGTTAGAAAAAAATATCGTGATAGAAAAAACTATCATGATAGAAAAAATTATCATGATAGAAAAAACTATCATGAGAGAAGAAACTATCACGATAGAAAAAACTATCATGATAGAAAAAACTATCACGATAGCAAAAACTGTCATGATAGAAAAAACTGTCATGATAGAAAAAACTGTCATGATAGAAAACTACACTAGTCAACAATATTAAAGGAACAATTTTTTTTTCAATTTTTGTTAGCGTTTTTTGAAGAGCTTTGTCTTTGTGACGAGTGGTCATATTGAGTTGAAATAAAAAGCATTTTACAGCTTTATATTTTATGTTTTGAGATTTGTTTGCAAACAAATTGTTTTGAAGTACCGTTATTGCGTTATTGCAAAAACTGAGACGAGACAACAAAATTATTTTGTTTTTATTTTTTTTTGAAGGTCCTCATTTCTATGGATAAATTTTTTTGAGTCAATTAAATGTCATGATCAGATACCTTGTTTATTCAGCTTCAATTCAGTTTTTTTGTTGTTTTCGTACGATTTTTTTTGACATGGTTTATCTGACTTTGAATGAAAAAAGATACTTTTAGCCTTGATTACCAATATCTCAGCAAATAATGACGTTATAAAAAATTCAAAGACAGTTTTGGAAATTTGAAAAAGCGTTTTACAAGATTTTTTTATGATTTTGTAGAAATTATTTTTTTTTACCGCTCACCGTTAGTTTAAAAAAAGTACTTAAAACTGACGTTTTGTGGTCTTTTCGTAAATCTTTTCTTTTCGTTGCAAATATTGATTGCATGGCTTGCGTTGGTATGCAAATTTATAGACTTTTAAATCATCAATATTCTTGTAAATTTTCAAATTGATTCATCGAACCGTTTTTCCTCACCAAAACTTCAAAGTCTTACAAACCAGGTAAAGGAACAAATTGTGGTGTTCCTAAACAATGCGAAGTTGTCATCAAAATGACAAGAAAACCGCAATTCCAGTGGATTTTTTTCACAGTTTTGCATTAGTTAGATACTTTTTGAATTGAAATGAAATAAAAAGTACATTAAACAAAAAAATAAACAAAATTAATTTAAAAAAATTTTCAAACAAAAAAACTTGATTTTTTAATAATTTTTTTTTGAAAAATGTAATTTTTTTTTCATTTCCATTCAAAAAAGTATCTAACTAATGCAAAAAAATCCACTGGAATTGAGGTTTTCTTGTCATTTTGATGACAACTTCACATTGTTTAGGAACACCACAATTTGTTCCTTTACCTGGTTTGTAAGACTTTGAAGTTTTGGTGAGGAAAAACGGTTCGATGAATCTATTTGAAAATTTCCAAGAATATTGATGATTTAAAAGTCTATAAATTTGCATACCAACGCAAGCCATGCAATCAATATTTGCAACGAAAAAAAAAGATTTACGAAAAGACCACAAAACGTCGGTTTTTAGTACTTTTTTTAAACTAACGGTGAACGGTAAAAAAAAATAATTTCTACAAAATCATAAAAAAATCTTGTAAAACGCTTTTTCAAATTTCCAAAACTGTCTCTGAATTTTTTATAACGTCATTATTTGCTGAGATATTGGTAATCAAGGCTAAAAGTATCTTTTTTCATTCAAAGTCAGATAAACCATGTCAAAAAAATCGTACGAAAACAACAAAAAAACTGAATTGAAGCTGAATAAACAAGGTATCTGATCATGACATTTAAGCTTGATTCACACTATAGTTCTAATACTGATACAGTCTCAGTACGTGCTCACTACATTAAAATATTCTTAAACGAGAAACAATGTTTATATTCACACAATCGTTATCGCTCCAAAACCGATACGCTCTCGCTCCGATTTCGATTTGTTTGAAAGAATATTTTATCGAAGTGAGAACTCATTTTTCAATTTTCTATTTATTTTGAGGTGACAAATCGATGACAAAAAAAATTAATTTGAAAATAATATATGAAAAAAAGAATACAAAAAAGTATGGGAGCTATATCGATATCGGTATCGGAGCCGCAATGTGAATACTAGGGTTAAGTATCGGAGCGAGATCGTTTTGAGAATTTATCGATATTGGCACAGTAGTGAGAATCAAGCCTTAATTGACTCAAAAAAATTTATCCATAGAAATGAGGACCTTCAAAAAAAATAAAAACAAAATAATTTTGTTGTCTCGTCTCATTTTTTGCAATTACGCAATAACGGTACTTCAAAAAAATTTGTTTGCAAACAAATCTCGAAACAAAAAACATAAAGCTGTAAAATGCTTTTTATTTCAACTCAATACGACCACTCGTCACAAAGATACAGCTCTTCAAAAAACGCTAAAAAAATTGAAAAAAAAATGTGTTCCTTTAATATTGTTGACTAGTGTATCACGATAGAAAAAACTACCATGATAGAAAAAACTATCATGATAGAAAAAACTATCGTGATAGAAAAAAATATCATCATAGAAACAACTATCATGATAGAAAAAACTATCATGATGGAAAAAACTATCGTGATAGAAAAAACTAACATGATAGAAAAAACTATCATGATTGAAAAAACTATGATGATAGAAAAAACTATCATGATAGAAAAAACTATCGTGATAGAAAAAACTTTCATGATAGAAAAAACTATCGTGATAGAAAAAACTTTCATGATAGAAAAAACTATCATGATAGAAAACTATCATAATGGAAAAAACTATCACAATAGAAAAAACTATCATGATAGAAAAAACTATCATGATAGAAAAAAATAATCATGATAGAAAAAACTATCGTGATAGAAAAAACTTTCATGATAGAAAAAACTATCGTGATAGAAAAAACTATCGTGATAGAAAAAACTAACATGATAGAAAAAACTATCGCGATAGAAAAAACTGTCATGATAGAAAAAACTATCATGATTGAAAAAACTATGATGATAGAAAAAACTATCATGATAGAAAAAACTATCACGATAGCAAAAACTATCATGATAGAAAAAACTATCATGATAGAAAAAACTATCATGATAGAAAAAACTATCATGATAGAAAAACTATCACGATAGAAAAAACTATCATGATAGAAAAAACTATCATGATAGAAAAAACTATCTGGATAGAAAAAACTATTATGATAGAAGAAACTTTCATGATAGAAAAAACTATCTGGATAGAAAAAAACTATCATGATAGAAAAAACTATCACGATAGAAAAAACTATCATGATAGAAAAAACTATCTGGATAGAAAAAACTATCATGATAGAAAAAACTATCATGATAGAAAAAACTATCTGGATAGAAAAAAACTATCATGATAGAAAAAACTATCACGATAGAAAAAACTATCATGATAGAAAAAACTACCGTGATAGAAAAAACTATCATTATAGAAAAAACTATCGTGATAGAAAAAACTATCGTGATAGAAAAAACTATCATGATAGAAAAAACTATCGTGATAGAAAAAACTATCGTGATAGAAAAAACTAACATGATAGAAAAAACTATCGCGATAGAAAAAACTGTCATGATAGAAAAAACTATCATGATTGAAAAAACTATGATGATAGAAAAAACTATCATGATAGAAAAAACTATCGTGATAGAAAAAACTTTCATGATAGAAAAAACTATCGTGATAGAAAAAACTTTCATGATAGAAAAAACTATCATGATAGAAAACTATCATGATGGAAAAAACTATCACAATAGAAAAAACTATCATGATAGAAAAAACTATCATGGTAGAAAAAACTATCATGATAGAAAAAACTATCATGATAGAAAACTATCATGATGGAAAAAACTATCACAATAGAAAAAACTATCATGATAGAAAAAACTATCTGGATAGAAAAAAACTTTCATGATAGAAAAAACTATCATGATAGAAAAAACTATCATGGTAGAAAAAACTATCATGATAGAAAAAACTATCATGATAGAAAACTATCATGATAGAAAAAACTATCATGATAGAAAAAACTATCATGATAGAAAAAACTATCGTGATAGAAAAAACTATCATCATAGAAACAACTATCATGATAGAAAAAACTATCTGGATAGAAAAAACTATCATGATAGAAAAAACTGTCATGATAGAAAAACTATCACGATAGAAAAAACTATCATGATAGAAAAAACTATCATGATAGAAAAAACTATCTGGATAGAAAAAACTATTATGATAGAAGAAACTTTCATGATAGAAAAAACTATCTGGATAGAAAAAAACTATCATGATAGAAAAAACTATCACGATAGAAAAAACTATCATGATAGAAAAAACTATCATGATAGAAAAAACTATCTGGATAGAAAAAACTATTATGATAGAAGAAACTTTCATGATAGAAAAAACTATCATGGTAGAAAAAACTATCATGATAGAAAACTATCATGATGGAAAAAACTATCACAATAGAAAAAACTATCATGATAGAAAAAACTATCTGGATAGAAAAAAACTTTCATGATAGAAAAAACTATCATGATAGAAAAAACTATCATGGTAGAAAAAACTATCATGATAGAAAAAACTATCATGATAGAAAACTATCATGATGGAAAAAACTATCACAATAGAAAAAACTATCATGATAGAAAAAACTATCTGGATAGAAAAAAACTTTCATGATAGAAAAAACTATCATGATAGAAAAAACTATCATGGTAGAAAAAACTATCATGATAGAAAAAACTATCATGATAGAAAACTATCATGATAGAAAAAACTATCATGATAGAAAAAACTATCATGATAGAAAAAACTATCGCGATAGAAAAAACTGTCATGTTAGAAAAAACTATCATGATAGAAAAAACTATCATGATAGAAAAAACTGTCATGATAGAAAAACTATCACGATAGAAAAAACTATCATGATAGAAAAAACTATCATGATAGAAAAAACTATCTGGATAGAAAAAACTATTATGATAGAAGAAACTTTCATGATAGAAAAAACTATCTGGATAGAAAAAAACTATCATGATAGAAAAAACTATCACGATAGAAAAAACTATCATGATAGAAAAAACTATCTGGATAGAAAAAATTATCATGATAGAAAAAACTATCATGATAGAAAAAACTATCTGGATAGAAAAAAACTATCATGATAGAAAAAACTATCACGATAGAAAAAACTATCATGATAGAAAAAACTACCGTGATAGAAAAAACTATCATCATAGAAGCAACTATCATGATAGAAAAAACTATCTGGATAGAAAAAACTATCTGGATAGAAAAAACTATCATGATAGAAAAAACTATCTGGATAGAAAAAACTATTATGATAGAAGAAACTTTCATGATAGAAAAAATATCATGATAGAAAAAACTATCATGATAGAAAAAACTATCATGATAGAAAACTATCACGATAGAAAAAACTACCGTGATAGAAAAAACTATCACGATAGCAAAAATTATCATGATAGAAAAAACTATCGTGATAGAAAAAACTTTCATGATAGAAAAAACCATCAAGATAGAAAAAACTATCATGATAGAAAACTATCATGATAGAAAAAACTATCACGATAGATAAAACTATCATGATTGAAAAAACTATCATGATAGAAGAAACTATCACGATAGAAAAAACTATCATGATATAAAAAACTATCATGATAGAAAACTATCATGATAGAAAAAACTATCGTGATAGAAAAAACTATCCTGAAAGAAAAAACTATCATGATAGAAAACTATCATGATGGGAAAAACTATCACGATAGAAAAAAACTATCATAATAGAAAAAACTATCACGATAGAAAAAACTATCATGATAGAAAAAACTATCATGATAGAAAACTATCAAGAAAGAAAAAACTATCGTGATAGAAAAAACAATCATGATAGAAAAAACTATCATGATAGGAAAAACTATCATGATAGAAAAAACTATCATGATAGAAAAAACTATCATGATAGAAAAAACTTTCGTGATAGAAAAAACTATCACGATAGCAAAATTTATCATGATAGAAGAAAACTATCATGATAGAAAAAACTTTAATGATAGAAAAACTATCATGATAGAAAAAACTATCATGATAGAAAAAACTATCATGATAGAAAAAATATCATGATAGAAAACTATCATGATAGAAAAAACTATCATGATAGAAAAAACTTTCGTGATAGAAAAAACTATCACGATAGCAAAATTTATCATGATAGAAGAAAACTATCATGATAGAAAAAACTTTAATGATAGAAAAACTATCATGATAGAAAAAACTATCATGATAGAAAAAACTATCATGATAGAAAAAATATCATGATAGAAAACTATCATGATAGAAAAAACTATCATGATAGAAAAAACTATCACGATAGCAAAAACTATCACGATAGAAAAAACTATCATGATAGAAAAAACTATTGCGATAGAAAAAACTATCATGATAGAAAAAACTATCATGATAGAAAAAACTATCATGATAGAAAAAACTATCATGATAAAAAACTATCATGATAGAAAAAACTATCATGATAGAAAAAACTTTCGTGATAGAAAAAACTATCACGATAGCAAAATTTATCATGATAGAAGAAAACTATCATGATAGAAAAAACTTTAATGATAGAAAAACTATCATGATAGAAAAAACTATCATGATAGAAAAAACTATCATGATAGAAAAAATATCATGATAGAAAACTATCATGATAGAAAAAACTATCATGATAGAAAAAACTATCACGATAGCAAAAACTATCACGATAGAAAAAACTATCATGATAGAAAAAACTATCGTGATAGAAAAAACAATCATGATAGAAAAAACTATCGCGATAGAAAAAACTATCATGATAGAAAAAGCTATCATGATAGAAAAAACTATCATGATAGAAAAAACTATCATGATAGAAAAAACTATCATGATAGGAAAAACTATCATGATAGAAAAAACTATCATGATAGAAAAAACTATCATGATAGAAAAAACTTTCGTGATAGAAAAAACTATCACGATAGCAAAATTTATCATGATAGAAGAAAACTATCATGATAGAAAAAACTTTAATGATAGAAAAACTATCATGATAGAAAAAACTATCATGATAGAAAAAACTATCATGATAGAAAAAATATCATGATAGAAAACTATCATGATAGAAAAAACTATCATGATAGAAAAAACTATCACGATAGCAAAAACTATCACGATAGAAAAAACTATCATGATAGAAAAAACTATTGCGATAGAAAAAACTATCATGATAGAAAAAACTATCATGATAGAAAAAACTATCATGATAGAAAAAACTATCATGATAGAAAAAACTATCATGATAAAAAACTATCATGATAGAAAAAACTATAGTGATAGAAAAACAATCATGATAGAAAAAACTATCATGATAGAAAAAACTATCAAAATGGAAAAAACTATCACGATAGAAAAAACTATCATGATAGAAAAAACTATCATGATAGAAGAAACTATCATGATAGAAAAAACTATCATGATAGAAAAAACTATC